>CP139509.1:267214945-267814945 GCA_021014915.2 Artemisia tridentata subsp. tridentata | reverse complement strand
CAATATTATTCAAGATAATACGAGTGATCTTCACTATCACTAGGGTTACAAAACCTTGAATCTTAATGTTTATATGACTTGAGATATTGTTCTAGCTACTTGTTTTAAGCATATGAATTAAGCACTTAATTAGTCACACATATATCTAGTCTAAGAACTTTCTTTTATAGTCCAAGAAAGATCTTTACAATATTTTTAAGTCTTGTCGAACACATGCTAGCTTATCTTATGTGTGTTAGTAACATAGATACAACATGTATCTATGTACACAACTTGTTACTGAACAATTTGTCCAAAGATATTATCTACCGTATATACTTGAATTTAGTACACAAATATCTTTTCAATACTTATCCAACCAGCAGTAGTATACGTGACACTTATCCGCTCAGCAGTATCGACCAGCAGTATCTTCTTTGTACTACCAGTACTAACTTCAGTTAGTACTGTTAGTTATAACTTGAACAGTCCTTAGATATACACTAGCAGTTGGAACTGTTAGAGTATTCTTCTCAGCAGTACTAACCTTCAGCACTTGTAATTCTTAATAATTAATCTTCAGAACATTTAATTCCCAACAATCCTCCCCTAAACATGTGGATTCCCTAATCAACATGTTTCTTCTGAATTAAATCATGATTGTGAGGATCTTTCAAACACTTCAAAGCCAGATTTTTTATTTGAAATTTCTTCTGTTCTGTGAGATTGAATATCTTTCTCAGTAGCTCATCTGCCATTTACTTTGACTTTAACAATATCAAAAACCAATCTTCAGGCTTCATTCAATACCTAAAAGATGGTGCAATTTCCTTGGATGGAGGAATTATAAGAGGCAATGATGCCGTGTATCTTGGATGCTTGTTTCAACAAGTGAAATCATCTATCAGCATGCCTTTGCAAGTGATGAACAAACGTAGTGAACTGGAATTGACCTAGATAGTACTTTCTCCTTTGGAATGCTTCATCCCTTCTGAATATATATAATACTCCAAAATCAGCTTTGTTCTTATCATTTTCAACCTCCATGTCATTATCTTGTATGCTCTTGTCTTTTCCTCCCTTACATTTGGTTAATCTTCCTTGGGCTTTATTTCCTCTCCTGAGATATTTCCTCCCCTGAGATGCAAATAACATTTTATCCTCCCCTGTTTGGAAAATCTCTTACCATCATCTCAGCATCATCTGATCTATCAGTTAGAACATCATTTCCTCCCCTTAGAACATGTTTTCAGACAATGTTGTACATGTAGCCATCAATTCCTTAAGAGTTTATATGCTGCCCTCATCACTTCTAGGTGTGTTAACTCCTATGAGAGGTGATTCATGGGGCATTGACTCATTATCCATCAATGGATGGTTTGACTGTGTCCCTTTGAAAATCCTTTTTAAGAAACTTTTGACTTAGCAGTATGTTAATGATTTTATTATAGAAAAATCATACTGCTTTCAACCATTTTGAAGGGATTAAGTGTGTAACAGACACTCAATCAAGAATTCGGTTTAAAGTAACCTCTGGTTGTGTGAGAACCAATGTTTTTTAGTTATAAATAACTGCCTGTGTAAAGATAAACCTATTCAAAAGGCTTTCTTGACAGGGTTTCTTGCTCATAGCAATTGTTGCCTCTAACACAAGTGTTAGATTCACTTTTACTAGGTGTTCTTTCTATCAGATGTCCTTAGACTTGCTCATTATACTTAAAAGTATAAATGATAGAAAGTGAGTTGAGTCAGTTACTATCTGACCAACTGAATCATCAAATCAATGTGAAATATGATAACTAGGTTTCAAGAAAGTAGTTTTAAAGAAGTAATTAACTTAGGTGTTAATCTTTGTTAAGAATTCCAAAACTCAGTCCATCATAAACCTATTTTGTCAGCAACTGATATCATCATTCTGCTGCTTCCATTTCACTTGAAACTTCCTTTTGTTCAATGTTCATACCTGAATATGTTAGTTCAAAACCAAGAAACAAAATGCAAAGCATATGTCTTATAGCAGTATCATAGATATGACTAACAAATATGAACTTAACAAACAAAATTTGTACTAACAGTACAAACTGTTCAATTAACAGTACCAATTTACATAGTTATCAGTACAAACGTAAGGTATATACAAAAACCACACAGACTAAAAATTTTAAGGATTAAACATGCCAATACTTGCTACCAAGTATTGAAACCTTCCAACATCAAAAGATTCAGTGAGAAGATCTGAAAAGTTATGATCAGAATCAATTTTAAGAACTTGAATTAACTTCTTCTCATTACAGTCTCTAATAAAATGATGTCTAATTTCAATGTGTTTTGTTTTAGAATGTTGTACTGGATTTTTAATAATGCAAATTGTACTACTATTATCAATATGAATGACGGTGTTTAAGAAATTGTACCCATAGTCAAGAAGTTGGTTTTGAAGCCATAGAACTTGACCATAGCAACTTGCAGCAGCTAAATATTTAGCTTCGGTTGTTGAAGTAGCCATAATTGTTTGCTTCTTACACTGCTATGAGATAAGTCTACACCCAAGGAATTGACATCCTCTAGTTGTTGACTTTCTGTCCAAGCTAGCACCAACATAATCACTATCTGAGAATGCTACCAAGTCAAAAGGTGACTCCCTTGAATACCATAGACCCAACCTAGGTTGACCCTTGAGATATCTAAAAATCCTCTTGACTGCTGTTAAATGAGAAACCTTTGGAGTTACTTGAAATCTTGCACAAGCATAAACAGAGAACTTGATGTCAGGTCTTGATGATGTGAGATACATCAAAGAACCTATCATAGATCTATAAGTGTGTACATCTACATTGTCTCCATCTAAATCTTTAAGAAGTGGCTTCTCAGAGTCCATCGGTGTGCTTGCTACTTTTGAATCAGCAAAGTTGAACTTCCTAAGTATTTTAGCAACATATTCATCTTGACTGATAAATATGCCTTCACAAGATTTCCTAACTTGCAGGCCCAAAAAGAATGTAAGTTCCCCCATGGAACTCATCTGAAACTTATCATGCATAAGCTTCTCAAACTCCAAACACATCTCCTTCCTTGTAGACCCAAAGATAATGTCATCCACATACACCTGCACTAATAGAAGATCTTTCTTGTGTTGTATGATGAATAGTGTTTGATCAATCTTCCCTCTTTGAAATCCATTCTCTATTAAGTAGGAAGCTAGTGTTTCATACCAAGCTCTTGGTGCCTGATGAAGGCCATATAGAGCTTTAACTACTCTGTACACTTTGTCTGGATGTTCTGGATCAATGAAACCAGGAGGTTGTGAAACATATACCTCCTCATCAATAGTTCCATATAAATATGCACTCTTGACATCCATTTGATATACTGTGAAGCCCGTAAAAGAAGCATAAGCTAAAAATAACCTAATTGCTTCAATCCTTGCTACTGGAGCAAAAACCTCTTCATAGTCTATCCCTTCTTGTTGTGTTTACCCTTGGGCTACTAATCTAGCCTTATTCCTAATCACTATTCCCCTTTCATCCCTTTTATTCCTGAAAACCCATCTAGTGCCAATTACCTTTTCATCCTTAGGTAAATCAACTAGCACCCAAACCTTCTAAATCTTGAACTGAAGAAGCTCCTCTTGGATAGCCTCTACCCAGCTTGAATCATCTAGGGCTTTAAGAATGTTCTTTGGTTCATCTTGGGAGAGAAAACATACAAACAAGCAAGAGTTTGAAAACTCATGCTGTTTTGAAGCATAAAGGGCATCAAGAAGCCCTTGTTGGTCTGAAGACATCAGTTGTTGTCTTGTCTTCACACCTGATTGTACATCTCCAATCACATTTTCCAGGGAGTGGACTTTGTGAATCCTTGTGTGTGGAGTAGAAGGAACTTGATAATCAGGTGGGAGATTGCTCAAATCCACCTCATCTTCTGTTAATTTTGCTTCTTTTGTTAATTCTGCTTCTTCTGTTAATTCTGTCTCAGCAGCATTATCAACAGCAGAACTATTTTCTGGTTCCTTTGTTCCATCTTTCTTGTGTTCATCTTCAACATCTTCTTTAGCTTTACCAGAAGAAGATTCACCATTTATTGAAGTTGAATCCACACTTGAACTTGACCATATTGGCATCATCACATAATCTTGATTTGTCTCCTTTTCTAACCCTTCCTCATCTGTTGTTTAATCAGCTTTTGAACCTGAAAATTCATTAGTTTCTACAACAATAGGCACATAATTGATTGAATGGGTTAGAGTCTCAAGATCAAATAGCCATTTTGGTCCTTGACCTTCTACATTGGATTTATGCTCTAAAAATTCCACATGTAGGTTTTCCTGTACTATTCTAGTTCTTGAGTTGTATACTCTAAAAGCTTTGATATTGAGAGAATATCCAACTAAGCAACCTTCATCTGCTTTACCATCAAATTTTCCTAGATGGTCTAAGGTATTCAGAATTGTCACATGACATCCAAAAGGTCTAAGAAATCCTATTGCAGGAGTTCTACCTCTAAAAAGCTCATATGATGTCTTATTGTGAGATTTTACAACTAAAACTCTTTTCTGGACATAGCAAGCAGTGTTGACTGCTTCAGCCCAAAAAGTGATAGGCAACTTAGAGTCAGCTAACATAGTTCTAGCAGCTTCTATTAGTGTTCTGTTTTTCCTTTCAACTACTCCATTCTGTTGTGGAGTTCTAGCAACACTAAATTCTCTCCTAATACCTTTTTCTTTGCAGAAATCATCCATAAGTCTATTCTTAAACTCTGTCCCATTATCACATCTAATGACTTTTACTTTCTTGTCTACTTGGTTTTCTATCTGTGTAATGAAAGTCTTAAGGATGCTAGAATTCTCATCCTTAGTAGCTAAAAAGAAAACCCATGTAAATCTACTATAGTCATCAGTAATAACTAGACAATATCTCCTATGCTGCATACTTCTAACATTTGTAGGACCAAATAAGTCCATATGAAGCATAAACAATGATTGATTGATAGAGTTAAAAATCTTGGGCTTACAAGTGGCTTTGTGTTGTTTGCCTTTAAGACAAGCAATGCATGTTTGGTCATTTTCAATTCATTTTTGAGGTAAACCTCTTACCAAACTATTCTTAACAATCTGATTTATGGTTTTGAAGTTAATGTGACCAAGCCTTCTATGCCATTTAAGTGACTCCTCTAATGTAGCTTTTGCAAGTAAACAAGTAAGTGCCTCTTTAGGAACAATGTTCTTCATATCAACACTGTACATATTGCCCTTTCTAGGAATTTTAAGAAGTTCTTGACTTTCATCAGGCATCTTAAAATCAGGAGAAAGCACAAGACATTCAGTGTCACAGAAAAGAACTTTGTTCTTTTTGTCACACATTTGTGAGACACTAAAGAGATTATACTTATGTTCTCTTACAAAGTATACATCTTCAAAGTCTAAATTTCCAGTTATAATGGTACCTTTACCGGAAATTTTGCCACCAACACCTCCTCCAAAGGTAACATAGCCTCCATCTATTGATTGAAAATCTGAGAGATAAGACTTGTTGCCTGTCATGTGCCTTGAACATCCACTATCTGAGTATCCTTGATCCTCTTGTTTATCAGTTGAATGTTCCTGCACAGTAATAAGGAGTATTAGTTTCCTTTGGGGACCCAAGCCATTACTAACTTGGATCTGCCTTAACAGCATTTGCCCTATTTCCATTAGCAGCAGTATTAACTAATTGCATAGCAGTATTAACTGCTGGCTTTGCAGTTGTACCCTTAATTTTCCAAACTTGTTTTTGGACCACTGCTTTTAGAGTCATTGAGTATTTTAAAAGGTTAATCATTCTCTTTCGAACCTCACTTTACATTTTGTATTTACAAGTATTTTATACACATACATCACTCTTATTTATACACTTAAGTTTACGTACAAATATACATTTTTGTTTGTACAAGAAAACTAATCATATTTTTCATACAAACACTAAAGTTTACTTATACTTGACAAAATACATTTTATTTTTACAAGCACTTAACTAGACATTTTATTTTACAAAAGGCAACTAGACATTTTACTTACTAGTTTACTCTCCTTTTAAAGGAAACCAAAAATGATTTTTTTACATCATGAATGATATCATCTAAGAGTGAGTTGTCATATCAAAATCTCTTCTAAAATATGGAAATATCACAAAGAATATTTTGGAAAGATCTTGTGTTGATTTGGAAATATTTTGGCTGTCAGTCCCTGATGAAGCGAAAAGTGTACCGCTTTTAGGGGGTCATTTAAGCCCTAAATCGTATTTATTTGATCAAATATTGCCCTAAATCGTTCCTTTTGTCATTTTAGGTACTTTGGAGAAGAAATCTGGAAAAGGAAGCATTTTGGACGTTTTTGAAGCATAAAAGTGAAGAAAATGACAAAGTCTCAAAATTATGCTAGAAAGTACCTTTGACGGCGTCAGGGATTGCCCTTGACGGCGTCATGGCTTGGCAAAAAAGGTGGATATGAAAATTACTCATGATAAGCCAGAGAATTTTACAATGGAAAATCTGACGGCGTCACCCTTTGAAGTGATCAAGGCCATCACGGTTTAACTTAAATAGGGACGGCGTCAAGCCATATTCTAACGGCGTCAAGCTTTGATAACCCAGAGCGGATTTTGGAGGTCTAAAGAGGGACGGCGTCAAGAAGGCCATTCGGGAACCCTAGACACGGCGAGGTGACGGCGTCAAGTCCTATAACGTGACGCCGTCAGCCCTTAAACTCTATATATAGTTTTACAATCTTTTGTCATTAGTGTGCAACTTTGTGAGGAGAAACCCTAAAGACGAATTTCTGCCATTTTTAAGGGTTTTCATACCCTTGGATCTCCCATGTTTAATTGAAGATAAGTTATCATTTAATCAATCAACATGTCTATGTGTTGTTTGATTATATATTGTTCTTGTCTTTTAATTAACATGCTAGGCTAGATTTATCTTGTGTTTGCTTAGATCTAATGAAACCTAGCTATTGATTATTGGTTATTAGTGTGTTATTAATTGTATTGGATGATTGTTCATCGATGTTAGGCTTAAGAAAACTGGCTAACTTCCTATTCGGTAACTTGCTTGAACGTCTTAAGAAACATGAACCAATGCGTACTAAGGTTTTTATGGTTGTATTTAATGCATGAGCGAATTCTAGTGATCCCATGTTAGGAGCTTCCTAGCCGGCTCGACATAGGAGTGAAGTAGGAGCTTGTAGAGTTGGGGAAGTACGTACGCCACCCCACGATTGGTATTAAGGAATACACCCGTCATCCACGCAATTAATACACACTAATCAACCGGTAAAAGATAGTTAGGGAGTAAGGAAATCTAAGTAAACACATTTCTCTCCACATAAGTTTCACAACCTTTTCATTTTCAGTTATTTTATTTTATTTGCATTTGTAGTTATTTGGGTTAGTTGACTAGCAACTAATTCCGCCCACTCCTTCAAACCCGAGATTTTACTTGCTTTCATAAAAAAATAAAAAAATACAAAAAAGAATCTTCATACCTAACGACACTATTCCCTGTGGAGAACGATCAATCCCCCGTACTTACCACTACACTATACTACATCGGTCAGGTACACTGCCTGGTGGGGTTGTAAGCCTCTTGAGATCCCTCGAGAGGTAAAACCTGTTGTAAGGTCGCAAAACCACGCATCAAGTTTTTGGCGCCGCTGCCGGGGAATAGTTATTGTTTAGGTTGAATTTTTATTTTATTAGGTCTACTCACTAGATTCCTTTCTAGTGAGATTTTTATTTTATTTTTCTAGGATTTCTTTAGTCTATCTATTTTTCTTTGTGTGTTTGTTCGTAATTTCCATTGACTCTTCCGTTCACCATTATGGAGAACGCGAATCCACCATACCACCAACCACGTAATTCACCCACTCCATATGACATCTTGATGTTTAAACAACATAAAGATGAACCTCTCTATGATGCATGGACTCGTTTTAAATATTTACTCCAAAAAGTCCCTCATCATAACTTCGATTTTTGGTCCCTAACTCAAATCTTTTACAATCATGTCGACCGACATGCCCAAAGGGACATTTACCATTTTGCCGGCAGGGATCTTAGTGAATTAAGTGCTGAGGAAGCATGGGAAGCTATTGAGAATTGTGCCCAATATTATTATATAGTAGACAACCCAACAAACATTAATACAAGTCAATTGACCACAAATTTCAAGGATCATGAAACAAGTTTGTTTGGGGATGAGGGTAGAGTTGAGCCACCTAGCTGCATGTCATGGTTAAGCACTACCATAATACAGGGTGAACACTTAGGTGATCTTGATGTGATGGAGGATCTAGCCGAGCATGATCACATTGATCAAAAAGATCTAGGTTTTATGATCGATGACGATGAATCTCAAGAAACACATGATGAATCTTTTGGGCAATTTGAATATAGCAGTCATAATATTGAGGATGATCCTTATGATTCGGATATAGATGTTGAGATGCCTAGAGAAGCACTTGAGATACTTGGGAAAATGTTAGGTTTAGATTCTACTAAAACACATGATGAGGATATAGGTGATCTTGACATAGGGAATGATGAGGTAAGTAACATAAGCCCACCAAGTACCTCACAAGTCCTACCATCATTTGAGGCACACACACCACCCATGACTTACCCGGAAGAAGTAGAAGAGACTATAGGAACCCCAATAGAGGAAGAGCCCTTGGACCAAACAAAACTAGAAGAAATAGGTTTGAATACTTGTAGTCATAACCTTTCTTTTAGTTCTATGGAAGTTCCTAGTTTTGATGAACCGAAGCCTAAACCAAAACCGTTACCTAATCTTCCATCCTTAGATGTGAACTTAGGAATTGAATTAGGTCCCGACCCACCCATCAAACCATATAGTCCGGGTAGTTTTATGTTGAAGGTAGTAGACTCTAAGCCTTGTAGAGAGGAAGCTGACATAGGAGTGAACCATGACCTTTCATACTTACATCACCCATTCATGATTAATCACAAGAAACACTATGGGTTTAAACCGGGTTTATTAGGTCAAGATGGATTCCCAACTAGGAGTCTCTCGAAGTTGATAGAAGATGATCCCTTTCTAGGAGAAAACTTCAATTCACCCATTGACCCAATTGAACTAAGTAAGGTTATGATGATTGGATCCCACATCTTTGAGCATATAATTCATCCATGTTGGGAATTATGATACGAATCAAGAGCAGACAACTTAGGTCTGGTAGTTTATCTAAGTTAGGTCTGTTTGTGTTATTAGGTCTGGTAATGTAATGTTAAGTCTGGTAGCATGTTTAAGTCTGGTTGACTTATAAAGTCAAGTCTGGTCGTGAAGTTAGGAAAGTCTGTTAGAGTTATGTTAGGAAAAGATACAAAACGTGTATGTATCTTTATAGAAGATTTGTGAATATCTTCTGAGTCGGTTAGTATTAGGGTTTCCTTGTGTTATAAAAGGATCCCTAAAGATTGTTAGTTCGTGTGTGTGAGTTGTACGTGTTCACTATTGTGATTATAATCAATATACGAAGTTAGTGATATTCCTGTGTGTTCTTCATTGTTCTTGTTAAGATTCCGCATTAACAACAACAATCACCTAGGGTTTCTCACTTAGATTGGTTCGGATTTATCCTAACCATCTACTAGGTATTCAAGACTACTTAGTGATCAATATACAATTTGTGAACCAACAAGTGGTATCAGAGCAAGGAGAGAGACTCTGAATTCGAAGAACACTAAATCTCAAAAACCTAATTCTCACTCAAATCACCCTACACAATGTCTGAATTCGATAAGCCTGTTAACACTGAAACTTTCTCAATCCATAACAGTGAGGATGAGAAATCAAACCATGAAGATGAAGGAAAAACCAAAACCAGTAACTCCCAAACACAACAACAACCCATCCCTTCCACAACCACAATCTCAAACATAAAACTTCCATTACTGAAAAGAGAAGAGTATGATATATGGGCCATGGAGATGGAACATTATCTGGAATACATTGATAGCGATGTATGGAAGGTGATTCAAAAGGGAAATTCTAAGAAAAGAATTTCACAAGGGAATGATGGGCATATCAGAATAATGCCACCAGTATCTGCTGAGGAGATTAGGGCTGTGGAGAAAGAAAAGAAGGCCAGAACCTTGCTTCTTATGGCTATTCCTAAGGAGCATCTACAAAGGTTTCATGGCATTCTTGATGCAAAGGAGATGTGGGAGGCTATCAAGAAACGATTTGGAGGTAATGCTAACTCCAAGAAGATGCAAAAGGCTGTTCTTAAACAGCAATTTGAAACATTCAGTGTTTCAAAGACTGAAGGTTTGGAGAAGGGCTATGACAGATTTCAACATCTGTTAACACAACTGGAAGTTCATGGTGCAGCAGTTTCAAATGAGGATGAAAACCACAAGTTCCTTAGGTCTTTACCATCAGAATGGGGCAATGTATCTGTGGCGATGAGGATTAAGGAGGAAGTAGATTCAATGACACCTGATGACCTATACAATAATCTCAGGATGTTTGAAAGGGACATCAGTAACACCACTCAGGCTTCAACCAGTTCATCAAATGTTGCTTTTGTGTCACAAAACAAAAGCAGTACTTACAAGGTTAAATCTGGTAGTGTTAGGTCTGGTATCTATGAAACTCCTTCAAATGAAAGGTCTGCTTCAAGTTTTACTGATGAGGTGATACATTCTTTCTTTGCCAATCAAACGGAAGATGAAAGCTTTATTAGTGAAGACCTAGAACAGATTAATGATGCTGAAGTTGAGGAGATGGACATAAAATGGCACATTGCCATGGTTGCTTTAAGGGTCAAAAGATTTCAGAAGCAATATGGAAGGACCATCAACTTCAACAACAAATCACCAGTGGGATACACAAAGAGGACAGTTGAATGCTACAACTGTCACAAGCATGGACATTTTTCAAGAGATTGTCCAGAGAAGAAGCCTGCTGATGGGAAAAGAGATGATGATGGGAAGATGGAAAAGAATCAGATGAGCCTGCTGACAATGGAAGCTGGAGGAGTCAACTGGGGTGAGCATCCAAGAGTGAATGAGGAGTCTGATCATGCTCTCATGGCCATTGGTAATGAGGTATCATTATGCTCTAAATTATGCACTGACTCATATAATCATGTTAAGGCTTTGTGTGATGAGCAGCAAGAACAAATAGGTGATCTAGAAGTAAATTCATTAGCACATAAAAATGCTGTAAAAACTTTAGAAGCACAAAAGGTCACTCTTCAAAACCAACATGCTGCTTTAAATGAAAAACTATACTTTCAAGCTAATAAAATATACGAACACGATGAAAAGCTTAAAAGGTATAGACAATTAGGGCTTAAAATTCAGAAGGAAAGGGATGAGCTGAGAAAAAGGGTAGATCAGTGGAACAGTTCAAATAATAACTTGTTTAAGTGTTAGGATTCTCAAATTAAGTCAAATAAAAAATGTGGCTTAGGATATGAGGAAAATGAGAATAGGGCTATATTTAAGAATAAAGAAGAGGACTATGCTGATAAGCCTTTGTATAATAGGTTTGTTAAGACTGGTGACTTTAAGGGAGTACCACCACCTTTGAGTGATGACTATACTCCTCTTGAAAAAGAAGAGTTGGATGATTCACTCTTTGTGTATGGTAAGAAAGGTCCTCAAGTGCCTGAACCAACCACCTCAGAGGAAAAATCCAGTAGGTATTCTTCTTGTCAATCCAATGACTCTGAAGGATCTATTGATGGTTCCTCTGATCACTCTAAGTCTGAGTCAAATAATGAGGAAAAAGAGAATCCTGAACCTAAGGTTGTTGAGAAGTGTGAACCTGTTGTTACTAAAACTGTAGTGACTGAACCAAAGGCTGAGACAGTTAAACCTAGTTGTGTCAATCACATAAAATCTCCTAGGGAATCTGTTAAAATGAGTGAGTCACCTAGAAGCAATAGTGTTCACAGAGAAAGTAGGAGTAGTTATACTTATGCTCCTAAAAGATGCTTTGTGTGTGGAAGTTTGAGTCACTTAATAAAAGATTGTGACTTCCATGAAAAGAGAATGAAAAGAGAGGCTGAGCAAAAGAGAATGAATGTTAATAAGGGTCATGGTTCAAATAAACCAATTTGGAATAATGATAGTAGAATTAATCATGCCAACCAGTTTGTTCCCATACCTGTCCAACTAAATAACACTACCAGACCTAACTCTTATGTTAATTCTGGTAGACCAAATTTTAGGTCTGGCTACAGAAACTTTAATGTGAATAGGCAAAATGTTAATTTTATGAGGCCTAAAGTGAATACTGGTTATGTTAATTCTGTGAGACCTATTGTGAACACTGGTTTTGTGAGACCCAAATAACCTTTTCAAAAACCTCAGGTGAATGCAAATTTTCAAAGAAATAATTTTTATAAAGCTCATTCACCTGTAAGGAGACAAACAAATTCAAATGGGGGTTCTGCTGATAATTTCTCTGATTGCTGGGCTTGGAATCCATTTCAAAATGAATTTACCTATAAGTCCAAACATGGTTTCACTGGAGCAAGTTCATAAAAGACCTATAAGTATGTTGCTCCACAGAAAGGACTCAAGCCCACTCAGGCCTGGGTTGTTAAGAAAAACTGATTCTCTTTCTTAACTTTGTATAGTTTGTATATTTGTTTGTTTTTCATCTTGCTACTCTTCTTGGTTATTCAGTAGTTAATTTGTTTTCTACTTTCCATAGTATGTGTGTTTTTGGTATTTTGTGCTTAACTTTGTTTTGCAGTTGTTAACTCTTCTCTATTGCAAGTAATTCTTATGTGGAAAATTAAAACATCAGAACCAAAGAGCTTTTTATTTATTAACAAGAAATTGCATTCTAGGATGCAAGTTACAATGCTTCATAAGACAAAAGCTTTAACGCAAACCAGCTAAACATCACCACCTACACTTTCTGTTTCCCTTTGCCCATGAAGTCAGGAATGGTCTTCTTGGCTCCTCTGCCACCAAACTGATTCCACGCTTTTGGGCATGGAAGTCCAAGAATCAAGCTGCTTGGTGGGGGACGTGGCACAGAACCACTTCTCAGGAAAGGCACAATCTTCGAAGGAAAAGTCTCTTCATCATCTTTGGAGGGGTCTTCTTCTTCAGCACTTTTATCATCTACATCAGAAGGGGGAATTGGTCTTGAAGTCTTTGGTGCTTCATTGTCTGGTTCTTTTTCAGTAAGATCATAAGGAGCTAGCCATTGCTTCAGAGTTGACTCTCTTAATGTCTTGTTTCTTGTGATTGAAGAATACCCTGGTGGGAAGTATCCACCCCATCCTCCTGATGATGAATCAGAAGATGAGCCATTTGGATCCCAAGAAGAATCGGATGAAATCTCTATGGTTTCTGAGTTGGATGGATCCATTATGCTTATAAGGTTTTCTTTTGGTTTGTGATGGTTTTTGTGATAAAACAATGGGTGGTTTTATAGGGAAAATCAAGGTTTAATGTCATTTAATGCTCGGTTGGTGTATGGGTTAATACTTGCAGGCAAAGAGTTATTAATTGTATTTTTGGAAAGTTGACCACAGGTTTTATTTTGGTTAAGTGATAAAAAAAAAAAAAAAAAAAAAAAGGGAGATTTACACTTAAGGGGAGGTAATGTACATTTAAGGGGAGGCAAATGTACAAGTTTTACATGTTTTTAAATCGGGTAAACTTAAGTGTTATATCTGGTAGCTTGTATGTCTTGCAAAGATTGGTTTTTGTCTCCTTTTTCTTGTTGTTTCAACTAATTCTTGCAGAAAAGATTGGAATGAGATGATGCAAAGCCTTGCATTCGCTATATTCAGTGTGTAAGTCCACTCTCTTGGTTAGGTCTGGTAAGTTTATGATTCGGCCTGGTTGACTATTTAGGTCAGGTAGTGTTATATTTTTGACCGTTAGATCTGGTCAGAATAATAAAGATTTATCTAAAATATTACCGTTGCACTATTTTCGGTAAAAAGAGATATTTATGAAGTATATAAGATTAAAATTTGATATATTTTATCTCCTTTTATTCTTTATTTACTTCCAAATTTAAATCATCTTTATTTTTCACGACTCTGTTTCTACGCTCATATTTTCAAAAACCCTACCCTTCTAATCAACCAGACCTAAATCATTTACTCATCTATGGCTAACCTCAAGTTTGTGGACAAGCATAATCAAGTTGGTTTCTTGAAGAAGCCAGATCAAAGTGCAGGTTTCGAGGGGATTGTGGATTTCCTAAAAGGTTCTTACATTTGTTATTCGTTAATTCATAATCCTACTATTTATCAGTCCCTTGTCAAGCAGTTCTGGGGGTCAGTTACCTCTGAGACTCTTGATGATGGGACCCCATGTTTAAGGGCAATTATAGATAAAAATGGCTTTACCATTACTGAAGCGTCCATTAGGGAAAGTCTCCAATTGGATGATGCTTTAGGAGAATTTGATTTGCCTAGTGAGGATATTTTGGAGGGTTTGAATACCATTGGATACCCCACTGATGGAAGTTTTACCTTTTGGAAAAGTCATTTTTCACCTCAGTGGAGGTTTTTAGTACATCATTTACTTCAGAGCTTAAGTCCCAAGAGTGGTGGATGGGATCAATTTGGAAGCAGAATTGCTTCTGCATTGGTCTGTTTATCATTTGGAAGGAAATTTAACTTTTCAAAATTAATTTTTGAAGGAATGGTGAAAAATGCTAAGGACCCAAAAATTTTAATGTATCTACGATTTTTGCAAATGATCTTGAATTTTGAAACTAAGGATAAAGTGCCTTACATCAGTGTGGCCTTTACTCCCAAACTTTTTGCAAATTTAAAAAGGAGTTTTCAAGGGACAGACAAACCTTTGCTTGCTGCTATGCTTGGTACTAACAATGCAGGTACTTCTGGAGCTGCACAAGTGCATCCTGATGAAGAATAAGACCAAGCATCATCTAGGTCTGCTACACCTACATCTTCTCCAATTCCATCACCTCAACCAGGTCCCTCACCATCTGCTGAAAGACTATCTACACCTATCCAACAACCTTCACCTTCACAACCAAATGTTCCAAGTCCTGCAAGGGAGGAGGAACATGCACCCATTACTATGGAAAATCTTCTTATCATAGTTCCTCAACTCCAAAAGAAGATTGCCATTTTGGAAAAGTCTAATGAGGCACTCAGAAAAGCTTATGTGATTTTGGTGAAGAAAGTAAAGAAAATGGGAGTAGCAATGAAGAAAAAGGGTGTTTCTTTTGATGATGAGGAGGGTAAAGCTGAAAATTCTTCCAAACAGGGGAGGAATTTGGAACAAGAACAAGAACAAGGAAATATTCTTCAAACACCAGTTCTAGAACCTCTTGTTCAAGATAATGTCACCACAATCAGTCCAGAGACACTGGAAGTAGCAGAGACTTTGGCTCAATCAATGGGCAAAATTAAACAGGATAGGAAAAGAAGAAGGTTAATTTTGTCTGTTGATGAAGAGATTGAAAAGTTTGGGACTATATCTGATGAAAAGTTTGGTGAAGAAAAGTCTGGTAATGAACTTAGTTCTGGTAATGAAGAACAACAATCTGCACTAAGAAAGGGAAAGCAGGTTGTGGAGGAAACTTCATTGCCAAAGAAGTCTAAGAGAAAAACAAGAGAAGAACTTGCATCTGAGGCTGAAATTGAGAGGATTAAGGCACAAGATATTGCTGAAGAAGAAAGACAAAAGATGTTAGATGCAGTATATGCAAGACAATTGGCTGAAGAATCTGATGAATTTACAAAGCTGCTCAATGTTGATGATGAAGTAAGAGCAAAGTATGAGGAACTTCTAACTGTTGAAGGTTTAACTGTTGATGAACGAGCTAAACAATTGGCTGAAGAATCTGATGAATTTACAAAGCTGCTCAATGTTGATGATGAAGTAAGAGCAAAGTATGAGGAACTTCTAACTGTTGAAGGTTTAACTGTTGATGAACGAGCTAAACAGGTAGCTAACTTCATAAATGCAAGAAATAATGATGATACATTGGGTGGATTCTTAGAAAAGTTCAAGCTTCAGAAGAAATCAAAGATTCCCAAGAAGATGTCTTTGGCAGAAAAGAAACATGATATGAAGATGTATCTTAAGAATCAAATGCATCTATCTTTGGAACAGATGAAAGGGAAGTCATATGAGGAAATTCAAGTAGCATATCTCAAGGCATTTGAAAGAGATCAAGGTTACAAAGCTATTGACTATGATGATGTGCAGAAATATTGTTTTCAGGGAAGAAAGGCTAAAGAGACTGAACTGGTCATTGAACCTGATAAGATGATTGATATACAACCTGAAGCTGGTAAGTCAACAGAAGAAGTGCAAGCTGAAGTAATAAAGCCTATTGTGTTTCAAAGAAGAAAAGGTTTGGAAAGGAAAAGTAAATCCAAGAAAGTGGTTGTCGAAGAGGAATTAGATGAAGAACCTTCATCTGAAGGAGCCACAATGGGGACTATTGAAAGCACAAAGGAACCAACTAAGGTTGTCAAGTATCAACTAATAATGACTGGTGAGAGGGCTGCATATCAAATAATAAGGGAAGATAATTCTGACATTGTTTATATGAATTTTGCTAGAATTTTAAATGATGTGAATAGGGAGGATCTTTAAGAACTTTATCAGTTGGTGAACATTAAATATGGAGATCATCCACCTGAAGATGAATTTGAAAGAGTCTTTTGGGGCAATTTGAAGGTGATGTTTGAGCCACCAACTGAGTCTGATATAGTGTGGAAACTTCCTGAAGAGCAAAACATTGTCAGCTGGAGATATTTTCATACCTGCAAGGTACATTGTGTTTCATTAAAGAATGTTGATATTTATATGCTTACAGAAGTGGAATATCCTTTATCATCAAGTGTTTGCAAGGAAATGATGAGCAAAAAGTTGTATGCTGATAAGAAGGATGAAGGATATGAGATGTTATTGGATTTGATTAAGAGGTAGTCTTTGAAGGATGTAGCCTAAGGGTGTTTGAAAGAATTTTCACAAGTTGTTAAGTGAGATTATTGGAACTTCTCACTTGGTGGAGGTGCTTTGCACTAACACATCAAAAGGTTATCAGTCCACCTTGTCTCATCAACATAAGGACTGGCTAATCCTGAGCAAACGGCTAACAGGTAAAGATTGCTCAAATCCGTTTATGGCTGACAATTTGCCAAAAATTGTATGGTATTCAACTCACCATATCTAAGATAAGTGAAGAGTTCGCTAGCCCACAAGGTTATGGCTTGTGGTAAAGGCTGTGGAAAACCATAAATGGTAATCAATTCACCATGATGAGGTGCTTTTCCATCAAAGAATTGACTAGTCCAGAAGCAAACGGCTTTTGGTAAAGACTTAACAAATCCGTTGATAAGCTGATGATTTGCTAAAAATCATATGGATATCAGTGTACCATGGTCTTACACACCAAAACATTGGCTACTCCAGTGGTAATGGCTATTGGTAAAGAGATTTTAAATCCATTACATTTTCAATGATTCACCTCTCACAGATGGTAACACATTTGGAAGTGATGAGAATAGTCTGGAACTTAAATGAATTTGATGTACATATAGTCAATGTTGCTGCAAAGATCATATCAGAAGAGCTTATCAAGATTCAAGCTGCTAGAAAGGAACAAGACCTAAATACAGTTCAAAGTGTTCAAGATTCAATCCTCAGAAAGCTTAATCAGAAGAACTTGAAGTTCATGGAGCATGAAGATCAAGTTAGGGGAGGATTGTTGGGAATTATGATACGAATCAAGAGCAGACAACTTAGGTCTGGTAGTTTATCTAAGTTAGGTCTGTTTGTGTTATTAGGTCTGGTAATGTAATGTTAAGTCTGGTAGCATGTTTAAGTCTGGTTGACTTATAAAGTTAAGTCTGGTCGTGAAGTTAGGAAAGTCTGTTAGAGTTATGTTAGGAAAAGATACAAAACGTGTATGTATCTTTATAGAAGATTTGTGAATATCTTCTGAGTCGGTTAGTATTAGGGTTTCCTTGTGTTGTAAAAGGATCCATAAAGATTGTTAGTTCGTGTGTGTGAGTTGTACGTGTTCACTATTGTGATTATAATCAATATACGAAGTTAGTGATATTCCTGTGTGTTCTTCATTGTTCTTGTTAAGATTCCGCATTAACAACAACAATCACCTAGGGTTTCTCACTTAGATTGGTTCGGATTTATCCTAACCATCTACTAGGTATTCAAGACTACTTAGTGATCCATATACAATTTGTGGACCAACAATCCACCACTCTTTCCTCACGTGGCATACTCATACCGAGTCGGTGTGTATCGATACTATCACCCGCACTTAACCCTAAGTGTAGGGAAAACCTCTCCTTTATCCGTTAAATAAGGGCAGAGTCAGGCTCGTGACTCGAACAAAAACAAGCGCTTCTTGGGAGGCAACCCAAGCTTTATTTGCTTTGTGTGTTTATTTATTTGTTTGTTTGATTTTATTTGCTTCCGTATGTATGTTTAATTTTTATTATTATTGATTCATGTTCGAAACTAAATTGTGAAAATGCTTTATCTTGTTTTTAACTTCGTCTTAACTACATACAAAGGTATTTTGCAAAAGATAAGTGTAAGGGAAATCCAAATCGGTTTATTAGAACAAATGAACATGAATCATAACAATATTAATTTAACATACATATTAGTAATTGTTTGAGTCAAATGCTTGTATCGAGTCATAATGATATTTTGCAGGAATTCCAGGAAGTAAGGTATAGGTTTTTCCAGAAATTTTCCGAAAACTTAACATGAGAATTCTGTCAGATCATTTCTGACGGCGTCAGGCCTTACAACCTGACGACGTCAGGTTTTAATTTTCTGAAATTTTTGAAACTTTTGTTTTTCTTCCGGAATCATAAAATGCTTTATTAAATCTCTAACTTATAATCTCCAGGAATATGCAAAATTATCATTCCACAAGCATTATATCCTTATATATAGAATTTATCCCGCTGATGTTATGCAGGTTTTCGTGTTTGTTTTTCTCAGGTTTAACAGGTTATTTTGGACAAGGAAATGTATGTGGAATCAAGCTTTTGGCGATGCTTTAGTTTTGGAGCTTCTACATTCTCTTGGAAGAAGATCTAACCATGTTACTACATTATCCACCGAGCGAATCAGGGGAGTATTTGATTTCATTCTTTTACCTTTTCACTTTTACATCTTGTTATTTGAACATTGGGGACAATGTTCATCTTAAGTGTAAGGGGGGGTAAAATACGATACTTTAGAGAATACAATTACGCTTGATTTTTGTTTGTTTAATGGTAGATGTGTAATAAAACTGAGAGAAATACCTGTTAGGGCAATTTTAGTGCCAAATTTAAATTTTTTTACAACATATAGGAGTGAAACTTTGATCTTAATGAGCGTCTCATGGATAGGAGTTATATGACTAGCACAAAAAACCGTACCACTAAAAAATTTTCCACCCCCAAATATGTGAGGTTCGCCCCTAGAATTGGTAGGAAAAGCATTTATGCTATGATGTGTGTACCTGTAGCACTTAGATTCTAGAACTTGCGTTAGGACCATTCCGAGGCCACAAGTGAGACTACATTCGTGTAGTTAGATTTACTACATGATAAGAGGCATTAGGATTAACCCATTGTTTTACACCTGTGTTTTTTGTTATAATTACTTTGGATACATTGGTCAAGTAATTCTCCCACACCCTTTGCGTTGTACTCATTTTTAGTACACGATACCCCTAGTACACCCCTCAGAGCCTATCTTTTCGTTTCGACCTTTAAGCATTTTACTTAAAGGAAGAATTTGTTTACACCCCACTAAAATGTACACCCAAATCACCTTAGCCCACCTTGTATGCACTCATTTTTAGTGCATTATTGTGACAACATTTGTTTTAACCCAAGTTAATTATCTAATTGATTACATGGTTGCTAAGTCGAGTCATATCCTTGTACATATTGTTTTGGGACGATTGGGACTCATGGGTAAAGTATTAGTGTAATGGAGTAATGGGGAAGAACATCATTTATTACCCCCATATGTGCTAAATATTTTAAAAGTACTCCAAGTGTTTCGATTATCTTAATTCGAGTCATTAGAATAGTTATTTGTAAAGTTATGTAAAAGTTCAAGTGTAAGGGGAATGCAACGCCCCTATGATGTATTATTTTGGATGGTAGGGCAAGAGTGTTTGAAAAAAAAAAAAAAAAAAAAATCAAGAAAAATACAAAAAAATGAGAAAAAGAAAAATAGAAAAAAACATATGGACTACCATCCCGTTTCATTTTATGTTTGTCTTATGTTTTTGTTATTTTGTTTTTAGCTTGAGTCGAGTCTAGTCTTGGCTTAGCAATGCCATATTGTACATGTAATTAATCAAGATCTTTAACTCGCCACCAGTAAAATATCCCTTATCCAACAAAACCGTGTTTATCATATCCCTACACCTCACGTTATAACCCATTTAAAAGCCCTCTTTGATAGTTTATCTTAGGTGCTTACGCCTAGTGGAGGAGGTTTTCGATCCTTTCCCAAGCCTATGGTAATCTATTTGCTATGACATGTAGTGAGAGATATTATCCGTTTTCATTTATGAGATTTATTTTGATGACACCTGAGAGATGTGAGTATCTAAACACTACTTGTGAGGTGCTAGTATGTAATCTCCGTGCTTATTATGATTAAAGTGGAACGACTGTTTGTTGTAATTACTTTTATATTAGCATTAAATGACCCCTAACTTGTATTTTGATTAGAATAAAAGCGCATTTGCTTGAGGACAAGCAAATCTCAAGTGTAAGGGTATTTGATGAAGCGAAAAGTGTACCGCTTTTAGGGGGTCATTTAAGCCCTAAATCGTATTTATTTGATCAAATATTGCCCTAAATCGTTCCTTTTGTCATTTTAGGTACTTTGGAGAAGAAATCTGGAAAAGGAAGCATTTTGGACGTTTTTGGAGCATAAAAGTGAAGAAAACGACAAAGTCTCAAAATTATGCTGGAAAGTACCTTTGACGGCGTCAGGGATTGCCCTTGACGGCGTCATGGCTTGGCAAAAAAGGTGGATATGAAAATTACTCATGATAAGCCAGAGAATTTTACAATGGAAAATCTGACGGCGTCACCCTTTGAAGTGATCAAGGCCATCACGGTTTAACTTAAAGAGGGACGGCGTCAAGCCATATTCTGACGGCGTCAAGCTTTGATAAGCTAGAGCGGATTTTGGAGGTCTAAAGAGGGACGGCGTCAAGAAGGCCATCCGGGAACCCTAGACACGGCGAGGTGACGGCGTCAAGTCCTATAACGTGACGCCGTCAGCCCTTAAACTCTATATATAGTTTTACAATCTTTTTTCATTAGTGTGCAACTTTGTGAGGAGAAACCCTAAAGATGAATTTCTGCCATTTTTAAGGGTTTTCATACCCTTGGATCTCCCATGTTTAATTGAAGATAAGTTATCATTTAATCAATCAACATGTCTATGTGTTGTTTGATTATATATTGTTCTTGTCTTTTAATTAACATGCTAGGC
This sequence comes from Artemisia tridentata subsp. tridentata, assembly GCA_021014915.2. NCBI lineage: Eukaryota > Viridiplantae > Streptophyta > Magnoliopsida > Asterales > Asteraceae > Artemisia > Artemisia tridentata. The sequence goes on along the minus strand of CP139509.1, from coordinate 267,793,445 downwards.
TAGATTTATCTTGTGTTTGCTTAGATCTAATGAAACCTAGCTATTGATTATTGGTTATTAGTGTGTTATTAATTGTATTGGATGATTGTTCATCGATGTTAGGCTTAAGAAAACTGGCTAACTTCCTATTCGGTAACTTGCTTGAACGTCTTAAGAAACATGAACCAATGCGTACTAAGGTTTTTATGGTTGTATTTAATGCATGAGCGAATTCTAGTGATCCCATGTTAGGAGCTTCCTAGCCGGCTCGACATAGGAGTGAAGTAGGAGCTTGTAGAGTTGGGGAAGTACGTACGCCACCCCACGATTGGTATTAAGGAATACACCCGTCATCCACGCAATTAATACACACTAATCAACCGGTAAAAGATAGTTAGGGAGTAAGGAAATCTAAGTAAACACATTTCTCTCCACATAAGTTTCACAACCTTTTCATTTTCAGTTATTTTATTTTATTTGCATTCGTAGTTATTTGGGTTAGTTGACTAGCAACTAATTCCGCCCACTCCTTCAAACCCGAGATTTTACTTGCTTTCATAAAAAAATATAAAAATACAAAAAAGAATCTTCTCTCACCCTTAGACCTAATTAGAGTAGTTTTTCAATCCTAACGACACTATTCCCTGTGGAGAACGATCAATCCCCCGTACTTACCACTACACTATACTACATCGGTCAGGTACACTGCCTGGTGGGGTTGTAAGCCTCTTGAGATCCCTCGAGAGGTAAAACCTGTTGTAAGGTCGCAAAACCACGCATCAGTCCCAATGACCCTTTTCCTATAAAGGACGGACCCCTTCGAAGGGGTCCGTGGGATCCATGGGTTGCTGAATGCTTTGGCTATAAATAAAAGCCATTTGTTCACTCATTGATGATCCCTTTTGCACACCACTTAAAGATGCATTTTCTCCACCATTTAGATCAATAGTAACATATTTATGAACACCCTCATAACACATGATCATAATGCTTCTAACTTTCATTTTGTTTTTCGCATACTCCCGAGATGATCCTCCGAAGCAAGCTTAGAGATCTTGCATTCTCATTCACCACAAGCATACATATATGAAGATCTATCACAACAAGCTTAGGGAACTTGTGATCTTCATCCATTGAAGGCTTCCTATCAACAGAAGTTCATTTAGATTATTCCTTCATATCCATTAGATATTTGTGCCATGGATCATCATTGTACACATCATATATTGTATCAGCACAATATTTTCACCAAACTAGATTAGATGGTTTATGTGTTTGTGTCATAAAACGCAAGGTTTATTATGTTGGGCCATAAGAAATAATGGGTTTGGTTGTCCCATATGAAGGACTAGGTATGTAGATTAGTACTGGATAAAGTATAAGCTACGTTAGGATTGGTATTTAGCTTAGTACCGGAAAAGTCTAAGCGACGTTGTAAGGTTTTCTCCGCCGGTTAAGGGAGCTTGTTGACTTAGTTAATTAAGTCTCGAGTTGGGTACTCGGGGAGTGGAACCGAACCACTATAAATCATCATGTTATATTATTGCTTGGGTCATTGCTTTGCGTTTATCTTTGTGGTTTATGTTCATATTGTGATGATATGTACACTTGTGTGAAATACACTATTGGTATAGTGTAATATTTATATTGTCACTTTTCATATTACGTCAAACTTGATCGGCTATTTGATACAATAAATTAAAGATTTTAAATGGTAACGTATTCGTCCCCCTCCCTCTCTCTCTATGTTTTCACACGATTCTAATGGCACAAAACCATCGTTCCTCAGCAAGGAGTGTTTGTGTACTATTAAAATTTGGGGATTCAATTTACACTCATAATGGAAAGAAAATAACTAAAAATGGTGATGTTTTAAGTCATAATTCACAAAGCGGTGATGGAAATTTGGGGGAAAATGAAATTAGGGTTACGAATAAAGAGGTCAAGGAAAATCAATTGGGATATGGTAAAATTAGGGCTTGTATTGAGGATGATGTGAATAATGGGGTTGAAGATGGTTCTGGAGTGCAGATCCAATGGATGTTGAAATTGATGATTCTGTGAATATGAATGAAAATGTAACCGTGAATAATATGCATACATAAGTGAATAATGTCAACAGTGGTGATAAACAGAATAATACTCAAACATATGCTAATATAGTTAAGCGAAGTGAGAATAATGTAAAAAATAAATTGTCATGTAGGCCTACTATAATGAATGAAGATGGTAGTGAATTTGTGGTATTTGATGAATAATTGGTTCGAAAAGGTAGTCAAAAGTGGAAGCTTACTATTTGTGGATATCTTGTGGGTTGTAAAATAGTTGCTAATGAACTTAGATACCATCTAAGGAGGATGTGGAGTAAGTTTGGATTGGTAGATATCTGTGAACTCAAACAACAATTGTTTCTTTAAATTCAAAACTAAAGAAAGATTGAATAAAGTGCTAAAGCTAGGGCCTTGGATTGTAAACAATAGAGCTTTAGTGGCTCAAAAATGGGACCCTGTGCTAGGATTGGAAAAAAACAAAATAATCTAAAATTCCACTTTGGGCAAAGTTGACTAATGTTCCTTTAGAAGCATATAGTTATGATGGTGTTAATGCATTAGTAACTGTTAGGAATATAAATATTCATATGAATACTCGGTCACCCCGAGTATCTATTTAGCATTTATATAGCTCGTAGGATTATTAGCATTATTATTATTAGTTTAGTTATATTAGTATTTGTGGAGTTGGGTCGGGTCTTTACCCACTATCAGCTCACTCCACAGCCCACTAGGGGCAATCTAGCTAGTACTATAAATACCCCTTCCCAAGTGTGGGAAGGGTTGGAACTTCTCTTCACTTAATCTAATACATTTCCAGTTTCTCTTACTAAGTTCCCTCTCTACTCTCTCTCTAACTCCATCATGGATTTGTTCTTCCATAATCCAAGACCTCCCGAATCCCACAATAATCAACGTAAGAATCGATCCTACACTTGGTACCAGAGCCCAGGTTGTTAGTTGTGTTGATTTTTGTGGTTCGAATCACTGGTTTGAAGCTGTTTTTTGTTCGACTCACTGTTTTGAAGCTATTTTTGTTTAATCTATTTTGAAACGGGTTTAATTTGACCATGGGTATGCTTGGTTGTTTGCTTTGGATCAGTTAAGTTATTTTGTGGTGTTTTACTTTGAAGATTGCTGTTCTTTTCTTGGTAGCGGTTTGAACACATGTGCCAGATCCGATTTTTATGGGAAAAGTACGAAAGTGACAGGTGACTGCGGTTTGACCAGTCAACTGCGGTTGACTGGTCAACGGTGGTTTGATGACCAACATAGCGGTTTGGCATACAAGTTATTGCGGTTTGAAGTTTTTTTTTTAATTTTTATGAAACGTTATGCTGTCAATTTTCCTTCAAAAGTAGCGGTTTGTCCATAAAATGAAAATGAATTGAAATTGAAGCAGAATTATTGACTTCGACCACAAACAAAACCATATACTACAACTCATGTTGACTTCAGTTTTTTTTTAAACATCATCAGTCCATATACGACCCAAGAAATGAAAACAAACAATAACAATACATCAATGACTGTTCTACCATCCATCGTAAAACCATATCCATCAATCTATCCTAACTCATCCTCTTCTCCAAACCACTAACCACGACTCGAATAAAACAAGTAAGCAAAGATCTCAGTCAAGTCTCTTCGTGTGTCAATAAATATTACCAGCCTTCAACGTTCAACAAACACGAAAGGAATTAAACCATCATCGATCTTATCTAAGCTGAGGTTCTATAACTATCCGAAACAAAAGAAATAGAAAGATAACAATTATGTTATTTTTTTTTCTCTCTCTCTTGATTTGTTCAACAAATGACCCTCAATCAAATGGTAAAATACAAAGATCTCAGTTTGATTTTCATGTGGCACAATTATTCATTGATCTTAACAGATCATAACACGAAAAAAAAAGAAGGTAAATCATCATTGACCGAATTGTTTGAAGACTAGCTTCATTCAATTAATATCCGAAACAAAAGAAATAGAAAAATAACAATCACGTTATTTTTTTTTCTTAGATCATTCAAAGAAACACAAACAATACACGTCGAACCTACCTTAGACCCTTCAAAGGATCTTGATGTCTTCAAAGGGCTTTCTTGATTCGTCCTATGCTGACTATTAAAACAAAGGTCATGGTACGGTTCCGATTGTGTTTGTGAGACCCGACTTGAAGGATATGTGTTGATGTTAGTTAACGTGAAGATGGTTTTGATTATGAGGGTTACTGAGAGATGAGTTATTGACAGATCATAGATCATGAAGACTGTTAGGTGAGAGAGGAAGTTAGATGGGGGCGGAAATATTAAGAAGTGTTAGTTAGGGTTAATTTTGAGTGTTTTTAGGGTAATATATCCTTCTAACTGGGTATAATTTTTGGATGGATCGACTACATTCTTTTTGGATCAGGTATAAGTTTTCTTTTGGGTTAATATCATTTGATGATGGGCTGAGATTTTGACCAAGTGGGCTTGTGCACTCTCATTGTGTTAATCCGTATATTATTTACCAATAATACATTATTGATTGTATTAGCTAATGATTGGTATTTTTGGTCTTACAAAATATCACTAGGATACTTATTCAAGGATATTTGTTATTCTTCTAAAAAATGTCTACGAAGTTGATCGGGTATCATTTATTTGAGATTGAAGTTGAATTTCACGAAGGTGTCTACTTATTTTATCTTGAAATCGGGGATGGTTGGATGCATGATTTCATTGATAACTTGCTTGGACGTATACAACTTATGATTGGGACTTGGACTATCTAGTTATACCCGATGTAAGGAGTTACATTGTAGTACTCACGGGTTATAGCTATCACTTCAAGGAGTCACATTGTAGTGCTCAGTGTCACACGCAGATGCAGATGTGGATAGTCTCATGAGGTGTTGTACTTATTTTGGCTCTTTGTTGAGAGTATAGGGTACTTAGAGGTTTTCTTCTGCATCATTCTTCAATCAACAACAGTGCAAGCTTGGGTAACGAGAATGGGGAATTATACTTCATTTTCAAGCTTGGTATATCGGGTTTACTTCACCAAGTGGTTACAGCAATAGCCGATTGAATACGTGATTGGTAAGTTAGCAAAAGAGTTTAAAGGTTGAGATGTGAACATCAATTCTCATGGGATATTTGATGCTACAGAACGTCAATAATACTTCACAGTCTAAGCAAAATCTTTCAAGAATCTTCAATCTCATTCATGATTTTTCAAGATGTTTGCTTAAGACAAGAACTTCTCGGGTATATGGTCGTACACGTCAATGATGCTTCCGAAAGTTCGAAACCATCATGGGGGAGAAACGTGTATTTTGATGTTATATGGTCAACTTCAAGGGGGAATTAGTTTATACTACTTTAATTAGCATGGTTTGCGAAGTATTCTGAAAATGGGAGAAGAATTTTTGCTGATATCTTGCATGTTACTCCAAACAGATATTCACCAAAATCAAATTTGTCATGACACATTCAATTTATCATTGTCTCACGGTTTCTTCTTGGTTTTGTAAAATCCCGCGAAAGAATCTATTTCTCGGTTTAAATCATAGAATTGTAAAATCCCGTGATGATGGGTTATGCGCTTTTGACAACGATCGGGATAAAACCATTATCAAAGTTCATTTAAAACATCAAAAACAGTTAGATCTGGCAGTTAAACCACAAGATGTGACTACGGCGTTAATTCATTATTATTTATTTGAGGTTAAAGTGAAATTTCACGGGTGCGTGTACTTAGTATCTGAAGATATCGGGGTTGGTTGGATGAAGATTCTTCGAGATCCTTGTTTGAGCTTTTTACCTTTACAATGACGAGGACTTGGATATCTAGTTATTTTTGTGATTCTTCCTCTCTATTACCACAAAATAACTATCACTTTAAGGAGTTACGTTGTAGTGCTCAGTGTCACAAGAAGTTTTGGATATTCAAGAGGTGATGTATGTCTTATACTTGATGGTTGGTTAGTTGATGAGTATAGAGTACTTAGGGTTTCGAAGTTGCACGAAGTCTCTACACCGCTCTTAGTCACACATTAGTGTAAGTTTAAGTCACAAGTTCGGGTTATGTTACTTCAGTCTTAAGTTCATCATATTGGGTTTTTCTCCATCAGTAGTCACGACATCAAGCCGACAGAATGATAATGGGGTTGGTAACGAGTTAGCTGAGAGAAGTAGATAAGAGAGAGATGACGTCTGTTCACATCAGTTCAGGCCTCGTTCTTCGTCGACAATGACATTTGAACACTGTAGTTCAAGCCTCGGGTCTCAATGTCAACATAGTGGCGTCTGCAGATAGCACTTCAGGCCCCGTTCCTAAAAGAAAAGAAAGGTGTATGCTTAAGTGCGCTTTATCTTTGGAAGAAGAGAAATCTTCTTGTTTATGACCATTCTCATCAACAAGTTTCATGCTCTTCCCATGCTCACTCAGTCATCAAGTGGATCAACGTACACTGGAGTATATTCTTATTCACTTGTTCTATCAAAAATTGCAGTCATATGCAGTCATATGCTATGATTAAACAAGTGTTCTATCGTTGTCAGTTGTAGATCTTGACAAAAATCTTAGTTTTTCATCTTAAAAGTGGCAAAAATCATCGTATTTACGTAGCTTTAATCCTTAAAAACCATTGTTATCGACTAATCATCATCGTGGAAAGTTCTAGACGAAATTCGAAAAAAGTCGGTGAAAAGAGGGTTTTTCGGAATTGGTGAAAAGAGAGTTTTTCGGAATTGGCAGAAAGAGGGTTTCTCGCAATTCACAGTGTTTCTCGCAAATCACAAGAATCTTCGGAATTGGTACTCTATATTTTCTAGCTTGTAGGAGTTAGTGAAAATACTTCGACTTGGCTTTAATTCTCACCTCTTGTATGAGAGATTGAGAAAGTGATCGAAATTGTAATTTTGATAATCTTTCGAAATTGCTTGATCTTTCGCAATTCTAAATAATTTATCGAAATTGCCTTTTCATATCGCAATTCAGATAATTTTTCGAAATTGCTAAGTTCTTTCGCAAATTAGATAGTTTATCGCAATTATCAATTCTCTTTCGCAATTGGAAGTTTCTTTCGCAATTGCTAGTTTCTCTTGCAATTGGACGTTTCTTTCGCAATTCGCAGAATCTTTCGCAATTGGCAGTGTGAACAGTGCTTTTCGCAATTGGAGTGAACAGTAACATTTCTTCGAAATTGGACAAAAAATCTCAATTAACCAAAACCAAACCTCATAACTCATAACACACATCTTAATTATCTTAACGATCAACAAAAACACAAGAATGTCTCAACCACCACATTTCAATTACTACTACCAGCTACAACAATATCCACAGCAACAATATCATCAACAACAACAACAATTTCATCCTCAATATCCACAACAACATGCTTTTGTGCAACAACATCAGTTTTTCCCTCAACAATCAGTACCTCAGCAACAAATCCTTCCACATACTCAAATGCAGATGCAAAACTATCAGCCTTCATCAAGAGAACCTCATTGGTTTACCAAAATGTGTGAAGCTATCAGTAGTCAGCAATCAAGGCATGAAGCAGGATCGTTTGAAACACCACCAATGCTGACTCCTGGAAACTATGTGCAATGGTCTAGCCGGTTTCTTCGATTTGTTGAACTAAGGAAACCTCATGGTTCATATCTCAAAAAGGTCATCATGGAAGGACCTTATCCACTTCTTTCAACATTGGTTCCGGGTGATCCAACTGCTATACCTCCACGGGATGACACTACAACTTCTATTCCAGTATCTCAATATTCCAATGAACAAACTCTTCAGCAAGAAGCCAATGAGATGGCCATGGCTTACATACTCCAGGGAATTCCTAACCCAATCTTCAGGAGTATTGATGCTCAGAAAACAGCCAAGGACATGTGGGAGCATTTACATCTCCTAATGGAAGGCACATAATTGAACCAAGAGGATTTGGAATCCAAACTTTACATGGAATACAATAACTTCATGATGGATCCAGGGGAAACCTTAGAATCATACTATCACCGCTTAACTAATGTTGTCAATGATCAGGAACGTCATAACATACCTCTACCAAAGATTGCTATTAACTCCAAATTCTTAGGATGTCTTGGACCAGACTGGCAGAAGTATGTGACATTTGTGAGGCAAGCCAAAAAGATTAATCAAGTTTCTTATGGGCTTTTGTATGATTATCTCAAGCAACATCAAACTGAGGTAGACAAGGACATTGCAGCAAGAGGAGGTTACTCACCAGCACCAACTCCAAACTCTCTTGCTCTGATAGCTCAGTCACACTTTCCACCCTCAAGTCAAGAATTTGTTCCACCACCGTCTCAACCAAGTTTCCAACCACAACCAAACAATCAGATTGTTCCTTATGAAGCACCATCTCAGAATTCTGATAACCAACTGGTTCCATACATCAATACCGACTCCATGTTCTATTCCAATGCTAATTATGATGACGAAGATGATGTGTTTAACTCTCTCAATGAAGGATTTGCATTAATTGCAAGGGCATTCAACAAGTTCTCTAACAAGTCAAACAACCGTCTTCGCTCTTCATCAAACACCAGGAACCAAGCAGTCATCAATGATGGTCGAGTTGAGATTCAGAATCGGTCTTCGAGTAGATTTGGGTCTGGAAACATGGGAAATTCTGGTACAAGGTTTAACTCAGGGGGTCAGAGGTTCAACACAGCTGCTGGGGGAAGTAGAAACAATATGGGGAATGCACAGAGGGGAATTCAGAATGTTGGTACTGAAAGAAGAGGAATTGCAAACACGTCAATCACTTGCTACAACTGTGGTGGCAGTGGTCATATGGCAAATGCTTGCCCTAAGCCTAGGACTCAGGGTAGTGCATTTCACAAAGAAGCTCTTCTAATGGCTCTCAAAGATGAAAAGGCTGCAGGAATGTTGACTCAGAATGAGCAAAGCTTTATGGCTAATGCCTATTCTGATGATGATATGGAAGATTTGGAAGCAAATGCTGCAGTGATGCTTATGGCCAACATGCAGGAAATTAATGTCAACGAGACAGGCCCGGTATATGATACCGATGGCTTATCTCAGGTACTTGAATCAGAATGTCTTATACATGAGATTGCTTCACCATCTGCATCTTCATCTTCACAAGAAAATCATGTTCAAAATGATTCATCATTCTTGTCTCAAGAAGATGATCAAATAAACACTGTTGTTTCATTCGATGATGATAACACCAATGTTTCATTTGATGATCCTATTGATGATGATAATCAGGATCAACTTGAACAAGATGATCTTATGCTTGATCAAGATCCAGAGCTTATGACCTTATTGCTGACCACCCAATCACAATTGAATGCACAAAAGTCACAAATTGACAAATGCAATGAGATTAATCAGAACTTAAAAGCTAAAATTGCATTGTTAACAAAGGATAATTAGTGCTATAAAACACAACTTTCAAGTTATGAAAAACAAGCACAACGTGAGAAAGGCTTTGAGGTTGCACTTCAAAAGACATACGTTCAGGTCAAGGATTTAGAGCATCAAGTTCGTGAGCTAACAGTTTCCAAAGCTGATTTGCTTTCTCAAAAAGAAAAGGAGCAATTTGAATTCAAAAAACAAATTGATACTTTAAATTCTGAGCTGTTAAAAGCTCAATCTGAGTTTTCAACATCACAGAAGGATCTTCTTGAGGAAAAGCAAGCCTCTAGGAAATGAGTTGGCTCATATCTTGAGGAGATTGTGGAATTGGAATCCAAGCTCAAAGAATTTCAGAAAGTTGTATATAAAACGGGTAATTCAGTGACACAAATTCAAAGACTAACTATGAAACCTATTCCTAAAGGATTTGGTTTTGCACTTGGAAGTGACAAACCATGTTTTTTACACAAAGCACTCAAAGATAATCCTAAGTTATACAATGCAGAATTTCTGTTTGATGATACTTTTCAACGTACTGTTGTGTATAGTAATGATGAAGAAACTGAATATCTTGAAAATAAGATTGAGAGTCGATCAAAGTCAGAAAACAAATTTTCAAGAATTCCATATGATTATTCAGCAAGAGCTCACATCAGTAAATCTTTTGTTCCTCCTAAGGACAAACCAGAACAAACACTGTTAAGAACTGAAACACATCTTTCTTCTGAAGTTGCTACTGTGACCACTCCTGTCGTACAAATCAATGGTTCAAAAGATAATGTTGATCCAAAATTGCCTCAAGAATGTCGAATTCTTCGATATTTTAAGACATTTATGGATGACATTAAACTTTTGGAACAAGTGATAGAAATTAATTCTGAAATTAAAGTCTCTTCTTTTTTTTCTCCCGCCGAGAAAGAAAAAAGAGAAATTTTTCAGAAGCAATTCCTACCACATGTTAAACACCTGAGACTTTACGCAACAATGTGGGAACAGGAACTACAGACTGAAGTTGGATCAATGAAGAGTATTTTTAAAGCTAAAGATGACAAAATTGCAAAACAAAAGTGTCAAAAGAAAGCTTTAGAAAATGAGTTTGATCAACTCTTGAAACGTGTTTTATGTGAGGATGTGATTTCTGTGATTATGAATGCTATTTTTGAATCTTGTCATGCAATGCTTGTTGATGATCATGCTGTGAATGTTGGAATGTTGCAAATTGAGATTGATAATTTGGTACAAGAGAATGAGAGTCTTAGACAGATCAACTTTGATGTGGAAAACAAATGTGAAAATGAAATTTTCAAACTTCACAAAAGACTGGAATGGTGTCAGAATCAAAGTATTGAATTTGAGTTAAAATACAAAAATCTAAAAGAGTCTTTGTCTTTCCAAAACAGTCATGCTTCAGAAAGTAAAAATAAAAATGAAATTGATGTTTTGCGAAATAAACTGCACTACAAGAATTCAGGCGAATAGCCACGGACAGATTTTGTGGATAAAAGGGCCAAATTCGTAGGTAACTGATGAATACCCACGGATTATCCATGAATCTGTTTTAATGGGGAAAACCTTCGAGGGTAATTGCTTAGCCACGACTTTTTTGACATGTGGGTAATGTTAACCACGACATTGTTTGTGGGCATTTTTATTCAATCCGTGGGTAAATGTTGCACGGGATTTTCTAAGCTACCACGAAAATACCCACAAATTGTCATGTGGGTAATCTATGGGTATATTTAGCCAGCACATAATCCGTGGGTGTGTTCATTAAATCGGTGGTAAAATGTTTCATGAGATTTTTTACATTACTACAAAATACACACAAAAAGTTTTGAGGGTAATTCAAGGGCACACATAACCCACGATATAGTCGTGTGTAAATATCCAATGGTAAAAATTTCCATTTTACCCATGATAATTTATGGGTACATTTAACCACGGATATTTAAGTGTGAAAAGCCAAGGGTAATATTAGAAGTTTACGCACAACAATTGGTAGGAAAGCAAAGGGTAATATTAGAAGTTTACCCACAATAATTGGTGGGTAATTAATATTAACCACGAAAAGTACCGGTAAAACTTGTGGGAATTTTTCGATAAACATAAAATATCCGAAAGGAACCAACAACATAAATTATCCGAAAGTATTAACTATATGAACCAACAACACTAACTTATAACTAACAGTTGTAACTAATACACTAGCAAGTTGTCTAAAGCGACAATACCAACTTATAACTAACAGTTGTAACTTATAAATAATAGTTGGCACTATTCGAGAAGGCTTTGGTCTGCGAACAGATGTGGCAGCTGCAACTTTTGAATGAAAATCCGGGCCACGTAAACCAGAGAATGATCTCACTGTCATTGCGGGAATTTGTAAGCTATACATCATCTTCACCTAACCTTTTGTTCTACCGGATCTTTTTGAACGGACTTTGTTTTCACCAGATTTACCAAAGAATGAACTCTCAAAAGCTTGCATCACATCTATAAATCTTTCAACGTCAAAAACTCCAGATTTACCATACACGGTGTAACGCAAAGCACTTCTTAAGCGTGGAGATTCGTCAGTAAGGAGCCTCTGCATTAGATAAAAAATATAATGTCAACTTTGTTTAGACAGAAATACAGAAGACTTCTATTTACAATTTCTAATAATTTATACAAGACTTGGTCATCTATGCATAGTATTAGGTCAACACTTCATATATCATGACATATTGCTCTGATAATAAGAGAAAAATATACGGATATGCTTCATCTACGATAGCAAACTCTGGATCTCCTACTAAAGCTATACCCTCGAGCACTCCTATTGCTCTGATAATAAGAGCAAAATAAGGAGGAATGCGGAATGGATAGTCGAATGTTATTTGTGCTAAATCAGCAGCCAACTCCTGGAAATTGATATTTTTTGCGCCTCCACCTTCGAGGGCCTGGTCAAATACTTTAGCTAAAACAGGTAATATTGGATCCAGATTTACAGCCTCTGGGATGAAACCAAGGTTCACAAAGTCTTTAATGATAGCATCATAATCTCTATGAATAAGATGAGCAATAGCTTCAATCATTCCATACTTTTGATCATCCGTCAATTTCGTTACCAGACCTGTCAACAAAACAATAGTTGATATTAGTTCCTCTTCTAGTAAGCTAATGCACAATTATTCAAGCCTTTAGCAAATAACTCTAGTAAAAGTGCTACAAAAACAAGATCTCATTATTACCAAAATCAAGAATCGCCAACTTTCCATCTGGTGTTCGAATCATGTTTCCAGGATGTGGATCAGCATGGAAGAAGCCTGTATCGAGCAACTACATTCACAGATGACAATGGATAAGAAACCATTACCAATTGAACGTATTTTTCAAAACATATTAAGACAGCAGGGAGAAGTACCAAACGAAAGCTGGACATAAATATTAGTATACACATTTTGTAAGCAAAATTCCATGTTTTATATATTTTGAACAAAAGTCACCGTCTCTGAAGTATTTAACTTATTTTCAAAAGCTTACCTGCTTTAGGTAGCATATAACACCAACATTAACCAGCTCCCCAACATCACTTTCTGTACTTTGCGAAAGCTTTTCACCATCTACCCATTGTGTAGAAAGAACTTTCCTTGATGTGTATTTAGTGTAAGTCTTTGGTATGACAACCTAGAACACCAGAACTTATTCATATATGTTGAAATGAATTGTAACATAGATGGCTTTGTGAGTCTCTGAAGGAACGAAAAAACACATAATCTATATAATCAGAGAGTAAACTTTACCTGTGGCAGGTCCATCTTCATCATTTTTGCAAAATATGTTCCATTTTCACCCTCATTAACATAGTCGAGCTCCTCAAAGAAACGGGCAGCCCATTCATCAACCAAGGCAACAACATCCACAGATACCTAGAAATGACAAAACTAATACCATAAACGACTTGTTTCTCCTAAATATGAGGAACGCTAAAACTGTGACCAACATTACATGAGGAAAGCGTTTAAGGGCCAAATACAAGTTCCTGATGATGAACAAATCAACGGTAACCGTTTCAAGCACAAAAGGCCGTTGCACCTTAACCGCAACCAAATCCCCATTTTCCTTCAGTCGGCCCTTGTACACCTGCCCAAGTGAGGCTGCAACATTTTTACAATAAAAAAATGTCAGATCTTTTCTTTAAGGTGGAAAAAGTTACAGAACATATGAAGAAGACATTCCAGATATATAAAGTAAAGGAGATAGTGAATCTTGATCCTTCTAGGAGATAAAAGAGTGCTAAAAAATGGATCGCTTGGAAAAAAACAAAAAAATAATTTGAACCTAAGTAGGTGGTAATGAAGTCACCTGCTGCTATAGGGGAAGTTGTGAGTTCTAAATAGATGTTATACCACGGTTGTCCAAGTTCCTCTTAAATAAATGCCATGGCAATGTCATCTGGATATGATGGAACCTTTAATAATCACAAAACAAAAGTCGTTAAATCAGAGACTTTGAATTCACACATATTGCATAAAGACATCCTTAAATTACTATTCTGATAACAATGATGGTTAAAGTTTCTATTATCAATACAACTCGACTGCATATATAGATGATATGAGAGGTCTAGTCATACCTTATCACAAAGCTTCTGCAGCTCGGTCATTGCAACAGGTGACAATATATCAGGCCGAATGCTCAATGCTTGCCCAAGTTTTATGTATGCTGGACCTTCTTATTTATAACGTCCCAAGCAAGACGGGAAAGTAATATGTTAAGACTAGCTTCTAATTCTATATCAAAAAAGACTAGGCTTTTCACAAAATAAGTTTTTAAAGTTACGGCCTTTTCATCATTTTACAGCTTTTCTTGTAACTTTTTAGCCAAAATAAGCATAAACAAAACCAACCCAATACACAGCATAAACTCCTGCTTCGAAACATGGATAATCTATAGTCTATACTCGATACACACATTACAGATAAAATATATAATACAAAAGGTCAAAATCCTACAAGTTACCTACAACTGCTACCGTCCCACAATAGCTCTTTGAAATCTAAAAACAACTCTTTGAAATCTAAACTAAGAGTCAACTTTTAGCATCCAATATCAGTATATAGCTTTTCATCAAACCGCAATAGCTCTCGTAAATCCTAAATGGCAACGTTTACTAATCAAATCGCACAGTTTTCATTGTACCTTAATCCTATCATTAACTTCCGCTTCATGCTCACATCAAATTAAACTAATAAAAAAACATACCTTTCTTTGTAACCATAAAACAGCGTCGAATCGGTCCGACATCACTAAACGTCTCATCCAGCTGCAAAATTTCAATTTTATTATTCAAACAACTACTGATTAATTTTCACACACTTACACCTACATATGTAAACTAACACACAGTTATATCAATTAGTACTACACATAGCGAGACTGTGTTACCTGTGAATTAGTGAAAGTGTAGGGCAGGTTGTTAACGAATACGATGGTCGGACTGTGTTGACAGGCGTCGTGCTTCTTATTCTTCCCCATTAATTTAGGTTTGGTTTGACCCTAATAATGAATTTTTGGTTGGCAGGGTTTAACAAGTGCGGCTAATGATATGTTGTTTTGAGTTATGACCTTCACCTTGGTTTTATGTTTTATCAGGGATGAGTGTGACTGAATTATTGGGGCGGGATATAATGAAAATATTTTTGGGGGAAAGGGATGAGTGTGACTGAATTATTGAAATCTAAAAAAGTGATTTTGATTTTGGGTTAAAATTGGGGCGGGATACGATGAAAATATTTTAGGGGAAGACTAGTTGGAGACTTGGAGGGAACAAAAAATAGAGGGATCTAAATTTTGATTTTAGGTGAAAATTGGGGCGGGATATAATGAAAATATTTTGGGGGAAGACTAAATATTTAGGAATTTTTTTAAAACTAACTTAAGGCATAAAATGTATGATCACAAAATGTGTGACCATATGTACTTGATTTTGGCTACACTTAAATAATGTGTGACAAAACATTTTGTGTGACCATATATGCCATTTGGTCACAGTGTTTGGTCACACTGTTCAAGTGTGTGACATATATTTGTCACTTTTAAATGCATATCGTGACTAATGCTTCAAACTTACTTTTCAGTTGTCACACATTTCAAATTCATGTGGCTAAATTTTCAACAAAAACTAGGAGTCACATTTAAATAATGTGTGACAAACTTGAGTATATGATTTAGCCACATACACAGTTACTTCGTGTGACCATTTATGGATTTTGGTCACACTTTTCAATTGTGTGACATATATTTGTCATATATGTATATATATATAGTGTGACTAATGTTTCAAACTTATTTGTATCCGTCACACGTCCCAAATTACAAGTGATTAAAAAATCAAAAAATTTTGTACCAAATACGTATAGTCACGAAAATATTTAAATGTGTGGCTGTAGCCTCAGATGTAATTCTGATATGGTCACACAAGTCGGATCAAGTGTGGCTTTTTATTTTATTCAGGTACATTCAGTCACACAAATAAGTTATTGTCTGGCCGTTCAATTGTGTTCAAGTTCAGGTACATGATTATGAGGATTGTGCAGATTTAGTTTCTGATGTTAGCATGATAGATTTTGTACACAGTTACTGAGTTACAACATTTGGTCAGTGGCTTTTGTGTTGTTTGGATTTGTGGTGGGCCAGTTTCGTGGGGTTGATACTGCCCTTGTGGTATTGAGTTAACAGTTATGGCAAAAAGGTATGGTAGGGTGACAGTTGGCTGTGTCTGGTTACCTTATGTATCTTTTTATCTTTTGTTGTTTCCTCATTGTGCTATAGTGGTTCAATTCTTCTCAGTGGGATGGAATATAAGACTTCTTCAAGTGGTGAGTGGATCGTGAGTTTCTTATGGGAGATTAAGTGTTTTGTCTACGTGTGTGTTTGGATTTTAAGCTGAGTTCAAGGACATATGTTGCACACTGTGATGATATATTACAAAAGGTTTAAATATCAAAGTTTTGTGTTGGGGTCAGTGGGGTTCAAAAGTACTTTAAATAATGTTAGTGGGTATGTCCGACATTGTTTAGATTGCTTTGGTCTCGTGCTGTCGCCCAGTACTTGCAGCAGGTTGTCTGGTTTTTTGCATTGGGTGTGTTTGGATTTTAAGCTGAGATCAGGGACATTCGCAGCACACTGTATTGATATCATACAAAAGAAGTGTCTAATAAATGAGCAAAATAATTTAGGCACAAAAGTTAACCATCGCCATAATCATGGGCATATTTTTACCCATAAATTACGCGCACCAAATTACCCACGAGCACAAAGGATGACTCTAATAAATGGGTAATGTAAACTTAGCCACGTAAATTACACTCGAGATGTTAAATGGGAAAACGGGTCTGTGAAAAGCTACAAGTATAAATGTTACCCATAAACCACCCACAAATATTACCAACGAATACAAAAGATGTGTGTAGTCTGTGGGTAAAAAAATTTTACCCACAAAATTAGCCATGACTTTACCCGTGATAAAAAAATTGTGTGTAATATGTAGGAAATATTTTGGCGGGAATCATTTAGCCACAAACTATACATGATATATTATTTAATGGGAAAATTTATGGGTAAAACTATGGGAAAATCGAGGGTAATTTATTCTAGACTTTGGATTTGCTAATTGTGGGTAACTCATGGGTAATATGAGGGAAAATACACACGTATCAATGTACGTGGGTAATTTCTGTGGGTAAAGCCCTGTTTTCTTGTAGTGCTGGAAGAATATGAGAAAGACATAGATGAATTTTTCAAAACAGAAATGACACTGTCCGGTTAAACAGACTTTTGGATTCAAAAAATCAAGAACTCCAACACATCATTGTTGATTTGAAAAAGAAACTTAGAGTTTTAGAAAAAGGAAAAGCTGTGATTGCCCCAGGAATGTACTCAGTAGACAAGTCAACTAAGCAAGCATCAGATCAAACCACTAATGTGAATACTTCCACTTCCACAGGACTAGGAAACACCTCTAAAGCTAGCAGATCAAGAAATACCAAGAGACCAAGGATGTTTAGTATCTGGCGCCCTAAGAGTGGACTATCTAAGACTGAAGAAGTAATAGTTAATGTTAGCAGTTTGAATAAAAAGCATGATATGTCAGAAGTAGAATCAAACTTGTCTAAGTCTAGTTCTATATATGATGTAATGAATGCTAAATCGTTGAATGTTATGAATGATATTATGGTTGATGCTTGTTGTATATTTTGTCATGCTAGTATATTATCTGGAAATTATGAGAAATGTGTTGCTAAAACTCTGTTGAATTGCAAAAAGAAATGATCTAGTGGCATTTCCTCTAGGCCCACTACTGCTGCCAAGTCCATATTAGGAAAACCACCACTAGTAGTTTCTGTTGTATCAGTTGCCAAACCCATAGCTGAATCTAAGAAAAACAAATCACCAAGTGCATTTATTAGGAGAATGGCTGAGATTAGTTGGACGTGGCAGCGTTGGTTACATAAAACACATAGCTTTAAATGGGTACCAAAAATGATTAACTCATGTGTTACTAACCAAACGGATTCCACCGTTACCAAACTTGCCTCTGTGTCAACTTCTGGTGATGCAGGTGATCCAAATTGTTTTCTGGATTGTTGATAGTGGCTGTTCACGATATATAACCGACAATCTCAAGCTTCTTAAAAACTTTATCGCAAAGTTCATTGGAATGGTCAGATTCGGGAATGATCACTTCGCTGCTATTATGGGTTATGGAGACTATGAAATGGGAACATTAAAATTAGCAGGGTTTATTACGTTGAAGGCCTTGGTCACAATCTCTTCTCAGTAGGACAATTTTTTGATGGTGATTTGGAGGTAGCATTCAGAGAGAAAACTTGTTTCATTCGGGATCTTTAAGGAAATGATTTGATGAAAGGGAAACGCGGCACCAGTTTATATACAATTTCCTTCGAAGGCATGACAGCTCCCTCTCCCATATGCTTACTTTCAAAGGCACATCCCACAAAGGCCTGGCTATGGCACAAACGGATGTCTCATTTGAACTTCAAGACGATGACTGATCTTGCTAGGAAAAAGTTAGTCGACGGTCTTCCCAAATTCAGATATGCCAAAGATCACTTATGTCCTGCTTGCGAACAAGGAAAGAGTCATCGTGCTCACTTTCCTCCAAAAGCAGATCATAGTACAGATCATGTCCTACAACTGCTTCATATGGATTTGTGTGGTCCTATGCGTGTTCAAACCATCAACGGAAAATGGTATATCTTGGTAATAGTGGATGATTACTCGAGGTGGACTTGGGTCTACTTTCTCCGCACCAAAGACCAAGCACCTTCGATGATCATTACTTTTCCACAAAGATTCAAGTACAGGTTCGTAACACCGTCAGTATTATCAGAACAGACAATGGTACTGAATTCAAGAATCAAACTCTTCGGGAGTTCACTGAGAAAAATGGGATTGTTCATCAAACGTCAATTGCTCGCACCCCTGAACAAAATGGAGTAGTCGAAAGACGCAACCGTACATTAGTGGAGGCAGCAAGAACTATGTTGATTAATGCCCAATTACTAGACTACCTATGGGCTGAAGCTGTCTCAAATGCTTGTTATACCCAGAATCGATGCATGATCACCAAACGCCATGACAAAACACCATATGAGCTTATTCATGGTTGTAAACCAAATATCAATTACTTTCATGTCTTTGGAGCTCTCTGCTATCCAAAGAATGATCATGATGATTTGGGGAAATTGAAAGCCAAAGCAGACATAGGAGTATTTGATGGCTATTGTGAGAATTCGAAAGGATTCAGAATTTGGAACAGCCGTACTCGGGAAATTCAAGAGACGATCCATGCTAATTTTGATGAGCTCACAGAAATGGCTTCTAAGCAAAACCGCTTAGAACCCGTACACAACCGTTTAAATTTTCCTGAATCATCAGCTGAACCATTATCGTTCAACAGAAAGGATATAGAAGATTTGTTTGCTCCTCTGTTCGATGATTCTCTAGTTAATCATGCCTCTGATGTATCCACCAATTCCGCTGCTCAAACCGTTAACAATCAAGCACCTGATACACCTGCAACAACTTCCACAGTAGTTGCTGATGAAGCACCTCAACCAGAACCATCATCGTCAGTTGATCAAACACCTTCAAATTCTACACCTACAGCTGAAGATTCCCCCCACCACAATTCTACTGAAGTACCTACACCATCAGGTTATGACGGAGATGCATTCTTTAATCCATTTGCACCTGCACCAACCATTCCTGATATTGCAGAATCTTCTTCACGCAATATGGAACCGTCAAATCTGAACCACAGTTATCAACACTATCCATCCACTCATAAATGGAAAAAGGATCATCCCTTAGTAAACATCATTGGTAATCCAGAACAACCAGTCATGACAAGACAAAGACTCCACACAGACGGTGAATCCTGCATTTATGCACTCACCGTTTGTCAAGCCGAACCCAAAAACATCAAGGAAGCCCTCACTTATGACAACTGGATTGAATCCATGCAAGAGGAGTTGGAACAATTCAAGCGGTTAGAAGTTTGGGAATTGGTAGAGAGACCAGATGGGGTGTATGTCGTTGGATTGAAGTGGATCTGGAAAAACAAGTTAGATGCAGATGGTACTGTGATTCGTAACAAGTCCCGCCTGGTCGCCAAAGGATTCAGTCAACAAGAGGGAATCGACTTCGAAGAATCGTTTGCTCCAGTCGTAAGGCTTGAGGCTGTTCGCATGTTCCTGGCTTACGCGGCTCACAAGAACATTACTGTCTACCAAATGGATGTGAAAACTGCATTTCTCAATGGTCAACTCCGGGAAGAGGTGTACGTTTCTCAACCAGAAGGCTTCGTGGACCAAGAACATCCGAATCACGTATATCGGCTAAAGAAAGCCCTTTACGGCCTTAAACAAGCCCCAAAGGCATGGTACGACAAGTTATCTGCTTTCTTACTTGCAAACCATTTTACTAAAGGAACTGTGGACCCGACTTTGTTTATACAAAAACACGGGGAGGACATTCTCATCGTACAAATTTATGTTGATGATATCATTTTTGGATCAACACATAAAAAGTACTCAAATGCTTTTGCAAAACTTATGTAACAAAACTTTGAGATGTCCTTGATGGGTGAACTGAAGTTCTTCTTAGGACTGCAAGTTCATCAATCACCCCGTGGTATATTCCTTAGTCAGTCCAAGTATGCTCAGGAAATCCTAAAAAAGCATGGTATGACCAGCTGTGACACCTATAATACACCTATGTCCTCCTCATCCCCGAAGTTAGATGCTGACATAAATGGGACACCCATTGATCCTACAAAATATCGTAGCATCATTGGGTCAATCATGTATCTCACATCTAGCAGACCGGATGTTGTATTTGCCACATATCTATGCTCCCGATATCAGTCAAGACCAACTGAGCGGCATTTATCAGCTGTTAAAAGAATCCTTAGATACATAAAGGGAACCATTAATTTGGGGATCTGGTATCCAAAGGATTCTGGCTTTGAACTTGTAGCTTTTTCAGACGCTGACCATGCAGGGTGTTTAGACACGCGAAAAAGTACATCTGGAGGAGTACAGTTTTTAGGTGACAAGCTCGTCTCTTGGCAGTCAAAGAAACAAGATTGCACATCACTGTCATCAACAGAATCTGAATATGTAGCCATGTCTGCCTGCTGTGCTTCAAGTCATATGGATGCGATCACAACTGATGGACTATGGATACGTACTCAACAAGATTCCTATGTATTGCGACTCCAAGAGTGCCATTGCCATTTCATGCAACTCCATGCAGCATTCCAAGTCCAAGCATATTGATCTCCGATACCATTTCATCAAGGAACACGTGGAGAAGGGTACTGTTGAACTGTATTTTGTGGGTACTGAACACCAATTGGCGGATCTGTTCACAAAAGCCTTGCCTCATGCAAGGTTTGTGGATTTGGTTCACCCGATTGGCATGAGATGTTTGACTCCGAATGATTTGGAAAATTTTCTCAAAAACAATTAAATGAGTCAAGCATCTAAACTATCTTTGTAAATAATTATTGAAAAACACAAAAAGATTTTCTATTCTTTATTTAAAAAAAAATGCAAGTACAATCCTTATCAACACTTTGTTCATTTTTTTTAACCATATTTAATTATTTTCGAACAAGTGTTGAGGGGGAGACATAAAATTTTTCAAAATTTTCAAACTTGTACTTGCATGCTTTCTGAAATTTGTTGCTTCACAAAGTTGTTTTGGTGATAATCTCAAATGATGGAAAAGATTTGTGCTATTTTTGCTTAGTTGGTGCCAAATGTGTTAAGTGTATAATACTTAAGTGGATAGGACCTTAATTGCAAAAACATAAGGTTTAGGGACTATTGGTGTTAAAAGTGACAAAAGATTAAAGTCTAATAAAAATAGAAAATATCACCGCAGTTAATATGCTACAACTACTTCCCTGACATTTCCATCTACCGCATTTAACTCACCCAACCACTATCATCAACGGCCCATATTGAATCTGCAAATCCGTTCAAGAACTTTTGATTTTGTGAGTGTTTTTATGATTATAACATGATCTTAAGCAATGGTTTTGTTGATATAAATAATGCCTAAACACGTTATTAATATTTTTCGATATCTCTACGTTTTGATAATCACAAAATGTAAAATCATTAATCGGAAAATTATGACGTAAACAAGTATTTAGTTGTAAATATCTATTTCTACAACTCAAATCACTTAAGGTATGAATGAACTAATGCTGAATACATTATATGATCAAAGGAACATTTTCTTAATAACTAGATTTTTTATAAAACATCAAAAACATTTTATATATTTTTGAAAAACATTTTTGGTATTAAATAAAAATGTTTAATCTTTTATAAAAATATGAATTCAAAATTTTAACCAAAATCAGTTAAAATGTTCCAGAAAAACCTTCCCCACAAAAGGACAAAATTGGCCAACGGCCAGTAGGGGCGGCCCCCTTAATTTTGCTAGGCGGCCCCCTTAATTATTAAGGGGACCGCCCCGCTCCAGTAGACCTCCAGCTGTCCAATTTTTCTCCTATAAATACCAGCCTTCTCCTGGACTTTTACTCACCTTTTGCACCCCAAACTTTCTGATCTAAATCTTGTAAATACTTTCTAATAATCCTTTGATCATATAATCTTAAGCTTTGGTTTCCAAGTGATCCAAGCTTCCTTCATTCAAGTGCAAAAGAAGAATACTTCTATCAATCAAGATTAGAAGTATTACAACTTAGTATCTTCTTGTTACTTAAGTTGTTAGTTTAACAAAGTTTGTAAATCATTCATTCATTTGTGTAAAGTGTGTATAGTAGAGTAGTGTTATATGTAAGTAGTGAAGAAGTTGTATAAGTAGTTGTGGTATAGAAGTTGTGAAGACATAGTGTAGAAGTTGTGAAGCCGCGGAGTAGAAGTCGTGAAGCCGTAGCTTTGAAGTCGTGAAGTCCTAGTGTTGAAGTCGTGAAGCCGTAGCATAGAGGTTGTGTAGCGGTCGTGTTGAAGTCGTGAAGTCTTAGTTGTGAAGACATAGTGTTGAAGTCGTGAAGCCGTAGCATAGAGGTTATATAGCGGTCGTGTTGAAGTCGTGAAGTCTTAGTCGTGAAGACATAGTGTTGAAGTCGTGAAGCCGTAGCATAGAGGTTGTGTAGCGGTCGTGTTGAAGTCGTGAAGCAGTCGTGAAGCCGTTGTGAAGTAGTCGTGAATAAGTCGTGAAGAAGTTGTGTTGTGAAGTTGTGAGATTGGTTCTAGCACGATTAGAACTCGACATTTAGCTTTGTGTCGTTAAGCCGTGTAAGCCAAAGTCGTGTAAGGTTTTCTCCGCCATAAGGGAGCTTATTGAAGTTGTGAAGAAAACTCTCGATCTCGGTGCTCGGGGAGTGGAGTAGGGCAAGGAAGGTGTCCTTGTAGCCGAACCACTATAAATCTCTCATGTCTGGGTTAGATCTTTCCATACCTTATTTACTTCTTTACTTATATCATCATTACATTCATACACATAGGATTATATAACTGCTAGTATTTATTAGAGATCGACTTCACATAAAGATCAATTTGAAAATCCATTCAAGAAACCAAAACATTTACAATCAATTCAAAAGAATACATATATAACTAATAATAAGATTTAAGTTTTAACAAACTTGAATCTAAGTTTTTAAAAGTAAACAAAGCTTTTATAATTAATTAAAAAAAGACGTAAAACTATTCAACCCCCCTTCTAGTTTTCCACAATTGGTATCAGGAGCCACGTCAATCAAGATTTTTAAAATATACTGTATTTTAAAACTTGAAACGATCTATGGAATCCGAAAAATATTTAGAAGGGGAATTTTTGCAAACACCACCACTATTTGAAAACTATACTTTTCTTGAATGGAAAAATAAATTTAAAATTATGTGAAATCAATTGATCTGGATCTTTGGCATGTCATTTCGATTGGTGATTTTCAACCAGCAAAAACAAATTTTGAAAGTCAAACAAAACCGGATTTTGAAACTCAAAATGATTATTTAAAAACAAAGAATAACAAGAATAATGAAGCTAAAATAATTATTTACAAAACCTTGCCGAAAGTTGAAAATGAAAAATTATCTTTCTGTAAAACGGCAAATGATATTTGGAAAAATCTCTTAAACATTCATCAAGAAAAATGTCAAGCCAAAGATGAGGATTTCGATCTTGTACATGAATTGGTTATTTTAGAAAAATTAATAGATAAACACTTAGATAAAATAGATACATGTGCTACTAGTTCAAATGTTGTTAATGAAGGTATTAACGACGAAGGCTACATGGATCAACTCCAAAGTGAACTTAATCCAATGTCATGGAGTGACACAGACAAAGGAGAAGATCATCATCCGATATGTGACGAATGCAAACTAGATAAAGCTCCAAATAAGGTACAATCCAAAACCGAACATTTTTGCTATGATCCATTCATTTTAGAACTTTCAAAACTAGAAAATGAATTTAAACATTTTTGCAACATAGATCTAAAAACTATGTCTAAACATAAATCATCAAAAACTTTTGAAAATAATCTTGAAAAAGAAATAATTTTAGAAGATAAAATGTCTAGATTAGAAAGTAATATTGAAATTGATCTAGAATGCAAAATATGTCAAGATTATAAACTTGAAATTAAAAGATTAAATGAAAGAGCAAAAATATTAGCTAAATTTGAAGAAAGTTCCAAATCTCTTAAATTCTTACTAAGTTGTCAAAAGCCATTCAATGATAAAACCGGTTTAGGATTTAATTCGGATAACTCTTCAACAAGTAAATCAAAACAAATTATAATTAAAAAACCTAGTAGAGAAATTTAGATATAAGGCTATTTACTGTGATTATAATCTATGAATCAAGAAATCCATTGTTTGTTCATCAAAACAAACTATCAAGGAATTCTTGTACTTCTTGGTGACATCTTCTCCACGTGCATATAAATGCAATGGATGTCCCCAACTAACCATCTCGGACCCATGAGAATCTGGGTACCAAGTTGTTTTATTTGATTAGGTGATGAACGCAAAATGAAATGTTACTCAATCTTGCGTTAACCTACTCATATTCAAAACACGCGCATGAGGACTTTTTAATCTACAAAAATGAAATTGGAACGAAGTGGTACTCATCTATTATTCACTACCTCATATCATGAAGAAATACTGGACCTGAGATAAGTCTTCTTTTTAAACTCTCCTGAGTAGTTACTCCTTGCATATAGTTATGATAATCATTGCCTTAAGATATGATTAGTTTGATAGGTTGCTATGCCCTCACACTATTTGTTATATTACTTGTTAATTAGCTAGAAAACCTTAAGTTAATCCTCCTAAGCATTAAATAAAGTGTTCTCTGTTGAACATATAAAATTTAGTCATTACTATCATTTAAATCGCATAATTTGTTGAAAGAGATAGCATGAGACAATAGTCTTGATCAATCAAGCATAAATTTTTTCAACAAATCCTTTTATAAATGCAAATCTTCATATTTCGGAAAATGATCTTTCAAAAAGATTTTGTCACTTCTCTACTAAACATGTTTTTTTATCAAAGCCAAAAAGTGTAACAACCTACTTTTATATCCTTATAAAAACACTTTGAAACAAATTCGAATCTACCTTGTTGAAACAATTTTCACAAAACCTTTTTCTCAAACATTGTTGAATAATGCCCAAAAACACTTACTCAAATCATGCTTGATCCAAGTCTAGAAATCCATGCTATCACTAATTTCCCATCACATAGACACTTGTTGGGATTAATTAACTAGCTAATTAATCGTCATAATAATGATAGCATAAATTACTTGGTAATTATATGTTGTTCTTCTTATTCATATATACATATATGCTTCTTGGTAAATGAGTAGGTTGCATGTTAATTAAAATTGCTTAATTGAATGTGCTTAGCATACATGAGTCATTAAATTTTAAATTGCCTAAAAAAGAAGTTGGACTTGCTTGAAACTGAACTCAAAAACACAACCTTTTTCTACAAATTTCTGCCAAAAACCCATTTTCAGGAATCTGGAAGTTAGCAGATGGGCGGCCCCCTTAAATACCTAGGCGGCCCCCTTAATCATTAAGGGGACCGACCCCTATTTAAGGGGACTAGCCATCTGAAGATCCGGATTACTGTTTCCTTTTTCAATTTCCAACCCATTTTATTCCATACTTCCCAAAATTCACTAACACATTTTGTCATAAACCACCCACCAAAATTTACCTTCCTAAACCACATCATTCCTTCACTATAAATGCACCTTCCCATCATAAATGCCCATTCACATCATCCACTCAAACATGTCATCCTCCAACTACCCAAAATCAAAACCTTCAAGAGTTGCCAAAATCTCGGTGAGACCTATTTGGAGAAGGAAGCTTGAAACTTGCCATAACCTAACTAATGATGTTGTTCAAACACATAACCAATCATCCACTCCTAACCCTTTACCTCCCTATGATCATTCCCAAAACCTCAATCCAAATCTCATCCACACTCAACCCACCAATTCATCAAAAACACTCACCACTCTTGGAACATCCACTTCATCCACATCACCATCTTCATTCACTCCTGATTACCCAAGTTCACAAACATCTCCACCACCAAGATTGTCACCACCACCTCCTACCAATTCACATGCTACCCCTATGTTGCATGTGCAAACATCCATCCCTCATAACAACAACACTTTACCACCAACACCTTCATCCGAACACTTGAAGTTCATTGAGGAACTCAAGGAAGCTCATGAGCTTAGTGCTCTTCTTGCCCTACACCTAGCCCAAAGAAACCTTGATCAACCTCCATCTAGCTCTCCCACATCACCCCACAACCAAAACCAAGTTGAGAAACATGTCAACAATTGTCCTTGTTGCATCTTTCTTCAACAACAAACCATTTGCTCTTAATGAGCACTTTACTTGGATTGAGTATCTTCTCACTAGATCCAATCCAATATCCCCAATTGAACAACATCAAAACCTTCATCCATCATGGTCCACTCCAAGCTCTCCACCTCAAATGTCTCCACCATCACCATCCACAACCTCCACACACCCAAACATATACCTTCATTGATTCCATTTACTCACCCTTTCATTTGTCCCTCATTTCAAAAACCACCTCCATTATCAAGCAAGTCAAATGGATTTCTTAGGCAAATTAGAATTCTCTAACAAATGTATGCTTTAAGCACTATGTATGTTGTAACAATGATTATGTTTGTCACATAATCATTTTAAATTAATGAATGTTTGTTTCTTTCTTTCCTATATATGTTTGCTATGAATGTGTTGTTTCTTTTCTTGCTTAATTAAGATATATGCTTATGACATGCTTACAATATGATTTTAGTAGTTTACATATAACCATTATTCTTTTTAATAAGTTCTTATTATTATTCAATCATTCTTAATATACATAATCCAAATGGAACTTGCTGCAAAAACACCCTAAAAATGGCCTTTTTTTCTGAAATTTTTCAAATTTGGTCGCCTAGGAAATCACCAGATGGGCGGCCCCCTTAATTCCTTAGGCGGTCCCCTTAATTTTAAGGGGGCCGCCCAGCAATTAAGGGGACCGGCCATCTGGACAGTAAATTTTACTGTTTCCTTTTGCATCTTGTGACCACTTTTACCTAGCCCCAGCTACCATTACCCTTAATGCACGAACTGGACTTGGAATATTACCACAAAACCTCCATAATTTGCCTAAATCAACCACATTTTCACAATATAAATATCCTCCTTACAATTACCTTTCACTTCATCAACCATCACCTTCATCAAACACCCATTTTCATCCACCATGTTGTCACCAAAATCATCCATCTCTAAGACTCCAAGAAAGCAAAGACTTGTCATCATACCACCAAAACAACTCTTCATTGACCTCACCCAAGATGACATCAAAACTCCATCACCACCACCTCAAAATTCATCCCCAAGTGCACCTAATGCACCATCAAAAACACCCTCTACCCATGGAGCCTCATCTTCCTCCATTCCATCCACTTCATCCATCAATGACTACATCCACACTCACCTAACATCATCACCAAGAATATCATCACCACCATCCACTCAAGAACCTCCATCCACTCAACTTGCCATTTCCTTATCACCCATTACACCACTTGATTCTCATTTTTCACCTCCACCAAACCGACAACCATTTTTTCCCATACCTTGGCCTCTACTTGAAACCCATGGTGACACTTGTCTTTGTTGCATCCATAACCGGACCATAATCTTTGGTCTTAGAGATGAGATATTCTATAGGTTTTCATCACTTGAAAACATACTTACCAACCAACCTCAACCACCACCACCACCATCCTCACCAACTACACAACCACCACCTCCATTGTCACCCAAGTAAGCACATGCAATGCTTACTCAATAATAAAATTTTCCACCCATTTTGTAAGAAAGCTCCATGGAAGATTATGTTGTCTAGGATGATTATGTAGTTGGACTTATTAGCTAGTGTAGGAATGCTTGTACTCATGTATGGTTGTGTAATTATACACAACATTTATTTTTATGAATGTCTTTATTTTTCATGCATGCTAATTATTTGTGCTATATATATGCTTGTGCTTCTAACATTTTTCTCGCAAGCGTTCCATAGCTCGTTTCCTTGGTGCCCCCAAACGAGGGGGAGTACACATCAATGGGGAGTTCTCGTCCCGACAAATTTAGATTCTAAAACTTGTCGGCTTAACCTTTTTGATTCTACAAAAAGGGGGAGAAATAGATGTAAACTCACTAAATACTTGTCTAAAAACAAATTTTTAGATTTAATGAGTTTAGATTTTGTAATCATCAAAAAGGGGAGATTGTTGATATAAATAATGCCTAAACACGTTATTAAAATTTTTCGATATCTCTACGTTTTGATAATCACAAAATGTAAAATCATTAATCGGAAAATTATGACGTAAACAAGTATTTAGTTGTAAATATCTATTTCTACAACTCAAATCACTTAAGGTATGAATGAACTAATGCTTAATGCATTATATGATCAAAGGAACATTTTCTTAATAACTAGATTTTTTATAAAACATCAAAAACATTTTATATATTTTTGAAAAACATTTTTGGCATTAAATAAAAATGTTTAATCTTTTATAAAAATATGAATTCAAATTTTTAACCAAAATCAGTTAAAATGTTCCAGAAAAACCTTCCCCACAAAAGGACAAAATTGGCCAACGTACAGTAGGGGCGGCCCCCTTAATTTTACTAGGCGGCCCCCTTAATAATTAAGGGGACCGCCCCCTATTTAAGGGGACCGCCCCCGCTCCAGTAGACCTCCAGCTGTCCAATTTTTCTCCTATAAATACCAGCCTTCTCCTGGACTTTCTAATTACTTTCCAAAATCCTTTGATCATATAATCTTAAGCTTTGGTTTCCAAGTGATCCAAGCTTCCTTCATTCAAGTGCAAAAGAAGAATACTTCTATCAATCAAGATTAGAAGTATTACAACTTAGTATCATCTTGTTACTTAAGTTGTTAGTTTAACAAAGTTTGTAAATCATTCATTCATTTGTGTAAGGTGTGTATAGTAGATTAGTGTTGTATGTAAGTAGTGAAGAAGTTGTATAAGTAGTTGTGGTATAGAAGTTGTGAAGACATAGTGTAGAAGTTGTGAAGCCGCGGAGTAGAAGTCGTGAAGCCGTAGCTTTGAAGTCGTGAAGTCCTAGTGTTGAAGTCGTGAAGCCGTAGCATAGAGGTTGTGTAGGGTCGTGTTGAAGTCGTGAAGTCTTAGTCGTGAAGACATAGTGTTGAAGTCGTGAAGCCGTAGCATAGAGGTTGTATAGCGGTCGTGTTGAAGTCGTGAAAGAACATAGTGTTGAAGTCGTGAAGCCGTAGCATAGAGGTTGTGTAGCGGTCGTGTTGAAGTCGTGAAGCAGTCGTGAAGCCGTTGTGAAGTAGTCGTGAATAAGTCGTGAAGAAGTTGTGTTGTGAAGTTGTGAGATTGGTTCTAGCTACGATTAGAACTCGACATTTAGCTTTGTGTCGTTAAGCCGGTGTAAGCCAAAGTCGTGTAAGGTTTTCTCCGCCATAAGGGAGCTTATTGAAGTTGTGAAGAAAACTCTCGAGCTCGGTGCTCGGGGAGTGGTGTAGGGCAAGGAAGGTGTCCTTGTAGCCGAACCACTATAAATCTCTTGTTTCTGGGTTAGATCTTTCCATACCTTGTTTTCTTCTTTACTTATATCGTCATTACATTCATACACATAGGATTATATAACTGCTAGTATTTATTAGATATCGACTTCACATAAAGATCAATTTGAAAATCCATTCAAGAAACCAAAACATTTACAATCAATTCAAAAGAATACATATATAACTAATAATAAGATTTAAGTTTTAACAAACTTGAATCTAAGTTTTTAAAAGTAAACAAAGCTTTTATAATTAATTAAAAAAAGACGTAAAAATATTCAACCCCCCTTCTAGTTTTCCACAGGTTTTAAAGGATTTTACAATCCAACGGTTGAATCAGTCAGAAATAATTGTTTTAGATTTAGGGTTTGCGTAAAATTGGGGAAACTCAATTTTATGTGTTTGTGATGTGTTTATGGGTACGATTATGCTTAGAATATGATTATTAACCATGTATGCATGTTTAATTGAACCCAGAAACTTGCAATTTAAATGTTCTTGATTTAGGGTTTAGCGTACGAATTGGGGAAACTCATGTGCAAGTGTTGTAGTGTAATTAATGTGTTCTAGTGTTGTTGTTAAGCATTGAATTGAGTAAATATTGCCTTAGATTGAACCCAGAAACATCAGATATGCTCAATTGAATTTAAGGGTTTATGAAGAACACGTTTTGCACATTCAGTTTGATTCTTAGGATTTTATGGTTAGATGTTGTTATAATTTGGTCAAAATGCTTAGAAACATCATAGGACTTCAATGAAACATGCTGATAACATAAATCTCAAGTGAATGTGAAATGCGAAAAATCTACTGAGTCATTCGTCTTCATTGGATATCGAAATTTCTTGTATGAGAAGTTTTCGAAATTGAAAAGTTTTTTCGCAATTGGAAAAGTTTTTCGCAATTGGAAAAGTTTTTCGCAATTGGAAATATTTTTCGCAATTGGAAACATTTTTCGCAATTGGAAACATTTTTCGTAATTGGAAACATTTTTCGCAATTGGAAAATTTTTTCGGAATTGAAATTTTTTTTTCGCAATTGGAAACATTTTTCGCAATTGACAAATTTTTTTCCAAAATCATGTTTCAACTTGTGTTATAAATTTGAAATATCTTGTTAAGTTAAGGATCTCATGTGAATCATTAAGTTTTAACTAATGACTAACCCACATGTATATTGCAAATTGGTGATAAATGATGTTTCAGATTTTTCACAATGTCTGCACCAGTACAACAACCACTAACCATGATATCTAAGGAAGAACTGTTTCCTCAAGGTTACAAGGCAAAGTATGGAAACAACAATGCAAGAGTAGTCTTTGACAACATCAAATGTGCTGAGCCAAGTTGCCGAATAGCCATTGAAATTCTCAGAAGACATGAATGCAATAGCATCTTGGAGAATTCAGATAATGTCCCAGAATTGTACATTCATCAAATGTGGAATACCATTGACCTCGATGACTACAACAGATATTTCACATGTACTCTGGACAGAAAACAAGTCAAAGTCACACCAATACACCTTCGAAAAGCCTTATCCCTACCAGATCCACCTGAAACATCAAACCAATTTTGGCTTGTACCATCTGAACCAGATATCCTCGAATTTCTTCTCAACATTGGTTATGATGAGAATCTCGATCTTCCACTCACAACAATTTCAAGCATCAATGCTAAATCAATTCCACAACCGTGGAGAGCCATTTACTACATTTTGGTTCGCTCGGTCTCAGGAAGAGATAGCGGGCATGAGCACCCAAGACTTTCACATATTCAACTCTTCTCGGGAATTGTTAACAAGAAAAATTTGGACTATGCTGCACTCATATGGGAAGATCTTGTGTTTCAGATAAGAGGCCGTAAGAAACCTGTAACAAGAATTCCATTCGTCTGATACACAAAGATGCTGATCAGCTAACTTATTGACAAGAACTCCGACATCTCTCCTCGACCTGAAGACAGGGAACTTCATGTGATAAGGATGGATAAGCCTCTCAATTCAGTCTATTTTCCTAAAGATAGTACTCACAAGCAAGGGTCAAGACTACCAGAAGAATTGTTGACCGAGGAAATCAAGGAGCCCCAAGCCTACAGAGACTATGACTATGCATACGAGAAGGGTCAGGTCGGGTTCATTAAGCATCGTGAAGGAACGGGTTCTACCAAAACTCGTTCTAAAAGAAGTAGGACAGGGAGTGCCTCTAGTGCTTCAAAACAACCACAGAAACCCCCAAGAACACTCAAAATAAGATTGCCAACTCAACAAAAACCCAGAGTGGAAGAAGTTGGGATACATGAGGAAAAGGAAACTGACTCAGATGAAAATGAATCAGAGGAAGAATTTGATGTTAGAATGACAGATGCTGAAATTAAACTTCAAAATCAGCTTGATTTTCTTAATGCAAAGAAGGCAAGCATGAAGTCAACAAAGGAAGATGATGCCAGAAGGGCGAAATTGACAATTGAGAAAATGAGGGAGTATGAAGAAAAGAAAGGAGCTAGAGCATCAGGAACTGTTCAAGAAGCGGCCTCGATCCACTCTGATCCGGTTAATCAACCCGGAGGGTCAGGTGCTGCTACATCCACAGTTCAGCATGATACGGGTATTCAACCCGAGATGACTGAATCTGTTATTTCTCAACCACCAAGCTCGGTTAATCAACCCGACTTGGAAGCTCAAACGTCAGAAAAGGAGAAAGATCAAGACAGTAACATAGTTTTAACCGATAAAGAAATTTCAGATTCCATGTTTAACGATGACCAGGAGGGGGAACTACACTATAATGATGATATGGACTGGAATGTAGAAGAAGAACGGGAAATATTTGGAAAGAAAACTAATGACGATGCAAAGAAACTTGAGGCTGAGCATGAAGAAGAATTAAAGAAAAAGGAAGAAGACGAAAAAGCAAATAAAGAAGCCGATAGCTACATTCGATCACCATCAGTCCCTCCATCAGTTCCTACATCTGACCTTGCTATGGTAGCTCATGTACCTCAACAAGAGCAGAAATCTAATCCTGATCAGTCTTCTCCCATATCATCACCAAATCCTACAACACCTCCTGGGTCACCTCCCAAGAACCCAACACCACTACCCTCATCTCCTAAGGACTCTGCTCCTCCCAATTTACAATCATCAATCCCTTCACTTACTCCATCACCTACAAGATCTCCATCACCAAAAGCTAAAGCAACTCTTTCGGAACAAATCAAATCAGCCATAAAAGGTAAGAATGTGAGTAGAATAGCTCGAGTAACTAGAGTGGAGGTTGTCTCACCTGCTGGAAAGAAACTCAAGAAAGCAGTTAAAGTCGCCCAAGCCATGAAAGTTAACCAAAAAAGTGCACAACTGGCTGAGATGCAAAACTTAGTCCAGAATTTGTCTCAACAAATAGGAGAGATGCAGGAGACAAAGATGAAAATGGATGAGTTTCTAGCTTATGATGTAGGCGATAAAGTCAAATCCAACACGAGACATTATGTCAAGAAGTTTCTGCCAGATATTCAGGAAAATATTGAAGCTTACATCAACACAAAAGTAGATGAGAATGTCAAAGATCTAGCACTCCAACAGAAACATCTTCTTGAATATTCAGTTGAAGAACTTCAAGATGCCCTCTTCACCAAATTGCTTGCAAAAACCACATTCAGTGTAACCACTGTGAAAAATCCCACTTTAAGATAAGCTAGCACTCAGAATATTTATCCTTTTCTATGTATAATTTTTTTTTTATTTGATTGTATCTCCTATCTTATGTGACGTAACTCACATCCCTGATAAACGTGCGCCCACACAGACCAACCTAACGAATCTAATGTTTATTTCATAAACATATTTATATTAAAGTATTACAAAACACCATTTACCATTTTACGATAAATCCTTAACGAACGTACCAACAAAACATTCATTATCTATATAGAGTTTCTAGGAAACCCTAAAATGCATCACAACACCAAATATGAATAACAAAACCCTACAACATAAAAATACAACTCATCTAAGCTAATGTACAAGTTACCAAAGCACCAGAAACCCTAAATCTATTTCAGCTCCCGGTAAAACCCTAATTTCACATAACTATG
This sequence comes from Artemisia tridentata subsp. tridentata, assembly GCA_021014915.2. Classification (NCBI taxonomy): domain Eukaryota; kingdom Viridiplantae; phylum Streptophyta; class Magnoliopsida; order Asterales; family Asteraceae; genus Artemisia; species Artemisia tridentata. The sequence continues at coordinate 267,759,164 of CP139509.1, read as the reverse complement.
ATTTTATGTATCAAATTCACAAACCCTAATTTATTTCTATCATATTTTTACAAGATAATAAATGTACAAGTTATATAATCTAAGTTACAAGTCCTTTATGCATGAAATCATTTATTTACAAAATCCTTAATAAAACCCTATTTATATTATTTTTAAAGCACAATTTAGAAACCAATCATGTATAATTTTTAAAGATTAATTTTTCTAAACTCACTAAACATTTTTACAAGTCTTTAAACCCAAAGTACAAGTGCCTAATGCACAAAAATTAAAAATCCTATTTAAATACTTTTCAACATAATAAAAGTTAACATATAATTGTTATAACTAAATAAATTATTAAAACTATATTTTCTCACATCCTAAATTATTATACAACTTTACTAAGCATGTAGTACAACTTCTATAAGCACAACATAATTCTCTTTTCATTTCTTATATAGTTCGACATATATATTAAATATAAAACCATAAATATTTTCCTAACTAACTAAACAACTAAACTAACAAAACTTACCTTTCCTTAAACCCTAATTACAACTCTCTAAACTCATTATACAACACCTCAAAGCATCATTCGAACTCCTCTCCAAAACCTGGTTCGAAACACAACCCTATCTAACTAAATTACACATAAATGTAACTAACCTCAAAATACCTTGTTTCTAGTCCTAATCCCATACACACGCCCCTACCTCCTTCCTCCTCTTCAAAGAAGCATTCCACTTGTCCATTTCTATTTTACCATGTCCCCTCCTAAGAGCCAAAAACCCTCCTTAAGAAATAGGAGTATTGGACAATATTCATCCACATCACCATAAACCACAACCCCCTCCAAGTGGCACCCTTCTCAAAACCTGTCAGCCCTTGTCTCCTCTTAACCTAGAAAACCCTAATAACCTTCTATAAATAGCAGCCACAATTCACACCTTCAGTCCACACCAATTTTGACTAAACTAAACCCCATATTACACGAACCATACTAAAACCAAATCCATTACCATACCTTTACTGATCACAGCTCTGAACACAAGTTAAATAAACCTTGGAAAGTCTAGAGGTGAGGTGGAACACTGGGAAACAAGGGTCGAACCTAAGTCATCATAAACCCTAGTCGACCAAACCCTAAGTAAGTCTCTAAACTCTTTTTCATTCAGTTTATTTACTTATTATACTTCTAAAAACATCACTTAATAAGCATCTAAAATAAATCAAGATCAATAGCTATAAGTTTTCTTTTTCTTTTTCCTTGTCTGATCACACAGTAAACAAACACACCTAAAGTATTCGAAATATAGTACAACAAATCAAGGAGTAATGAAACATGTTGAAAGTAAGTTTAAAATCATCATAGTATGCTTTAAAAATTAGTTAGAAACCATTAAGAGTCAGAAACCCAATCGGGTTTGTTTTCCTGTTTTCTGTCGAGCAGAAAAACAGCCCACAAGCTCGACTTTTGACTTGAAAACCGACCACTAAATGTTCTTCATAAAATCTGAGATTTGGCAGGATTAAAGACTACCTGGCTAGCTAAAATTAGGAAAAAGAATTATGTAAATTGGTTAAGTTTTCACAAAGATATCAAGCTCCAAACATATGCCCTTATCGCTAAAACTCAGAACCCAGATTTTCATTATATTCCATTTCAGTATTTTCGTTCCAGCCACCTAACTTTGGATCTTTGTTTCACCCCACAAACGACCCTTATAAATTCTGATATTTGGTCTATAACTAGACCACCTAGCTGTCTAAATATAGGAAAAAGAATTTTGCAAAAAGCTCAAGTCGTTGTAAAGTTATCGAGTCTCAAAAACTTTGCCATATCGCTATAACCTTATATATATTTTCCAGTTTTAAATGATGTTCCAGTGACCAAACTTTAAGCCCTTGATGCGACCACCAAATAATTTTTATAAAATCTGAATTTTTACCTAGCTGAAGATCACCTAGCTATTTAATTCTAGAAAGAAGAAATTTGTAAAAAGGTCGAGTAATTTGAAAGTTATCGAGCCTTAAAATTCCCTTATCGCTACACCCAAAAACCCATTTTCAGTTTTTATTACTAAAACCATGTCTCACTCACTCGACTTTAGCACTATTTTTCGAGCACCAAACGATTTTCAAAAATTACAAAACTTGGTCGAATATGAGATCACCCAGCTAGTTATACGTAGGAAAAGAGAGTTCGCAAAATAATCCATTATTCATTAAGTAATTCGCGTCCAAAACTCTAGCCAAGTCAACTATTTTATGCATATTAATTTTATTTGATAAGAGTTATTTTGGGCTGATTTTGTAAAACCTTTATATTAAGGATCATTTTTGCAAATAACAAATGAACAGGGTAGAAAATGTAATTTTTGAAACATAAGGGTAAAAACTGTCATTTTCCAAAAGTTCAGGGTATGAACTGTCATTTGACCAAACCTTAGGGATTAAAACATAACTTTTCGTAACTATTATTTTTATCATTTCTATTTTTATTTTCCGAACTAACATTAACATAATATGTTTATTTTATTTACGAACACAAACAAACAAACGAACATAAGAACGAAAGATGTAAACAATAGAACGAAACGAAATAAACATTTAATCATCAGAAATGATTACTAAATATTGACATAAAAACCCAGGTTACTTGTCCGGAGACGTTTATCAACTTTCTGTCATTTTGTTTTCCATCCAGATTGCTAAGGTGAGTTCATAGTCCCACTTTTTAATTACGTTTTTCTAAATATGTGGGGAGATACATGCTACTAAACCGAACACAAGTACTTTTCCGTATACTTTCCTGATTTATATTGCATAAGTTTAACTGTTGCCTATTTAAAAGACCCTCTATCATGAACCATTAATCACTTCCGGGTGAGCGCGAATATTATGATTAGATCTATTGGATTGACAATCCCGTTGTGTTGCTGGATAAGTAACCCAATGCATTTTATTTGAAAACGTTTAATAAAGAGTTCAGGCAGACTCCTACTCGGGGGCATAATTGCTACATTTAATTATGTAGTGATTTACATCATAGCTTATAACTATGGTGTCCATCGTGTTAACGCCTTGCGATTCATGAGACTTAGATGCAATATATAATGAACCGCGATATAACCGATTTACTTTCTATTTAGCTTGTGTTCAAATCGATTATTTAACGTTAAACGCTATGGATTCACTCAACCTTTGTGTTCACTTTTTAGCATGTTTATCTCAGGTAACTGGAAGTACGATTTGGGACGGAGTGGCGGTGGACTTTCTTTTAAAAGAGTGTCCATTTTTTTATCATTCAAATGAATAATATATCATTTATAACGTATTTCGAAACCTCCTGTTGGGACCTCTACATGTAAACTCTGATTTTAATAAATGAATGATAACAAATTATTTAAAACGTCTCTTTTTGAGTCGTTTTCTATTATCATGACTGTGAACTGTGAAGTAGCACCCCAAACTTATATTTCTGCTGCGAATATTGAAAATGGGGGTGTTACAGAGTGGTATCAGAGCTCATGGTTATAGAGAACCAAATGTTTTCAAACATTGGACTATAACCGCTTTTCGCAAAAACTTAACCCAAAAGTCCTCCGTGCTACAACGCCACTGAAATGTTACTATTATATGTTTAGTTCTAATTATTTAGCTGCATAAAAAGATGTTTATAATTACCAGGTGGTTACAGAACCCTGCCTTTCCTTACCCATTCTATTCCTCTTATGTCGGACTTGGATATTGAAAAATATCACGACAGTACCGGACATCATGATATTACCTACATCCCTGTCACCTCTACTACGTCCACTTTCCTACATATATATCGTCAGATTCCTACATCTTTACCTCCGCCTCCACTATCATCTATAAGTTTCTATCCCCCATCTGTCCCATTCGAACTTAGAGAAGAAATTAGGACCATTATCGTCCGATATCATACTTTACCCCGATTACCTATTCCCGACTTTCCTAATTCCACCGCAAGTTTTTGAGATGAGTAAAAGCTCGCAACCGACACAGGAACGACAACCGACTATTTTCACCCTGCGGACGTAATTAGAACGGCAAGAAGAACAGATTGAGACTGCTTAGGTCATCCCGACAAGCTGCCTCTAGAATGCATCAAGGGTATAAAATAGAGAGTTGAAGATTTAGAGGCCATGAAACAGAAGATGGAAGAGAATTGTGAGAAGGTAGAGGACCGTCATGAGCAGCTGAGACAAGAAATACCTATGATGAATTGAAGATGTTAGAAGAGAAGAAATGAAGAAGAAATGAAGAACTGACGACAACTTAGACGAAGATCACTATTTTGGAGAAAATAGTGGGAGACATGCAAAATAAATATATATCCTCGTCAACATGATCGTCAAACTGAAAAGTTGACTTGGAAGAGTTTCTGGTAGCCACTAAAATCAAATTTATATCTACCAGCTTTTGTACAATATCTTGACCATGGGATATGTAGCATAAATACGACGCTTGTACTAATTTTGTTATATATACCAAATTAGCATGTTATTTATGACTATATGTGGTTTTGATCTTGTTGTATTCTGCTGTGTACGGTATCGGTTGGCGTGGACCAGTGATGATCATCCTACCTACGTGTTTGATAATATTTGGACATGTTGTGACCTTACGATTATCATAAGTTTTACCTTGAAAATCTAACATTTACAAAATATAAACGTATGTTTTATTGTGGTTTTAATAGAAATATGCCTCGCACTTCCCCCGAACCACCCATGTCCCAAGCTGCTATCCGAAAGCTTGTTGCAGACAGTGTTGCTGCAGCCTTAGAAAGTCAAGCAGCAGAATTTGCTCGTAATGGAAGCACTAGCCGACCCAATGGAGAAAGCGAGCCAGCAAATGCTCGCAAGTGCACCTACATAGACTTCATGAACTGTAAACCAACTTTCTTTAAGGGAACAGAAGGAGCTACTGAATTAGCTTGTTGGTTTGAACGTAGGGAAATCGTATTTGTGAGATGTGGGTGTACCAATGACTGCAAAGTTGCTTTTGCTACGGGGACTTTATTGGATGATGCTCTGTCTTGGTGGACTTCGACTACCCAGACTATGGGTGTTGAAGCAGCTCACCAACTGACTTGGGAAGATCTCAAGAAGAAGATGTTGAAGAAGTACTGCCCCCGTACTGAAATTAAGAAGCTGGAGGATGAGTTCCACCAACTGGTTGTGAAAGGAATGGATCTTAAGGCCTACAACAGGAGGTTTCAGGAGCTTGCTCTCTTATGTCCAACTATTGTGCCTAATCTGGAGAAGATATTGGAGAAATATACGGAAGGACTACCTCGAAACATTGAAGGAAATGTGATTGCGTCAAAGCCTCAGTCGTTGGAAGAGGCGATTACTATAGCTCAACAGTTAATGGATCGCGAAATTAAGCGAAGTTCCATTCAAGGAAATAATGATCACAAGTGAAAGCTTAGTGATAGAAGGACTACCTATCACCACAACAACTACCAGCACAACCGTAACCACCATCAACAGAATCACCGACAGGTGACTGCTAAAGCCTATACCGCCAAACCTGCTGAGAGGAGTGGTTATGTTGGAAGAAAACTGTCATGTAACCAATGTCTGTTGCACCACTATGGTCCGTGCACTGTTAAGTGCGCAAGGTGTCAGAGAATTGGACATCAGACCAAAGACTGTAGAGCAACAGGAGCCAACCTACAGCCGGTAACCGTAACTTGCTTCGGATGCGGTGAAAAGGGGCATTTCAAGAGTCGGTGCCCAAAATCCAAAGACGACCAAAACAACGGTGCCCGTGGAAGAGCGTATCTGTTAGGAGATGGGAACGCACAACCAAACCTAGACTAGTGCAGGAGAATGAAAACTCGTTAAAGATCCCGACAACGTCAAGGAATGGCATCCCTATTTTAACCAAAGAGAAATTCCTGTTATAGCTAAATAAATCTTATCGTAGAACTTCCTAATCATATTTCCTATTGTACTCTACCTTAGTTACGACGAACGTAACCTAAGTGTATCAACTATCTTTTTACCGTATGAAATCTTTACAATCCACGTTTCTATTCCATCTGACCTATTCGTAGTCACTACACAGTCATCTCACCTGAAATTTGGTTAGTATACGTTTTGACCATCCCGTAAGAATTCTACTCGAACCCTAATATTTGTTTTAAGGTTAACCTATTTCCAGTCTAGAAATCCCTGACCTATCATCATAGTATGAACATAAATTTTTAGAAAAGCAATTATGTGATCATTTTACAAAAACAAAACGTTGAACACCGTCTAAAACTTTTGAAGAAATGTAAGTATCACCATAACTGGACCAAATATCACATCATTCAGTCCTTTGTTATGCATAGCCTGGCCAACTATGTATAATTTGGGAAGAATCATGTCATAAGTGGAACAGTTAACTTTTCAGATTTCCTAATAACAATTTTCATTCAAAAATAAAATTTTGAGACAAAGCAAATTGTTCATACTAATCCCATTTGAGCAATCACAATAGATATCTACAATTACTACCCATCGCCTCTAAGATAAGAAAATCAAGTTCGGACAAGATACCCAAAACTTTTCCCACACACCACGACCAACACAGACTGAATCTCGTGACGAGATTCCCTTAACGGGGGGTGACTGTAACCACTGTGAAAAATCCCACTTTAAGATAAGCTAGCACTCAGAATATTTATCCTTTTCTACGTATATATTTTTTTTATTTGATTGTATCTACTATCTTATGTGACCTAAATCACATCGCTGATAAACGTGCTCCCACACAGACCAACCTAACGAATCTAATGTTTATTTCATAAACATATTTATATGAAAATAGTACAAAACACAATTTACCATTTTACGATAAATCCTTAACGAACGTACCAACAAAACATTCATTATCTATATAGAGTTTCTAGGAAACCCTAAAATGCATCACAACACCAAATATGAATAACAAAACCCTACAATATAAAAATACAACTCATCTAAGCTAATGTACAAGTTACCAAAGCACCAGAAACCGTAAATCTATTTCAGCTCCCGGTAAAACCCTAATTTCACATAACTATGATTTTATGTATCAAATTCACAAACCCTAATTTATTTCTATCATATTTTTACAAGATAATAAATGTACAAGTTATATAATCTAAGTTACAAGTCCTTTATGCATGAAATCATTTATTTACAAAATCCTTAATAAAACCCTATTTATATTATTTTTAAAGCACAATTTACAAACCAATCATGTATAATTTTTAAAGATTAATTTTTCTAAACTCACTAAACATTTTTACAAGTCTTTAAACCCAAAGTACAAGTGCCTAACGCACAAAAATTAAAAATCCTATTTAAATACTTTTCAACATAAGAAAAGTTAACATATAATTGTTATAACTAAATAAATTATTAAAACTATATTTTCTCACATCCTAAATTATTATACAACTTTACTAAGCATGTAGTACAACTTCTATAAGCACAACATAATTCTCTTTTCATTTCTTATATAGTTCGACATATATATTAAATATAAAACCATAAATATTTTCCTAACTAACTAAACAACTAAACTAACAAAACTTACCTTTCCTTAAACCCTAATTACAACTCTCTAAACTCATTATACAACACCTCAAAGCATCATTCAAACTCCTCTCCAAAACCTGGTTCGAAACACAACCCTATCCAACTAAATTACACATAAATGTAACTAACCTCAAAATACCTTGTTTCTAGTCCTAATCCCATACACACGCCCCACCTCCTTCCTCCTCTTCAAAGAAGCATTCCACTTGTCCATTTCTATTTTTCCATGTCCCCTCCTAGGAGCCAAAAACCCTCCTTCTTAAGAAATAGGAGTATTGGACAATATTCATCCACATCACCATAAACCACAACCCCCTCCAAGTGGCAGCCTTCTCAAAACCTGTCAGCCCTTGTCTCCTCTTAACCTAGAAAACCCTAATTAACCTTCTATAGATAGCAGCCACAATTCACACCTTCAGTCCACACAATTTCGACTAAACTAAACCCCATATTACATGAACCATACTAAAACCAAATCCATTACCATACCTTTACTGATCACAGCTCTGAACACAAGTTAAATAAACCTTGGAAAGTCTAGAGGTGAGGAGGAACACTGGGAAACAAGGGTCGAACCTAAGTCATCATAAACCCTAGTCGACCAAACCCTAAGTAAGTCTCTATAACTCTTTTTCATTCAGTTTATTTACTTATTATACTTCTAAAAACATCACTTAATAAGCATCTAAAATAAATCAAGATCAATAGCTATAAGTTTTCTTTTTCTTTTTCCTTGTCTGATCACACAGTAAACAAACACACCTAAAGTATTCGAAATATAGTACAACAAATCAAGGAGTAATGAAACATGTTGAAAGTAAGTTTAAAATCACCATAGTATGCTTTAAAAATTAGTTAGAAACCATTAAGAGTCAGAAACCCAATCGGGTTTGTTTTCCTGTTTTCTGTCGAGCAGAAAAACAGCCCACAAGCTCGACTTTTGACTTGAAAACCGACCACTAAATGTTCTTCATAAAATCCGAGATTTGGCAGGATTAAAGACTACCTGGCTAGCTAAAATTAGGAAAAAGAATTATGTAAATTGGTTAAGTTTTCACAAAGATATCAAGCTCCAAACATATGCCCTTATCGCTAAAACTCAGAACCCAGATTTTCATTTCATTCCATTTCAGTATTTTTGTTCCAGCCACCTAACTTTGGATCTTTGTTTCACCCCACAAACGACCCTTATAAATTCTGATATTTGGTCTATAACTAGACCACCTAGCTATCTAAATATAGGAAAAAGAATTTTGCAAAAAGCTGAAGTCGTTTTAAAGTTATCGAGTCTCAAAAACTTTGCCATATCGCTATAACCTTATATATATTTTCCAGTTTTAAATGATGTTCCAGTGACCAAACTTTAAGCCCTTGACGTGACCACCAAATAATTTTTATAAAATCTGAATTTTTACCTAGCTGAAGATCACCTAGCTATTTAATTCTAGAAAGAAGAAATTTGTAAAAAGGTCGAGTAATTTGAAAGTTATCGAGCCTTAAAATTCCCTTATCGCTACACCAAAAAAAAAAAAAAAAAAAAAAAAAAAAAAAACCCATTTTCAGTTTTTTTACTAAAACCATGTCCCACTCACTCGACTTTAGCCCTATTTTTCGAGCACCAAACGATTTTCAAAAATTACAAAACTTGGTCGAATATGAGATCACCCAGCTAGTTATACGTAGGAAAAGAGAGTTCGCAAAATAATCCATTATTCATTAAGTAATTCGCGTCCAAAACTCTAGCCAATCAACTATTTTATGCATATTAATTTTATTTGATAAGAGTTATTTTGGGCTGATTTTGTAAAACCTTTATATTAAGGATCATTTTTGCAAATAACAAATGAACAGGGTAGAAAATATAATTTTTGAAACATAAGGGTAAAAACTATCATTTTCCAAAAGTTCAGGGTATGAACTGTCATTTGACCAAACCTTAGGGATTAAAACATAACTTTTCGTAACTATTATTTTTATCATTTCTATTTTTATTTTCCGAACTAACATTAACATAATATGTTTATTTTATTTACGAACACAAACAAACAAACGAACATAAGAACGAAAGATGTAAACAATAGAACGAAACGAAATAAACATTTAATCATCAGAAATGATTACTAAATATTGACATAACAACCCAGGTTACTTGTCCGGAGACGTTTATCAACTTTCTGTCATTTTGTTTTCCATCCAGATTGCTAAGGTGAGTTCATAGTCCCACTTTTTAATTACGTTTTTCTAAATATGTGGGGAGATACATGCTACTAAACCGAACACAAGTACTTTTCCGTATGCTTTCCTGATTTATATTGCATAAGTTTAACTGTTGCCTATTTAAAAGACCCTCTATCATGAACCATTAATCACTTCCGGGTGAGCGCGAATATTATGATAGATCTATTGGATTGACAATCCCATTGTGTTGCTGGATAAGTAACCCAATGCATTTTATTTGAAAACGTTTAATAAAGAGTTCAGGCAGACTCCTACTCGAGGGCATAATTGCTACATTAATTATGTAGTGATTTACATCATAGCTTATAATTAGGGTGTCCATCGTGTTAACGCCTTGCGATTCATGAGACTTAGATGCAATATATAATGAACCGCGATATAACCGATTTACTTTCTATTTAGCTTGTGTTCAAATCGATTATTTAACGTTAAACGCTATGGATTCACTCAACCTTTGTGTTCACTTTTTAGCATGTTTATCTCAGGTAACTGGAAGTACGATTTGGGACGGAGTGGCGGTGGACTTTCTTTTAAAAGAGTGTCCGTTTTTTTATCATTCAAATGAATAATATATCATTTATAACGTATTTCGAAACCTCCTGTTGGGACCTCTACATGTAAACTCTGATTTTAATAAATGAATGATAACAAATTATTTAAAACGTCTCTTTTTGAGTCGTTTTCTATTATCATGACTGTGAACTGTGAAGTAGCACCCCAAACTTATATTTCCGCTGCGAATATCGAAAATGGGGGTGTTACACTCAGCTACACTGAAATTCCCATCCTGGATGCTATTCGAGCCAACATGGAATCATGTAAGACTGCAGCTGCTAAAGGCAAGCGTCCACATGATGATGATGACCAAGACCCAGACACCACTACAAAGAAACAAAAGACTGGTAGCGGATCTGGGACTCACATTGCAGAGCCCACCGGAACAACTACAACATCCTCTCAACCTCCAAAGAATCCAGAATCTGGTCCGACAGCCACAGAGCATCATTATGAGCACTTATCTACGGAAAACATAGATTTTCAACCACAAGAGGATCAGCCACAATCACCACCATCATCACCACCAAAATCAAAACCTTCAAGCAGCAAGAAAATCTCCAAAGAACCAGCTGTTGTCACATGGCTTGATGATGATGAAGATGTGAACGGCAATGAATGGTTTGATCAACTTGCGAGTGCTCAGATCCAAGACGACGAAGCTTCTAAGGTTGAAGACAGTACGTTTGAATTTGTACACAAAATCAAACATACTCTAAATGTGAAGAAAATGACGAAGAGAGAACTTCATAGGATCAAAAATGATGCCTTCATTCTTCTTAAAGATAAATCTGCAAATGCGGCTGAGCTGGAGTATCACCTTGAAAACATTGCTCGTGCAATGTCAAGTGAGTTTGACTGGACGAATCCAGACATACTCAGGGTGGGTGGCCGTGACAACAAAAACCGTCCGTACATCACTGACTGGACAAAGCCACTACCCGTGATCAGAAAACCTCATGGCACCTCAAAAATTCCCTTCCAGTTCTTTTTCAACAAAGATCTTGAACTGCTCATGCATGGAGCATCGAGCAAAACGAAGTATGCAACTTCAATCACTTTCACTCCAGCTGCAAGTTACCAAAATCCTGCCATTGAGGAAGCTGCAATTCACCAGAAGATCTTCATCAAACAACAAGTGATCTATGATCGTGATGCAGAATTAGGTATCCATCACTGGTATGATAAAAGAAAGAGCTGGTACAAGTATAAACTTAGCCAAAAGTCTCGTGAACAAGTCTACAGTGACCTCAGGATCATGGCAGTAATTAGTGATGCGTGGTTTTGTAACCTTACAACAGGTTTTACCTCTCGAGGGATCTCAAGAGGCTTACAACCCCACCAGGCAGTGTACCTGACCGATGTAGTATAGTGTAGTGGTAAGTACGGGGGATTGATCGTTCTCCACAGGGAATAGTGTTCGTTAGGTATGAAAGGCTACTCTAATAGGTCTAAGGGTTGAGGAAGATTCTTTTTATGTTTTTATATTTTTTATGAAAGCAAGTAAAATCTCGGGTTTTGAAGGAGTGGGCGGAATTAGTTGCTAGTCAACTAACGCAAATTACTACGAATGCAAATAAAATAAAATAACAAAAATGAAAATGTGGTGAGAAACTTATGTGTAGAGAAATGTGTTTACTTAGATTTCCTTACTCCCTAACTATCTTTTACCGGTTAATTAGTGTGTATTAGTCGCGTGGATGACGGGTGTATTCCTTAATACCATTCGTGGGGTGGCGTACTTACTTCCCCAACTCTACAAGCTCCTACTTCACTCCTATGTCGAGCCGGCTAGGAAGCTCCTAACATGGGATCACTAGAATTCGCTTGTGCATTAAATACAACCATAAAAACCTTTAGTACGCATTTGGTTCATGTTTCTTAAGACGTTCAAGCAAGTTACCGAATAGGAAGTTAGCCAGTTTTCTTAAGCCTAACATAGATAAACAATCATCCAATACAACTAATAACACACTAATAACCAATAATCAATAGCTAGGTTTCATTAGATCTAAGCAAACACAAGATAAATTTAGCCTAACATGTTAATCAAAAGACAAGAATAAGATAAAATCAAACAACACATAGACATATTGAATGATTAATTGATAACTTATCTTCAATGTAACATGGAAGATCTCAAGGCAAAAAGCCTTGAAAAAGAAGCTAAAATCGTCCTAGGGTTTTCTCCCAAAATTCCACACACTAAGCTCTCTCTTATGACAAAAAATTAGAAAACTATATATAGACTTTTGCATCTGACGGCGTCACCTTATGGAGTGTGACGCCGTCACCTCGCCGCTTCTAGGGTTCCCGGATGACCTTCTTGACGCCGTCCCTCTTTAGCTCTTCAAAAATCCATTCTGGCTTATCAAGGCTTGACGCCGTCGAACCTTGAACGTGACGCCGTCCCCTTATGATTTAAGCCGTGACGCCCTTGATCAAGTTAAAGCGTGACGCCGTCAGAATTCACATGCTATTTTCACTGGCCTATCATGAGTAAATTTCACGTCCACTTTTTCTTGTCAAAGCATGACGCCGTCTGGGGTTAAATGTGACGCCGTCAAAGGTAACTTTTAGCCGATTTTTGAGACTTTGCCGTTTTCTTCACTTTTATGCTCCAAAAACGTCCAAAATGCCTCCTTTTCCAGATTTCTCCTCAAAAGTACCTAAAATGACAAAAGGAACGATTTAGGGCGATATTTGATCAAATAAATACGATTTAGGGCTTAAATGACCCCTTAAAAGCGGTACACTTTTCGCTTCATCAAATACCCTTACACTTGAGATTTGCTTGTCCTCAAGCAAATGCGCTTTTATTCTAATCAAAATACAAGTTAGGGGTCATTTAATGCAAACATAAAAGTAATTACAACAAATAATCGTTCCACTTCAATCATAATAAGCACGGAGATTATAAACTAGCACCTCACAAGTAGTGTTTAGATACTCACATCTCTCAAGTGTCATCAAAATAAATCTCATAAATGAAAACGGATAATATCTCTCACTACCTGTCATAGCAAATAGATTACCATAGGCTTGGGAAAGGATCGAAAACCTCCTCCACTAGGCGTAAGCACCAAAGATAAACTATCAAAGAGGGCTTTTAAATGGGTTATAACGTTAGGTGTAGGGAAAAGGAAAACACGGTTTTGTTGGATAAGGGATATTTTACTGGTGGCGAGTTAAAGATCTTGATCAATTACATGTACTATACAATGTTGCTAAGCCAAGACTAGACTCAATCTTAAGCTAAAAATGAAATAACAAAAACAAAAACATAAAACAAACATAAAATGAAACGGGATGGTAGTCCGTATGTTTTTTTTTTTCTATTTTCATTTTCTCATTTTTTTTTTGTTTTTTTGATTTTTTCGATTTTTTTTTTTTTTTTTTTTTTTCATACACTCTTGCCCTACCATCCAAAATAATACATCATAGGGGCATTGCATCCCCCTTACACTTGAACTTTTACATAACTTTACAAATACTAATCTAATGACTCGAATTAAGATAATTGAAAAACTTGGAGTACTTTTAAAACATTTAGCACATATGGGGGTAATAAATGATCTTCTTCCCCATTACTCCATTACACTAGTACTTTACCCATGAGTCCCAATCGTCCCAAAACAATATGTACAAGGATATGACTCGACTTAGCAACCATGTAATCAATTAGATAATTAACTTGGGTTTAAACAAATGTTGTAACAATAATGCACTAAAAATGAGTGCATACAAGGTAGGCTAAGGCGATTTGGGTGTACATTTTAGTGGGGTGTAACAAATTCTTCCTTTAAGTAAAATGCTTAAAGGTCGAAACGAAAAGATAGGCTCTGAGGGGTGTACTAGGGGTATCGTGTACTAAAAATGAGTACAACGCAAAGGGTGTGGGAGAATTACTTGACCAATGTAGCCAAAGTAATTATAACAAAAACACAGGTGTAAAACAATGGGTTAATCCTAATGCCTCTTATCATGTAGTAAATCTAACTACACGAATGTAGTCTCACTTGTGGCCTCGGAATGGTCCTAACGCAAGTTCTAGAATCTAAGTGCTATCGGTACACACATCATAGCATAAATGCTTTTCCTACCAATTCTAGGGGCGAACCTCACATATTTGGGGGTGGAAAATTTTTTTAGTGGTACGGTTTTTGTGCTAGTCATATAACTCCTATCCGTGAGACGCTCATTAAGATCAGAGTTTCACTCCTATATGTTATAAAAAATTTTAAATTTGGCACTAAAATTGCCCTAACAAGTATTTATCTTAGTTTTATTACACATCTACTATTAAACAAACAAAAATCAAGCGCAATTGTATTCTCAAAAATCGTACTTTTACCCTCCCCTTACACTTAAGATGAACATTGTCCCCAATGTTCAAATAACAAGATGTAAAAGAAAAAAAAATAAAAGAATGAAATCAAATACTCCCCTGATTCGCTCGGTGGATAATGAAATTACACGGTTAAATCTTCCTCCAAGGTAATGTTGAAGCTCCATGACTAATGTATCGCCATAAGCTTGATCCAAGACATTTCCTTGTCCAAAATAACCTGTTAAACCTGAGAAAACAAACACGAAAACCTGCATAACATCGGCGGGAAAAATCTATATATAAGGATATAATGCTTGTGGAATGATAATTTTGCAGATTCCTGGAGATTATAAGTTGGAGATTTTAATAAAAACTTTTTAAAAACAAAACTTTCAAAAATTTCTGGAAATTAAATCTGACGCCGTCAGAAATGACCTGACAAAAATTTTCATTTTAAGTTTCCGGAAAATTTCTGGAAAAACCTTTACCTTACTTCCTGGAAATCCTGCAAAACATCATTATGACTCGATACAAGCATTTGACTCAAACAAATACGAATATGTATGCTAATTTATTATTATTACGATTCATGTTCATTTGTGTTCTAATAAACCGATTTAGATTTCCCTTACACTTAACTTTTGCAAAATACCTTTATATGTAGTTAAGACGAAGTTAAAAACAACATAAAGCATTTTCACAAATTACTTTTGAACATGAATCAATACTAATAAAAATTAAACACACATACGGAAACAAATAAAATCAAACAAACAAATAAATAAACACACAAAGCAAATAAAACAAATAAAGCTTGGGTTGCCTCCCAAGAAGCGCTTTTCTTTATTAACGAGTCTTGTAGCTAGACTCAAAGTCACGCTACCCTATATAAGTGAGCTCGTCATCGAGGACGTCTTTAGGGTTAAGCTTGGATTGAAGTTTCCTATTGGTCCGCTTAGTACGATATATCTTTTCAAACTTCTCTCCATCCGGGTCATACAATGTCATCTTAATATGCCATGACCCATCTCCATCTTTGGGTGATTTATCCCAATTCCACTTATGATCATCTTCCTCACAAATCCACTTATTCATTCCTAGGTTAATTGGCAAAACTCCTAGGAAATCAATCATCTTTCTAAAAACTAGAGAATCTTCAAATGGATCCAATTCGGTGTCCCTAGCCAAGAGTTGCTCTACCGTATGCGTTCGGTTAACAAAGTCCTCTTCTAGGTAAAATGGGCGTTGGGGTCCTATGAAGTCTCTATCAATCCAAGGTCCATATCTAGATGGTCTCCTATTTGATTCTAGCCAATGTGGTGTTGGTTCCTCACTAGTATCATAGGCATGTTTCTTAACATCATAGACTGACCAAGTATCTCCTTCTCCTACCGCTATCTTGGATTCCTTACAATCAATCATAGCACTAGCGGTTGCCAAAAATCCTCTACCTATCAACAAGGGGCATGTAGGGTCGCTAACCATATCAAGGACGTGGAAATCGGCTAAAATGGTTAGTTTTCCAATGTGCACTAACACGTCCTTAACTACTCCAATCGGGTAAGCAACACTCCCATCCGCTAAACCTATTATCACCTCGGTTTCTTCAAGTTTTCCTAGTTTTAGAGAGGTGTAGAGAGGTAACGGAAGTAGGTTAAGGGTTGATCCAAGATCGGCTAATGTGTCATAGGCCTCCGAATTACCGATCTTGCAAGGTAGAACAAATAAGCCCGGATCATCTAACTTCTTAGGTAGTTTGTTTTGAACGAAGGCGGTCCCTTTTTCGCCTAACTTGAGCTTCTTCTCATCCAACACATCAACAACCGGACTTTCAAGGTGGAGCTCCTTGAATTCTTCGTCAAGGTTTTGAGTGGGAGGTGTTTCAACTATGTTGTTGACCAATTTGGATGTCATAACTTCTTGGTCATTTGGAACGACTTGGGTTGTTTTGAAACACGTGCTCATGGAATTGACCGAATAATATTGTGGACAAGAACTAGGGGACGAAACCGATGAAATAGCGTTGATGTTTAGTTTCGGGTTCTTGACCGTGTTGCTAGGGAGTGCTCCCATTTCTCGGTCATTGAGGGCTTTCAACAAGGTGTCAATCTTATTGGTCATCTCGCTTTGTTTTTGTTTGAAATCGGCTTCAAACTTGGCTAAACGAGCTTCTTGAGATGCCATAAATTGAGACATCAATCCTTCAAAGTTATCGGTACTACCATTGCCGGAAGGATTGTTGTTGAAAGTACGGTTCGAGTTGGAACCGCTTGATTGGAAACGATTAGGTGGGTTGGAAGAATTGGTTTGTTGCGTGTTTTGGTTTTGTTTCCACCTAAGGTTCGGGTGATTTTTCCATGAGGGGTTGTATGTATCACCGTAATGGTTTGGCTCGGGTTTGAAAGTGTACCACTTGTCTCCCGCTCCGTCGGTACGCGAGGATGCGTAGTCCACAAAAGCTTGTTCGGGGAGTTCCATGCAATCACGAGTGTCGTGGGGACCACTACATAATTCACATGAAGAAGTGATTTTGTTCACTTGGCTTGAAGGTTTAGGAGCCTCGTAGGATTTCATGAGAAACTTGACTTGGTCTTCAAGTTCTATGATCCTACGGTCGGAAGTGCTTGAATTGTTCGAAGGCAAAGATATTGCCTTGACCGTTTTATTCAAATCACGGGGATCACTCCAACTTTCGTTGTCATAAAGAGCAAGATCCTCTAGGAGAGCCCATGATTGTTCCTCACTTAGATCACGTAGCTTGCCACCGGCCGATTGGTCAATGGTTTGCCTCGTGGAGAGATTGATATGGTCATAGAAGATTTGGACTTGGAGCCAAAGTTCTATGCCATGGTGGGGGACTTTTTGGAGTAAGTCCTTGAATCGAGTCCATGCCTCGTAGAGAGTTTCGCCTTGACGTTGTTGGAACATCAAGATATCATTCCTTAGCTTGGTAGTTCTCCCCGGTGGGAAAAACTGAGCAAGGAAACGAGTAGTGAGATCATCCCAAGAGGTAATGGATCCTGCGGGTTGACGTTCTAGCCACTGACTAGCTTGGTCCCGCAAAGAGAATTGGAAGAGACGCAATCGGGTCGTCTCTCGAGTGGCAACATCAAGGTCTATAGAATCAACGATTTTAAGAAAGTCCTTGAGGTGTTGATTAGGATCTTCAGAACGAAGTCCATGGAATGCGCATCCGCTTTGCACCAACCGGATGGTGTCGGATCGCAAGGGTGTGATATTGGCTCCTTGAGTGAGCTCAATGGTGTTTCGATAGCCGTGGTGGCTAGGACGGGAATACTCTCCTAAAGTACGGGCTCTAGGAGGTGGTGGTGGTTGTTGTGGTGGTGGGTTGTGGGGGTTAAGGATATTACCATCTTCCATGATGTCGAATGGTAATGGTTACGAACAAAGAAACGAAGAAAAAAGATAGACTAAAGAAAACCTAGAAAAAGAAAATAAAAATCTCACTAGAAAGGAATCTAGTGAGTAGACCTAATAGAAATAAAAATTCAACCTAAACAATAACTATTCCCCGGCAGCGGCGCCAAAAACTTGATGCGTGGTTTTGTAACCTTACAACAGGTTTTACCTCTCGAGGGATCTCAAGAGGCTTACAACCCCACCAGGCAGTGTACCTGACCGATGTAGTATAGTGTAGTGGTAAGTACGGGGGATTGATCGTTCTCCACAGGGAATAGTGTTCGTTAGGTATGAAAGGCTACTCTAATAGGTCTAAGGGTTGAGGAAGATTCTTTTTATGTTTTTATATTTTTTATGAAAGCAAGTAAAATCTCGGGTTTTGAAGGAGTGGGCGGAATTAGTTGCTAGTCAACTAACCCAAATTACTACGAATGCAAATAAAATAAAATAACAAAAATGAAAATGTGGTGAGAAACTTATGTGTAGAGAAATGTGTTTACTTAGATTTCCTTACTCCCTAACTATCTTTTACCGGTTAATTAGTGTGTATTAGTCGCGTGGATGACGGGTGTATTCCTTAATACCATTCGTGGGGTGGCGTACTTACTTCCCCAACTCTACAAGCTCCTACTTCACTCCTATGTCGAGCCGGCTAGGAAGCTCCTAACATGGGATCACTAGAATTCGCTTGTGCATTAAATACAACCATAAAAACCTTTAGTACGCATTTGGTTCATGTTTCTTAAGACGTTCAAGCAAGTTACCGAATAGGAAGTTAGCCAGTTTTCTTAAGCCTAACATAGATAAACAATCATCCAATACAACTAATAACACACTAATAACCAATAATCAATAGCTAGGTTTCATTAGATCTAAGCAAACACAAGATAAATTTAGCCTAACATGTTAATCAAAAGACAAGAATAAGATAAAATCAAACAACACATAGACATATTGAATGATTAATTGATAACTTATCTTCAATGTAACATGGAAGATCTCAAGGCAAAAAGCCTTGAAAAAGAAGCTAAAATCGTCCTAGGGTTTTCTCCCAAAATTCCACACACTAAGCTCTCTCTTATGACAAAAAATTAGAAAACTATATATAGACTTTTGCATCTGACGGCGTCACCTTATGGAGTGTGACGCCGTCACCTCGCCGCTTCTAGGGTTCCCGGATGACCTTCTTGACGCCGTCCCTCTTTAGCTCTTCAAAAATGCATTCTGGCTTATCAAGGCTTGACGCCGTCGAACCTTGAACGTGACGCCGTCCCCTTATGATTTAAGCCGTGACGCCCTTGATCAAGTTAAAGCGTGACGCCGTCAGAATTCACATGCTATTTTCACTGGCCTATCATGAGTAAATTTCACGTCCACTTTTTCTTGTCAAAGCATGACGCCGTCTGGGGTTAAATGTGACGCCGTCAAAGGTAACTTTTAGCCGATTTTTGAGACTTTGCCGTTTTCTTCACTTTTATGCTCCAAAAACGTCCAAAATGCCTCCTTTTCCAGATTTCTCCTCAAAAGTACCTAAAATGACAAAAGGAACGATTTAGGGCGATATTTGATCAAATAAATACGATTTAGGGCTTAAATGACCCCTTAAAAGCGGTACACTTTTCGCTTCATCAATTAGTGTTTCAAGATCGAAGAAGTATGATTACACATTCTTATCTGAGATCAAAGTCAGACGACATAACAACCAGCTCTACTCGTTCTCAGAAGCAGATTTTCCTGACTTGAGTCTCAACGATATTGAAGACTTGTACCTCATCAAAATACAAGGAAAACTGCAACATCTCTCTACCAATCTTCAGTATGCTTTTAGTGCAGCCATCTGCCACTTCATCCGAAGAACGATAATCAAAGAACGAGTAGAAGATCTTCAGTTAGGAGTGGAAAGTTATCAGCAGAAGTTGAATCTCGTTGAGCCCATAATGTTCTTGGAAAACAATCGCGATGCTCAATATACCATGAAGAAATACCCAGTCTTTGGATTCGTCTACAGAAGTGCAACACATACAAACCATTTCATAAATTATGTGAAGATACGCTGAAAAACGTTAGAGATGGGTTAGTTCTTCGAGTTTGAGATCATGAGTTGAAAAAGTCCACAAGGTGGACACATAATGAGCTCAAACAAGTGATGCAGTTCATCTTGAAGATTGAAAGAAGGTTGTACCGGAGGGATCAGATTCGGAGACTAGAGAGTTACGTTGGCGGTCGTCCACCATTTCCTATCAGACTATATCAAAGGACGGACCAAGAATTCACAAAGTTTAACAAAGGAGGTTGATGTAAGCATTTGAGTTCATCATTCATAATTCTTATTCATTATTCTTACCATATGCCTGTGACATTACGGCTTGTGTACACATAACAGTGCACAACCCGGACCCTAAAGAAAGGACTCCGAGGTACGCTTCAGTGCCTCAATCCTGATCAATGGAGCGAAAGCTTCTCTCTTATGAGCAGAATTAAACTAGAATGTTTTCTAAGTCTTTCCAAACATTCTGCTCATAAGAACAAGTATTCCCTCATCAAGGGGGAGTATTTGAAAACATAATATTTGTTCTGAAATATGAAAGTTCTTGAAATTCTTCCCTAAAACTCAAAAACAACATATTTTAATCATAAAATTTTTTCAAAAACATCATGAATATGCTATTTTTGAGGGGGAGAAGGAAAATATGATTAAAATATGGTGTCTCAATGCTGGAATCTCATAAGTGCTCGACTCAGAATTGACCCTCGAATCGACGATAGGAATGTCAGTAGTCGAAAGGACATGTCCCGGACGGGTAATAATTTCAAGCCAGTTCATCTGGTGATGTAAGCGTGTCTCGCAAACGACATGTCTTAGTAGAATGTACCGATTTCGAGCGAATTTCCTTGAATGTGATCTGGATGGGTAATAATTTCAAGCTAGTTTACTAGTGATGTAAGCATGTCTCGCGATGATCATATTCATTGAAAATCAATCAATTCAAAAGTGCCCACTCTTCCCGACATGTGCAAATTTCAAATTTATTACTTATGAGCACATGTTAAGGGGGAGTCCTTCTGAAAAACACAAAACTCTCAAGATGTCAATAATTTTTTTTTTTACAATCATCGACACTTTGAGAGATTTTCAAAGGTTTTGGTAAATGACATCAACATAGGATAGTCATGGAGTAATAAGGTGACTAAGGTTTAGGAAAACCGTCCTATGATCCGCCAGAGCTGGAAGGATCTACCCAAGGACAATTCCCATAGTTTAGAACTAGAAAGTCCTAGGTATGATACAAAAAAAGAGAAAATGAATGAAAGGAGAAAGAAGGGGTTGAAGAATTAAAAATAAAAGCAAAGAAAAGGGTGAAAAGAAATAGCCCTCCATTTGTTCAACCTTAGGGCAGACACCGGGTTCAATTCATAATCTACTGGTTGACTGAGCATCACCGGTATTGAAGACAAAAGTCGCCATGGACCCAGTGACGCACTGCACTAAACCTTCTAAGCCACTCAAGTGTCTCTCAAAAGACATTTGTTTCATTCACACGAAGAACCCTTCATAACCTATCGACCTCTCATTACGAGAGTGTTGATATTGAAAAGGAGGCAATCTGCTCCTCGCCTCCGACGACCAAACAAATGTGCACTAATTGAGTCTAGAGCCATGAGATTCATCAAAGATCTCTTAGGTACACTTAGAATTACACTGGTGTTCTACATCATGGGAATCAGTTGTAAATTAGGAAAGTTTCCTTCGCAGATCTTAGCAATCTACCTAGAACATTCTTGAGAGAAGTCACAATTGTGAGTCTCAGTGATAGAATGGAAATCCTGCCAGGGTAACATCAAACAACCCTGACAGCAGGTCACTTCGGTAACTCCTTGTGGGTTACGCTTAGTGTCTGTTCCAAAACGGTCTACAGTCGTAGGGTGATCTCCAGCGACTCACTGAATTGTGGATGCACTTCGGTGTGTCCGTGTTAGCCCTTTCGGGGATATTCGGTTCAGAACGGCCTGGGCTTGGATTAGAGAAAGTCTTCACACTATGCTGTTGATAATCTCAAAGTCCAAATCTGTAAGTGCCGGTTGGTTCGTGTTGCTGCTGCTGCGGAGGATCATGAAGACCTGGAGTTCTACCACCATCAAGACTCCATCATGCTCATATCCTAAAGATTAGTTCTCACAAAGACTCAAGACAGCAAAAGTTCAAAGTTATTAAAGAAAAGTCAAAGATCAAGTATGTTAATCTTTTACAAGTCTAAGTTCAAGCTTATGAAGAGAGAACTACGTGATGTATGAAGAGCAAAAGTCAAAGATCATATGAGCATGATGGAAACGACGTGAAGACACCAGTATCAAAGACCATTGGAGAACAGCAGATCAGTACCATATCATATCATGTCAAGAACAAGAACGAAAGAACAAAAATTATAAAGACGTCTGAAGCCAATGAAGCAAAGATGACGTCAAGCAACATTTATGACCAAGACTTAGGGGGAGATTGTTAGGAACACATTTCGCAATTCAGTCAAGTCTTTTTCATTTGCAAAATGTTGCTTATTTGGGCTTTATGTTTAGTTTTAAGGTGCGGTCCATTAGAAGCCCATGGACCGCCCATTTTATAGTAATTTCTTCTAGATGCACCTAAGCACATGGTTACCCTAAGTTATTGCCTATAAATAGAAGGCTTAGGTGCTCTTTATTGTTGTTGGTTTTCATTCTCTTGCATAAGCCATGTCAAACTAATATGTGAATGTTAATCTTCCAATTCTTCTTCTCTTAATCTCTTCTCTATTGTCATCTTATCTCTCGTATTTCATTTACTTATTGTTATTCTCATTTCGTAGCTTATATTGTAGTTGTAATCATGGTTTATATATTAGTGAGTAGCTTGTGTTACGTATTAAACAAGGACCTACAGGGGAAGGGGTGAATAAACAAAATGTCAGTCATTAAGTGGATCTACTTACCGTTGATGGTATTCTTATTCATTCGTTCAATCAAAAATGGCAGTCATATGCAATTTTTTCGGGGGGGAAATGGTGAATAAACAAAATGTCAGTTATCAAGCGGATCTACTTACCATTGATGGTATTCTTATTCACTCGTTCAATAAAAAATGGCAGTCATATGCAATTTTTGAGGGGGAGAAGGGTGAATAAACTACATGTTGATTGATGTTTGAGAAATGGTCATACAACTCCTGAATACATCAGTTCAGGAGTCATGCAAACCAAGTTTCTTCAACACTATATGTTCCATCGTCCATGAAGAAAGAAGATATGCTGTTTCAACCATTGGTTTGAAGAATACTTTCAGCTCCATCAAGTGTTGTATCTCCTATGTTTCCCGCTGATGCACAGATATTTGCTGATACAACCGGTACTCCTTCTTGAACCACAATGGTTCAAGAAGTACCATCTGTTAGTACTTCTCCATTAACTCATGAAAGCATATCTCTAGTCATTCATCAAGGTGTTAAAGAACAAGTTCATGGAATTCTAACTCCCGACCCTTCGACATCTTCTCACGGGCTGATATAATCAGTGATAAAGTGCTTCTAGTTAAATGCTTCATGTATACATCATTATGCTTCATGTATACATCATTATGACGATTCTGATTAATCGTAACCATCAGCGGAGAGAAATGTGTACACCAAGGACGCATAGCAAGTTCACAAGATCGGGATTAATGTCTTATGATACAAATTAAAGATGATCAGTGTTTCAACTTGGTATTATCATTTCATGTGAACGTCATGGGCCGATTAATCGTAACCATCAGGGGAGAGAAATGTGTACATCAAGGACGCACAACAATTTCACATGATCAGGATTAATGTCTCATGATACAAATTAAAGATGATCAGTGTTTCAACTTGTTACTTTGGTGTTATCATTTCATGTGTACGTTACTGGATGATGGGCTATATGTAAAATTACTGGAATGCATTTAGTGAGATGAAGATGTTGGTATTCTTTTCCCCCAAATGGACAATCTTGAAGAAGGTCGAGTCTACAGTCTATTCTACATTCTCCGCTGTATGTTAGCAGACTAAAGACGGCATGCATTTGGTTATCAAAAGACTTCTTCATAATATGGGCATTCATCATAAAGGGGGTCAGTTTGGGGGAGAGCACCAATTAGGGGAGATTGAAAAGCCAGAATTAATCCCTAATTAAATGTGCTCACATTGCTCTTCAGAAAGTAAAGTTACAGCAGCCGAGAAGATTCAGCAAGCTGAGGAGTAATGGATTTGCCTCGTATAATTGTATATATTTGATTCATATATCCTTGCATATATTTGTATATATCTTAAACCAAAAGGAAAATAGAAAAATATAAAACCTATAAAAACCCTAAAAATCAGAAAATCAAAAATACCAAAAATAGTTCCTCTAGGCATGTCTTCTGTGTATCGATAACATTTACGGACCTAGAAATGTCATTCAATAATGACATGGGTCTTTAAATGAAGCTCGAGCAGAAGTTATACTAACTGGTTAAAACATGTCTAAACGGCTTGCAGTTACTTCAGACTGCACCCCGTGCTATACTATGGGGAAAGCATGTCGCCAAAAAGACAGCTGTTCCTCCAACTGGGTGATGTTCACCTGGGCATGGATTACTTTATATATATGTTTCTTCGATCTGATGTACGATTCAGTGCATCATTTCTTGTATAAGAAGAGAAGTCTTATTTGCACCACAAACTCTTTATCTTCTATGATTCTTCAGGAGAGTTTTGGTGTTTCACAAGGTGGTAACTGGACTTAAATTTTCACAAATACTTGACGCTCAATTGAATGACTACAGCTCTTTAAATAGAAAATGGGTCATTAATTGAGGGGGAGAGTATTTGTTTAAGTTTCTGACACCTTTTTAAGCATTGTGCAACATCAGCAGTGACACTCTCTCGTGGTTTAAGGGGGAGCATAGTATGCTCCGTAATCAGAATATATTAAACCTGACCACATTTTCTCCCATAATTTCTAACTTATTTAAATTAATTGGGATCACAAATCTCAAGTGGTTTGAAATTTTTGATCGGGGGAGAGAATGTGATTTAAATATGAAATTCTGATAAACATGTGATCTTTCGGAACTCAAGTGTAGGCTCTCCCATATGTGCTAAACCTTTTCGTATATCGATGCACATATTGAGGGGGAGCGGATGATTTATGATGGTAATTGTGGAAGAACACCAAAGACTGACCACTTTATTTAACGTACTGGAGTTATAAGGATGGTAAGTTTAGGTATATTTTCCTACGATCCCGCCAGAACCGGAGGGATCTACCTAGGGACAATCCACTAGTTAGTGTAGAAGTCCTTAGGTATGATTAAAAAAGGAGACAAGTGAGAATAAGGGAAGAGTGCCAACTGAGATGGAGCTAGTACTGGAATAAACCCAACAAGGTGCTAGTGATGAAGTCTTGGTAAGCGCTGAAGGGTTTGAAGAATGAAAAAGAAATGTAAAGATAAAGGGTGAAAAGAAAGAAGCCCTCCTTACACTTTAGGCAGAAACCGGGTCAATACATATGCTGTCAGAATCACTAAGTTGATTGCTGACATTGAAGACAAAGTATCATGGACCCAGTGATACGCTGCACAACCCTCCCTAGCCACTCAAGGTCCCTCAAAGGACTCTTGTTTCATTTGTCACGGAGATCAATACATGTCTATCGTCTCACTCACTCAGAGTTAGATGATATTGAAAAGGTGGCAGTCCACTCCAGCCTCCGATCACTAAATCAAAACGCACAATTGAGTCTAGAGCCAAGAGATCATCAATAAATCTCAATAGGACACACTTTCAATATGCTTGCTGTTTCACACACCGTGAAAAGTAAGAAAATATATGTTAAGAGTCCTACGCATTATCCTTGTGGTATTGCCAGAACATCCGAGTGATACGTAAAGTATTCACAGTGAAGATGGAAATCCTTCTAGAGCCAACATCAAACAAGCTCTTGGTGGGTGACATGTTAGATCCTTCATGGATCAAACTTGTGACAACTGGAAAGAAACAATAGGGTGATTCATTTTTGAATCAATCCGGTTTCAGGAGATGAATTGACGGTCTCATTAATCAGTAAATTTAATTCACTGATTCACTCTACCGTGTTATCTGCTTTGAGACGTTCCGGTATGAGAACATGCTTGTATGACGAGTCCAATGTTAATTCGTCGGATGAGTCATTACAACAAGCTGGAAATTCCTGTCAAGGAGAATTTTCTTTAAAGAAAATTCTACCTGATCACAGGTCGGTCCTCACGGATCCGAAGGTTAATCCAACCACACCAAACGAATGACAAAGCCATATTCGTTCTCCAACTTTATTGCTAACTGTTTTATTTCAGATTCATATAAAGATGGTGATGGTGGTTCCTGATTCCAGATGAGACGCGTCAACTCACACTTCATGCTCACACTTCCAATTAATTATCAAAAACATCATGATGGCTGAAAGACCTTAGACACAGCTTCCACAACTCTGATGGTATTTATCATGATCCAGAAAAGTGTGAGCATGTGAGTCCAACAGTCACAACAACTCACATGGAGGCAATATTACAACGAATGAGCTTGGAGATTTATGGTGACTGATGATCTCAAAGAACGCTCAAAGATCACAGCCTCACATTGAGACGATGCTGCAAGATGACTTGAAGACGTATGTTGGATGATATTCTCAAAGATTCCTCAAAGACCATCCAAGACAAAAGATCTGTCATCAAAAGCTCACTGCTGAAAGCAAAAGATCAATGACTTTGAAGAATCAAGAACTACGAGCTATGAAGTCAAACTAATATGATAGAATGCTAGAATTCAAAATATTATTTCTGGGGTGACCTCCCTTAGGGGGAGATTGTTAGGAATATAAATATTCATATGAAGACTCGGTCACCCCGAGTATCTATTTAGCATTTATATAGCTCGTAGGATTATTAGTATTATTATTATTAGTTTAGTTATATTAGTATTTGTGGAGTTGGGTCGGGTCTTTACCCACTGTCAGCTCACTCTACAGCCCACTAGGGGCAATCTAGCTAGTACTATAAATACCCCTTCCCAAGTGTGAGAAGGGTTGGAACTTCTCTTCACTTAATCTAATACATTTCCAGTTTCTCTCACTAAGTTCTCTCTCTACTCTCTCTCTAACTCCATCATGGATTTGTTTTTTCATAATCCAAGACCTCCAGAATCCCACAATAATCAACATAAGAATCGATCCTACAGTAATTAGTCTTGGAAAGCATTGATAATGGACAATATAACTGCTCATATGGGTCAACTAGTAGAGGAAAGGCTAATTATGCAAGGGTGCTAGTAGAATCTGATGTTGTGAAAGGGTTCAAATTTTTTTTATTACAATACCGAGATAAGGATAATCTTATTAGGGAAACTAAAATTGTGAATATGAAATATGCATGGAAACCTGATATATGTTCTCACTTCAAAGTGTTTGGTCATGACATAAAAGACTATAATAAGAAGCCAAAGACTAATGTAGAAATTGAAGATTTAAATTGTTTAAATGCTCAAACTGTGCTGAATAAGGATAAGAATAGTAGAAATGATGGGTTCACTGTGGTAGTGTATAAGAAGAGGGGTGGAAATAAGCAAAATGGTAATAATCCTATTGTCCAAGGTAATAATGGTAAGAAGCAGGGAGGAAATGTTGTTTATATGAGAAAGGAAGGTAACAAGAACAACAGAGTCAAGCAGCAAATGTAGAAGATACTAATGAAAATGGGAATGGTTCTGCAACAAAGGAAATATATGAAAAAGCATGGAGCCTTAACAATGACCTTTTAGCTTCATTAAGAAGGTCAGCAAACAAGTATGTTTTATTGAATGATATGGTTGGTGAAGACAGGGTGGAATTGAGTATGTTAAAAGTTAGAATGATAGTTGATCAATACCTTAATAAGAAATACCAACCTCCTATAGAGTTCACTCGGAATTGGTCAAAAGACATGATTGCCTATTTTAAGAGGATAGAGCTAAAGAAACAATGTGTAGAATGAGAGTATGGAAGATGTTGTAGATGGAGTGAATGAAGGAGCCAATATGTGGGCTGTAAATGAAGTATTTGGTGCTAATTCAACTATTCTAAATTGAGAGTTGAAATATCTTTTATTCATTTTATATGGATTTTAAAGTGGTTGCTTGGAATATTAGGAGTATGAATCAACTAAAAAAACAAAAATAAGTGTTGCGGTTGATTAAAGAAGAGAAGATTCATGATTGTGTTGTTCTTGAAACTCATGTAAAGCCTGCAAAACTAGCTTTACTCAGTGATAAGGCTTTTGGGGATGGAATTGGTGTTGTAATAGTATATGTAGCCAATCTGGTTGTAGGAACTTGATTGGTTAGCACAAAGATGTGGTGAGTCTTATGGTCAGAAATATGACTAATCAAACTATTTTGTGTTTGATTGGAACCATTCAAACTGGTATTAAGTGTTACTGTAGCTTTGTGTATACAAATAATACTAGAAATGAGAGAAGACTATTGATGATATCAAATAAGTACATTTTATTGGCATCATTTATCCTATGATATTGGCTTGTTTTATGTTATTTTATATGAGAGACGAGACTATTGATGATATCAAATAAGTACATTTTATTGGCATCATTTATCCTATGATATTGGCTTGTTTTATGTTATTTTATATGAGAATCGATACTTAATCGCTTACTTTTGTAATTCTTAGTTATAAACAAGCATTTGGTAAAAGTTAGCTATTTTGGACGTAAATTGGAGCAAAATGGATCAAGTTGGAAAAGTCTACTGAACTGAAGGAAGATACGCCATATCATTCTAGACAGATAAGCCGTACATAAAGACTTAGACGATTATGAAGACCATTTCCTGACTTTAAAGCATGCGCCGTATGGTATTATCTCGTATGCCGCATATGAAACCTTGGTCAACAAGAAGATCCGACTTGTTTTACTCCAGATACCCCGCATGACATTCCAGATATGCGGCGTATCAATCTCAAGACTTCACCAAGATAATCCAAGACACTGAAGAACATGCGCCGCATGAAGACTGATGGTACATTGTATCTTATGGCGGTGTACAAATATTCCTGAATATTATAATATTGGACCCCACGCGAAGTTACCTAGATGCGCCGTATCAACTTAGTTGATACGCCGTATCGACCCTGCTGACAGAAAGTATATAAACCTCATTCGACAGCCACATTCGGTGTGACACAAAACCCTAAGGAGAAGAATACAGACGAATTGGCAGCCCAAGATACAAACCTAAAGGAATAATTTAGAGCAGTAAGAAGGTCCTGCTAGTACTTTAATTCATAGGAAAACTCGTTTACTTGTATTAGCAATCTGTTAATGGTCGAGTTAGTGTCTTTTTCACTATTTGATCAGACTTAATTGTTTCCAGCTGTTATAAAGAGTATTTGATGTTTATTTGGTTTCTTTATGCATGTGCTTTGATTACATATTAGGATTTAGCGCACCTTGTCAACGTAGGCTCGCAGAATAACTTCATTAACATCTTTGCATAGTTAATGTAAGCCTGTAAAGGGATAAATAATACATAAACCTAGTAATCATTAAGTATTTACACGCCTGTAACTAAGACTCCACTGAGAGAGAATAGATTTCAGCACTCATCTTATACAGCTAAGCAATTAAACGTGTGACAAGTTTTCCTACTATCGACTTAACCTCTTATCTATGTCTGTTTTCTATCTGTGTACGTGTTTGCCATTTGCTTATTCACTTCTCTTAATTTAATTACTGTTTACTTAATCTACACAATCGTGCCAGTTTCTCAGACTGAAAAACCCCCTTGCGTTAGATTAAGGCATTATAACTAACTTAGGATTAAAATACTGATAGATATCTAGGTGTTAACGTTCCACTCTTAGTGTTCGACACTCTACTTACCAACTAGCTACATTGATCGGGTACACTGCTCGTTAATATGTGTTATAGGATAAGTCGGCTAAATATAAATTTAAAACTTGATAATATAATGTATTCTACAACGATATACGCACGCATCAAGTTTTTGGCGCCGCTGCCGGGGAGTGAATTGTTTAATACTAAAATATCTGTTAATTTTTTAGTTTAGAATTAACTTAATTAGTTTTTAATTTTTTGTTTTTAATTTACTAACTTTGTTGTGTATTTGTATTATTTGCATTTAGTGTATTTTTCTGCATATTTTCTATTTTCATGATTGTGTGTTTTCTGTAATTTTTTTTTTTTATTTTAGTTTTTTTCTGCATTGTTACTATCTGCTGTATTTTGGTGAACTAAACGATACGGCGCATCTATTTGTATAGATAAGAGGTATTGCGTTTTTATTTTATATACAACATATCTCATTTAATTAATTCGAGTACGACATATTTATCCCTCTAGATACGGCGTATTCTGTTTTTAATCGGAAAAAAATTCAAAACCCTAAACGCCATACGGCGGATGAGAATTTCTCATACGACATATCTATCCTTTGTTTAAAACATATTCGAATTCTTTAAATTAACAAGACGCGGCGTACCGATTTTTGTCGATACGGCAAATTAATATAAAAAAGCTTGTATTTTGAAACGTAACAGTTGTACGTCGTATAAGCTTCTACGTATACGGTGTATTTATTTTTATGTATAAGTAATTTTGAAAGTTAATACGTACGGCGCATTGATCCTCATCAATACGGCGTATAATTTTTGTAAAATAAAAGCCTAAAGTTTTTAACGAAGTAAACATGCGGCGTATCCAGATTACTGGATACGGCGTATCGTCTATAGATATCAGCAACTTTTACTTTTCGTATTCTGTTTTCGTTATTAGTTTTCTGTTATTATACTTTTTCAAACCTATCCTACAGATGCTTTTGTGTTGATTTCAGGACGTGCATGACTAGGAGTTCTACTAAAGACCTCATCAAACCTTACAAAGAACCTGAACAAGCTTTTCATTCGCTTAGGAAGCTTTTCAAGACAACAAGCCTTGATTGCTCAAGTTCGGTAGAGCTCGATTACTTTTCTGATCAAGAATCTCAGTGTGAAGAAGCAATCACAGAAACAATGACGGAACCTACTATGGAGGAATACATGACTAAGACCCGAGAAGACTATGTGTAGGGTATTGTTAGGCCTAAATTCGACAAAGAGGCCAAGTTAGAATTGAAATGTCAATTTCTCAAGGAGTTGTGTGAGAATGCCTTCAGTGGATCAGAGCATGAAGATGCTAATGAGCATGTGGAAAGGATCCTTGAGATCGCAGACTTGTTCACAACTAAGGAAGTGTCTATTGACCAACTTATGCTTCATGTTTTCCTTATTTCACTTACAGGAGCTGCTAACAGGTGGCTAAAGAATGAACCAACTTGTTCAATTACAGCTTGGGAAGACTTGAAGAAGAAATTTCTGAAGAAATATTTCCCAACTGCTCGTACTGCTAATCTAACACCCCCAACTCGAAATATGACAGCGGGACTGAGCTTAGGGTGCTACGTGAGGGGTAAGACAGTCACAATCACAGAAAATGATCTCATAATGAGACGTTTTTGGCAAAACATATCATTCGAACACAAAATTTAATGTTTAGAGTCTAAAAGACTCATATCACAAGTTGCAGCGAAAAATAAAGATAGTTTGCAGCGGAATAAAAGACACAGTTTTAAAAGATTATTCGAATGATAAAGATAGTAAGGGTAAGAAGTAAAGCCCAATGATAGCCATCCTCAACCTTCAGCCACTCCTGGCGCTCACAACATGCATCAATTACCTGAGATAAAACATGCTAAAAAGTCAACACAAAGGTTGAGTGTAATCCATAGGTTTAGTAAATAATAGTTGAGCACAAGATTTTAAGTCTGGAAGATATAAGTAACAAATACAAATATCGGGTAAGCATCACATAATCATTCATTTTCTTTTGCTAAGCTCATGACACACAAAGCGTTAACCAGAACCAAAAACCCTGGCATAAGTCGACAGTAACCGTGGAATTTCATAACATAATAGTTGCCCCCAAAGCTAGGTATTTTGCCAGATACCTAGTAAACTCAGTTATAGTACATCACATGCTGACCGACCTTAGTCAATATGGCGGGATGGTCAAATCCTATAGGCCTATAAACTACAATCGCGCTCACTCGCAAGTGATTAATGGTTCATGATCGAGGGACTTGCATTTGGCAAGGAAGGTACATAGCATTATCGCATCAGTCAGGAATAGCATACCAATAAACAATTGTGCTCATAAAAATAAGTAAGTAGCATGTATCTCCCCATGGGTTTATAAACAATTTAAAAATAAAAGTGGGGCTATGAATCACACCTAGTAGATGAACAAGATATCACAATATGATCAAATGAGATAGCACGGCAAGTGGTCCTCAGCACAACCTAATATATGAATGATATGTCTCTGCAATAACCTTAAAGTGATTTATAAAACAATACTCGTATTTGAAATGAAAATGTTTTATTTCAATGGCGTTTGAATGAAGTAACATTTAAGACTCGTGTGGATACGAGATGTTAAAATAATGAAAGTCGGCAAACACAAACGGATACAAGTAAAGAATAACGAAGAGAGAAGAAGAACTAAGATTAAGAAATGAACAATTAAGTAAGACAAGACATAAAACATCAATAGGTTGTTTCGGTGTTTTACCCATTTCCCCAAATAGTTGATGAAACATCGAAATTTTGGAAAAATTATATAAGTTTCGAAAAGGGTTTTAAGATATTTGAGTAATCATAAATGATTAAATTTATAAAAGGTTTTATCAAAATTTGGGCATGATGCGCCCGTTTATAAAGCCTTTCCAAGTCGTTACGACTCTTGAATACAAGTTTTATTGTCTCATTTTACAAGTTAAATATATATATATAATTGGGCACTATCATTCGCGTATATATTAGTTGTTAAGTTTATCTACTATTTTGTGTATGTTCGGGTCCAAATAGATTAAGCTCTTATGAGTCTAACATACTCTTCCGTCTCATTTTCCAAAATCGTCCATAAGCTGATTGGCTAATACCGTAAATCCAATAACGTCCAATTTTCATCCAAGCATAGGAAATAACAAGTAACCAAGTCCAATGTCCAAATTATATCTCATGTTTTCCAATAATTAACCAAAACACCATATCGATAACAAATAATTAATAAAAGATAAAACAATAAAATGAAAGACATTATGGCCCATGTGGATTGGGCTTTGGCCCAATACTCAACTCAAACTCTTTTGGGCTTTCCTTGGGCTTTCGGGCCCAAAGTTATTAACACTTAACCCATTTAGGACTTATCCAAGTCCAAACCGACTCGACACTAACCCGAGGTTTTCTAACCTCGAGTCTTACACGGCCAAGACTCACTTGATTCTCGACTAGACTCATTCCCAACTAGTCATGGCCCTTTTGGGTCATGGCCTAAACAATTTGACATCTAAACTATCCCAAACACTTAGCCAAACACACACGGCTACAACCAACTTGACCAAATCTAACTATTAACCTTGGCCATGACTCATTGAGTCACGGCTCGACTTTACTTCGAGCCTTGGAGCTCTCGGATCAATAATCAAAGTAAACCAAATCCAAACTTCAACATGACACAACCACTAGGTCATGCCGTGACTCATTTGAGTCATGGCTCGAACCCACTCGAGCCAAAGGCTCTCGGCTACCACAATCAACATCATAACCTCATCCAAAATCCAAACGCAACACAAATCCAAACTTCAACCTGAACACAAATCTATTTGAGAATAGTAGTTTGATCCTTGCAGCTGGTCGAACAAATCGTCAATCCAAGGTAACGGGTAGCGATTCTTCACTGTTAGCTTGTTCAATTCACGGTAGTCAATGCACATTCTAAACGATCCGTCCTTCTTTTTCACGAATTACACCGGTGCTCCCCAAGGTGAGGAACTAGGTCGAATAAACCCTTTATCCAACAACTCCTGTAACTGTTTAGACAATTCTTGCATTTCCTTCAGAACAAGTCGATACGGTGCACGTCCCACAAGTGCAGCTCCCGGAACTAGGTCAATCAGAAATTCCACTTGTCGAACCGGTGGAAGCCCAGGCAGATCTTCAGGAAATACTTCAAGAAAATCATGCACAATCGGGACGTCCTCGAGTCGCTTCTCTCCAGACTCTTTCTTGGAATCCCAGGAGATGATACTCAAACTGGTTCCGCTACGGTCTCCGCGGACAACCAAGGTTTCGCCATCGAGAGGGATATGAACAACTCGCTCATCGCAAATAATACTGGCTTGATGTTTGGATATCCAATCCATACCCACCACTACGTCGAAGCTTCCGAGTTCAATAGGCATGAGGTTGATGCTAAACGGGTGATCTAGAAGGTTTAGGGTACAGTCTCGGATTACGGTGCAAGTGTTAACCAAGTTGCCATTAGCCAGTTCAATACTATAGCTGGTGTCTAGGGAGGTAGGGGTGAGGTTAAGTAGTGGTGAAATCGTAGAAGATACAAAACTCATATCGGCACCAGAATCGAATAAGACTTTAACACGAAGATTGTTGAGTAGAAACGTACCGGTGACAACGTTTGGATCCTACAGCTGCTCCCCATTTCCCATCACATATGCTCTACCACGAGTGCCTTCAGTTCTTCGTCCAGTGTTCTTTGGGCAATTACTCTTATAGTGACTACGCTCCCCACATCCAAAACATGTTACAACTGGCTGTGCGTTACTCCCAGTAATCACAGCTTTTCCCTTACAATTCTTAGCAACATGTCCAACCTTATAGCATTTCTGACACTTAACAGTGCATGGTCCAGGGTGATGTTGGTTACACTTATCACAGAACGGGTGATTCCCAGCATATCCTCCAACTTGTGCTGGTGCAGCCACATATGCCCTGACAGTCTCTTGTCGTCTGTTCTGCTGGTGGTGATGATTGTTGTTACGGTACTGGTTGTTGTTGTTGTTGTGGTGATGGTTATGGTGAGGGTGACTGTTGTTGTTGCGGTTGTTGTATTTGTTGTAGTTGTTGCTTTTCCTATTGTCCTCCCACTTCCTTTTGTTGTCATAATTGTTACCTTTCTGAACAGTGCCATTCTTAACCACCTGATCCATCAGTCGTTCAGATATACGGATAGCATCATCCAAAGTCTGAGAGTTGTAAGATGTCACGTGCCCTTCAATACTGGTAGGCAGACCACCAATGAACTTTTCCAGCAACTTCTCATTATCTGGCACCATGTGAGCACAGAAGACCTTCAATTCTTGAAATCATCGAACATAAGTGGTAAGATCAACACCCTTCATAGTCAAATAGTAGAACTCAGTATCCAACTTCCTCATGTCACTACGGGAGCAATACTTCTTCACTATTTCCTTTTTAAATTCTTCCCATGGAATATTATAAGCATTCTCTAACCTAATATCCTTAGTATAGGCAATCCACCAAGATAATGCATGCTCCATCAAGGTACCCGCTGCATACTTCACTTTGAAGTCTTCAGAGCAATTACTTCTTAGAAACACTGATTTCATCTTCACAAACCACTGGGTTAGACCGACGGCTCCTTCAGTTCCTTTGAAGGTAGTAGGTTTGTAGTTCATGAACTCCTTGTAAGTGCAGAAACGGTTTTCATAGACAGGTTGCACTCCTGCCTGTCTAACATTCTGGTTGCTAGCACCTGCTTGCCCGGCATGTACCGCAGCTATGCCTTCCTCAATCAACTTCTGGATCACGGGTGGGGTCATCTTCTTAGGTGGCATAATTCTATCAATCATTACAAGTGTACAACATTGTAAGTATTTGATTATCGTAACAGAATCATAACACAAAGTAAACAATCACAATGATACATCATAATATAGCGTACATTCAACATCATAAATAGTACATCACCAAAATACATCATAGATTTGATACTCGTCATAAGTCTTACAAGATATGCAAAACAATTACAAGTTTCTCATCAAAATATACTAACTGAAACTAGTCAGTTTAGTACGTACCTGGTAAACTACTACTACAATACTAAACTACTATAATAAAGATGATTACTAATCTCAACTGACGGTCTCCTCCGTATGCAACAAAGACATTTACACTATTATCAAAATGGAAACACGCCATCCTGTCATAATACGCCTGCCACTGCATGGCATGGATCTCATCCTACAACTCCTGAATACTCTGCTGGTAGTGACGATTATTGATATCAGTGAACGCAGCTCCAAGATCCAACCTCTTCACAATCCTCTCGACCTCTGTCATCCTCTGCTCAAACGATGCCAAACGCTCCCTAATCTCTGTATCTGCCGTCTCTGTAGAACTCAACCTCGCCGCAAATCAACCTCTACTCCTCACAATAAATCATCATTTGTACGAGCAGGCTGTTGGTGAGGCGGCATGGGGAGAGCTTCCTGCTTCTCCTCCATTAGCTCCTCATTATCATCCATTTCTTCATCAACGTCCATCTCCTTAACATCCGGGTGAGGTACATCAATAGGGTGTGGGTCCTCATCTGGACTCAGTGGTGCAAGGGGGTGATCAACGGGTGCATCTGATAACTGACCGGTAGGGACTGATGTAGTCATAATACTCTCCATGGAGTATCGGGAAAAGTATAAAAATTCTAGCCAAATTTTTATAAAATAGTTTTATATGAAATGAAATAGTAGTGGAAAAATCCAAACATATGATAGTGCAAAGCATGCACACATAAAAGTTTAAGTAAAGCACTTAAGAGCGAAGTGGCACGGAGGGCTGATGGCTATCGATTTCAAAAAATGTTTTGACACACACGAAAATGTTTATAGTCGAGTATGATCTCGTTCTCTATAAACGGTGGCTCTAATACCATTCTGTAACACCCCCACCTCGAAATATGGCAGCGGGACTGAGCTTGGGGTGCTACGTGAGGGGTAAGACAATCACAATCACAAAAAACGATCTCATAATGAGATATTTTTAGCAAAACATATCATTCGAATACAAAATTTAATGTTTAGAGTCTAAAAGACTAATATCACAAGTTGCAGCGGAAAATAAAGATAGTTTGCAGCGGAATAAAAGACACAATTTTAAAAGATTATTCGAATGATAAAGATAGTAAGGGTAAAAAGTAAAGCCCAATGATAGCCATCCTCAACCTTCAGCCACTCCTGGTGCTCACAACATGAATCAATTACCTAAGATAAAACATGCTAAAAAGTCAACACAAAGGTTGAGTGTAATCCATAGGTTTAGTAAATTATAGTTGAGCACAAGATTTTAAGTCTGGAAGATATAAGTAACAAATACAAATATCAGGTAAGCGTCACATAATCATTTGTTTTCTTTTGCTAAGCTCATGACACACAAAGCGTTAACCAGCACCAGTAACCACGGCGTAAGTCGACAGTAACCGCGGAATTTTATAACATAATAGTTGCCCCCAAAGCTAGGTATTTTGCCATATACCTAGTAAACTCAATTATAGTACATCACATGCTGACCGACCTTAGTCAACATGGCGGGATGGTCAAATCCTATAGGCCTATAAACTACAATCACGCTCACTCGCAAGTGATTAATGGTTCAGGATCGAGGGACTTGCTTTTGGCAAGGAAGGTACTTAGCATTATCGCATCACTCAGGAATAGCATACCAATAAACAATTGTACTCATAAAAATAAGTAAGTAGCATGTATCTCCCCCATGGGTTTATAAACAATTTAAAAATAAAAGTGGGGCTATGAATCACACCTTAATAGCAAATGAACAAGATATCACAATATGATCAAATGGGATAGCATGAAAAGTGAACCTCAGCACAACCTAATATATGAATAATATGTATCTGCAATAAGAAAGACAAGGCAGAAAACATCAATAGGTTGTTTCGGTGTTTTACCCATTTCCCCAAATAGTTGATGAAACATCGAAATTTTGGAAGAAATTATATAAGTTTCGAAAAGGTTTTTAAGATATTTGAGTAATCCTAAATTATTAAATTTATAAAAGGTTTTATCAATATTTGGGCATGATGCGCCCGTTTATAAAGCATTTCCAAGTCGTTACGACCCTTGAATACAAGTTTTATTGCCTCATTTTACAAGTTAAATATATATAATTGGATACTATCATTCGCGTATATATTAGTTGTTAAGTTTATCTACTATTTTGTGTATGTTCGGGTCCAAATAGGTTAAGCTCTTATGAGTCTAACATACTCTTCCGTCTCATTTTCCAAAATCGTCCATAAGCTCATTGGCTAATACCGTAAATTCAATAACGTCCAATTTTCATCCAAGCATAGGAAATAACAAGTAACCAAGTCCAATGTCCAAATTATATCTCATGTTTTCCAATAATTAACCGAAACACCATATCGATAACAAATAATTAATAAAAGACAAAACAATAAAATGAAAGACATTATGGCCCATGTGTATTGGGCTTTGGCCTAATACTCAACTCACACTCTATTGGGCTTTCCTTGGGCTTTCGGGCCCAAAGTTATTAACACTTAACCCATTTAGGACTTATCCAAGTCCGAACCGACTCGACACTAACCCGAGGTTTTCTAACCTCGAGTCTTACACGGCCGAGACTCACTTGAGTCTCAACTAGACTCATTCCCGACTAGTCATGGCCCTTTTGGGTCACGGCTAAACCACTTGACATCTAAACTATCCCAAACACTTAGCCAAACACACACGGCTACAACCAACTTAACCAAATCCAACTATTGACCTTGGTCGTGACTTATTGAGTCACGGCTCGACTTTACTTCGAACCTTGGAGCTCTCGGATCAATCATCAAACCAAACCAAATCCAAACTTCAACACGACACAACCACTAGGTCATGCCATGACTCATTTGAGTCACGGCTCGAACCCACTCGAGCCAAAGGCTCTCGGCTACCACAATCAACATCATAACCTTATCTAAAATCCAAACGCAACACAACAACAATCCAATCAAATACAATAAATCTAACCTAAACACAACAATAATTCAACAAATACCACAAACCAAACAATGCCTCAACCTAACTCTAATCCTAACCCTAGAGATGCCGTGACTCACTGAGTCACGGTTAAACACCATATGAGCCATAAGGCTCTCGGCTGCCATCCACCATGGACCACTCGAGACCATCATATCCAAATCCAAGCTACAACAATGAAGATAAATTAGAAATAAAAGAAAATAAAATAAGAATAGACAACTCACCCCGAGTCAACGCGAGTTGACTCGGTGAGTCACGCAACTCGGAACTGAGTTGAGGGTTTCACGGCGTAACAAAATTGATCCACACGATTTTTGATTAGATTTAAAAGATTTAACATGTTTTATTTAATAAAAACATTATATAAAAATTAAGGTTTTGAATAAAATAAAAACGGGGAAGGGGGAAGGCGCGTGCGTTACCAAATTGGAGATAGAAGTTGGCAGGGAAGATGCGGTGTGGTGGTGGTGGCGGCTGACTGTCGCGGCGGCGGTGGTGGTTGTGGTGCTAAATGAGCTCCGATCGAGCTCAAAATCTCCAGAAAGGAGGAGGGGTTCGAGATCTATCGATTGGTGTAAGTTGGGGTTTGGCCAGAAAATTTTTTGGCGAAGGTGGTTGCCGTAGGCGGCGGTGGTTACCGGAGAAGGTGGCCGGATAGGGTGGGAGAGGGAGAGAGATATGTGTGGGAGTGTATGTGAAAATGAATAAAATAATAAAAATTTTGGCTTTTATACCCAAACAGGGACTAAACCTAGACAAACTAAAGTATAGGGGTGTGCGGTGTAATATTTTGGGCAGGGGTAATAGTTGTCAAATTGGTAAAATTTTTGCCATAATCACTGTGGGACCCATTCGACGTACGAAATGGACTCGAAAAATTATGAAACTTGCGCCATTGTTCTCAAAATAATTTTTCTGATAAAAATGAGTATAAATATGCATAACTTTCTCAAAATTAATTTATCTGGCAAATTCGATTCGTTTCGCATTTTCTAGATTGTGCTGACATAACAAGGGACTAAGGTTCACGTTTCTCAAGATATCTCGCATTTCTCAAGTTCAAATAAGTTCAGAAAAGGTTCAACTGCTAAGGTGATGGTATGTGCTTAAACACATACCTTTTCTTGACCAAATTAAGACCAAAACGACCAAAAACTAACCATAAATGCCAAAGATATTGTGTTTTTGTGTTTGTTTCTATGCAGGTACGGATATCATGAAATATGGACAAAAATTAAGAAAAACCCGGAAAACACGAGCACGAGATTTGGAAAAGGTCAAAAGCCGAAGCCGGGGAAGCAAATGATTAAAGTTTATTCTCAAAAAGTCACCAAAGATCCTTGAAGAATCAAAATATTACAAGAATGGCCCTTGGATTTATTTTGGAAAAGTGGCAGAAATGGTCCTTGGAATTTCAGAAATTACACTTATGGTCCTTATCCAATTCACTTCACTTAAATTCCAACCTATCCATAACTAAAACCGGATCCATGTTCATTTAACCCAAAGATAAAAACAAAATCCAAATCAAAACCAATAACCCATCAGCCCAATAAACCCATCAGCCCACTCCCTAAATAGACTAAACCCGGATCAAACTTAACCTATATACCCACTTATACCCGAAGTCAACACCCAGTATACCCAGTCAACCCTTAACTAAGAAAAAACCCCGCCAAAATTACCTAACTACTTTTCACCTTCGTCCCCGACTTTTACCTTGCTCCCACATTAATTACCCCACCTAAAAAGCTTCTAGAAGAACGCTGACAAGTCAGAGAATGCCAGGTGGCAAAATCCCAGCACTCCTATTGGTTATTCCACCACTATCCCTAATCTAACAGCTGTGATAAAAAGATTGGTGCCCAAGTTGGATCCAGGGGTCGATTTTGAGAGGTCTAGGAGGTTCCTGATGAAACCCTAGCTCCCCAAATGCCTATAAATAGAAGCAGCCCCTAACAGAAGAAGGAGTTAGTTTTTAAGAGGGTCTAGTTTAGGGTAGTGTATGGTCAATTCTAATGTAATTTTTAGTTATAATCTTCAATTCAGTGTTTTTATTAGTGGTAAGGATATTTTGTACTAATATTTTGATATTAATGAAATTTAAGTTTTGAGTTTTGGTATGTGCTTATTCACATACCTTTTATTTACCAAATTAAGACCAAAATGACCAAAAACTAACCATAAATGCCAAAGATATTGTGTTTTTGTGTTTGTTTCTATGCAGGTACGGATATCATGAAATATGGACAAAATCAAGCAAAAACCGAGAAAACGAGCACGAGATTTGGAAAAGGTCGAAGGCCGAAGCCGGGGAAGCAAAAGATCAAAGAAAAACTCAAAATGTCACCAAAGATCCTTAAAGAATCAAAATATTACAAGAATGGCCCTTGGATCACATTTTTAAAGCTTGACAGATTTGGTCCCTTGAAGTTAAAACTATTTCAAGATTTGTCCTAAAATCATAATACCTATCACTTAAAACTAAACTATCCTACCCAAACCCAACATTCAAACCCGGTCAGAATACCCGAGAGTTAAAATAAAATTCCCAAATCAACTCTTACCCGCCGTTCATTTTTTTTCCCAAATTACCTATTCGCCAAGAACCCTAAATTACCCGTACCAAAAT
Organism: Artemisia tridentata subsp. tridentata; assembly: GCA_021014915.2. NCBI lineage: Eukaryota > Viridiplantae > Streptophyta > Magnoliopsida > Asterales > Asteraceae > Artemisia > Artemisia tridentata. The sequence goes on along the minus strand of CP139509.1, from coordinate 267,717,408 downwards.
TCACAGAAATTAAGGGTACAAAAGGTACTTAACACACACTTCTAGAAACCTCTAACATGGCAGGATTTATGACACCAAGGGAATGATTACGTGGACGATTGGAGGCCAATGATTGGCTGATACACATCACCAAATGATCCTAAAGCTAAGAATCGAAGATTGGTGAGCAAGGATAGATCAAGGGCCAAGATGAGAGCTGAGAAGCTTCAAGAAACCCTAGCTCGTGGCTATAAATACCTCCCTCATTCACACAATCAAGGTTGTTAGGTTTTTTTTAGGAATTAGGAGTAGGATAATGTAGGTAACTTTAGATTATTGTTCAGCTTTTTGTAATTTCCTTTTCAAGTTTTCAAACTATTGTACTCTTTTCCTCACTTTTTAATGAAAGTCAAGGTTAGTCAAGAGTACTGTTCATCAGCTTAATTTACTGCTTATTTTCATTTTTAGTGCTTATTTGATCTACTCATTGATAATTTAGTTTAAAATGATAGTGTGTTAGAGCTTTTGCTTATTGTTGCCTTAAAAGTTATAAATCAGTCATAAATAGCCCATGTAGGAAACAACTTATTTCGTGCTTATCTATTATTAAATAGAGATCTTAATTGCTTATTAATCTTCGTATAGAATAGGTCTTGCAAAATCTAGGTTTGAAATGATCTCTCTCAGTTAAAAAGTACTAATTCAGTCTATTTAGGTGTGTTTGGTTTAAACTGATGCTTGTGAGTGAGCACTTGTCACTGTTCATTTGCCATCTTATAACTTTTGATCTAGCTTAATTGATGATAGTTAAGCTGTTAGAGTTAGGTGTTAAACTGTTTTGAGGCTTTTTAAGGATTTGTGTTGATTAAGTGTGCTTTGAAATCCATAACTGCCTTAATAAGCTTCTAATAAGCTGAGGCTTGTTTGATCCTACTTTTTGGTATTTTTAAGTTCATTTAAGTGTTTAAAGTGGAGGCGTAAGAGTTGGTTTATTTTCATTGAGTTTCAAAAGGTTTAAGTTCAATTTTTGCCATCTGCTGCATCAGCAACATTGTGCAGACCTTCACCATCTTTTGGCCTAACTCAGCTTATTCATTGATCTATATCTGCTTATTTAGTTGATCTCAGTGTTTGAAATTTGGTTTGATAATAGCTTGTAGTGGTGGCTCTAAGGTTCTAAGATTAGTTTCCAACTTTGTAGCTTATTGAGTAGCTTTAATTGTGTCTGTAATAAGCCCCTTAGGACTGACACAAGTCTGCATACAGCTTTTGGTTTTCACAGGCATCTGATCTAGGCTTAATCTGAATAAACAATTGAGGTTTAAAATTGGGCATTTTCATTCTGATAGTAGTTTTTGATATGAGCTTTTATAATCTGGTCATGGTTTCCCCAAATTGGCTTTTTCCTAGCTTATAGAGCTGTTCAAAGTAGGTGGTTTAGCCCATTTGGTTCTGTCTTAATTTGTCTACTATGCATCAGCTTATTGGCTTATTTCTTGTGCTTATTTGGTATCCATTGGTTGTTTTAAGCTTAAATTAGTGTGGTAATCTGTTTTCTAGCTTTTGGCAATTTATGGTAATGTAGAGCTTATTTTAGAGCTTTTTTTAAAACTGCTTATTTGCACAATCTGCTTATTAGGGTTTAATTAAGTTCTATTTTTATTTTTCCTAGCTTCTTAACATAATTTTAGATTTATTTGCAAAATTTCATAATTTTCCAATTCAGTTTACTATTTTTAAATTGTTTAATTAGTTCCTTTTAGTTTTAAATTCATAAAAAATAAAATAAAAATCAAAAAAATATATTTCTTTTTTCTAAAATTTTCTTTTAATATTTAGTATTTAGGAAAAATATTTTTACATTTCTAGGACTTAAAATTTAGAATTTCATTTTTTAAATACGTTTTTAAAAATCGTAGTGTACGTTTTTAAGTTCAAATTTCGTTTTTAGAATCGTGTGCATAGTTGACTTGTACACTTAGTTTGATAACTTGCTTTTATTAGTTAGTTCATATTCGTAGTGTTAAAACCCCACAAATCACTCTTTTATCACATTCACCACATAATTCGACACCGTTACGACAACTCGACTTCAACCTTCGTTGGGACGACGACCCGGGGAAATACATTCGTTGTAATTCCTTTGGTGTAACAACTCGTAATTTTCCAGATTTATTTCTATACGAGATTATCTCTGTCTTTCATTTACGAACCTTTCCGGACTCTTTTGACTATAAAACGTGAAATTTGTACACAACGCGTACTGGCACAACCGACGAATTGATTTGATTATTTTATTATTCATGAGGAGCGAGGCGTATGAATGGTCGTTTTATTGGAAAAATTATTCTAAACGCGAATATTAAATGATTCGGGCAACAAGAATTAAAGCTACGCGTATTTATAATCAAAATTAATGGAAAAGCGATTCTAAAGTTAATGGAATAATTTTCGGGTGTTCGGGAAATATTTATAACATGATTTATTTGTCTCGTCACGTATCGTTAAAAATATGAGGAGATTGGCAGTTTTAGTCCCTGAGGGCGCGCTAGGGTTTGCCACAAGTCCCAAGAGAGCCCTATATATATCTCATTATAACCCACCTAGGGTTTAGTATTTGTCCTTCCTTCTCACAGCCGCTCCCTCCTCTCTCATTTTCCGGCCACAAATCCGGCCACCGGAGCTCCACCTCCCGTCACCACCTCTCACCGCCACCACCAACATAACCCTCACACTCTCCTCTCTCTTTTGGTGTAGTGCACGCGCCACCAAACACCCCAAACCCTCGATTATTATTGCTCCGTCTCCGTCAAAATCCAACCCACCCTCACCTATTTTCTATCTTTCGATAACTAAAGAATTTTTTCGGCAAAAATTCCGGCGACACAAGTTTAAAACAAATCGTGTATAAACCAAGCAGATCGGAGTATTGTTCGTATGTTTGTTTCAGTTCGAGGTCGCCACCATCTCAGCCGCCGTCATCCTCCTCCTCTTTATCTCTTTCTCGTCATGGTAAAACCGAGAAAACCTGTTTGATATTATTATATATTTTTTTTATATATCCGATTTACTTTGATGTTGTTTGTCGTGGATTTATAAAACCGAATATATATATTCTTGATGTGATAAAGTTTTGTGGATTTTAATACATGTTTAAACCGGATATAATCATATTTTGAAAACTTGTTAGTGTGGTAAGAAATTGTTGTTGGAGTTGTCGGTTTGTTTCAGGTCGAGTTGACCCAAGTGGGTAGTGGATTTGAGTTCGGATAGTTTAGTTTGAGTAGTTGGCATTTGATTTGAGTTACAAGCGTGTTGTTAAGTTGTTTACTCGCGAGTTTGGATGGTGATATTGTTGTTTCCGGTTGGTTGTTGTCGTCACCTGTATGAAGCCGAGACCAAGTGGTCTCGGTGTGGTATAAGTTGTAACACTCTTGGTTCATTATTGTGTCATTACGAGTCAAGTGTAGGACCCGAGTGGGTTGTTTTGGTTTCTCTACTTCGCTAGCAGAATCGCAGCCGAGACCTCTCATGGTCTCGGCATAAGTTTTGTTGTCATTGTTATGTTGTTATTCTCGTCGGTTGATAATATTGTTTGAGTTGTATCAGTGGTTCGAAAATCCACCTAGAATGAGTACATTTGATGTTACTTTGGGCCGAAACCCATTGGGTGCGTTTGTTTATTTTAAAAAAATGGGCCTAGCCCAAGTAAAACTAAGAGGGTTGTTTGTTTAACTTTGAGCCGAAGCCCGAAGTGGTAATAAGGGTTTGTTTTATAAGTCAAAAGAGTATTTTGATACAAAATCGTTTGGTGAGTTTGAGATATTGGTACGTTTTGGTTACTTGGGAAATTAATACTCGGTTACTTGACTTGTGACATAACATTATTGAATTCATATCAGATTTTGATTATTATATTTGGACATTTGGAAAATCATGGATCGTTATCGGACTCACGATATTGGATATTGGATTCATTGAACATTTTGAGACTTGAGACGGTATAATATATTAAACTCGCAAAGACTTTAATATATTGAACTCGGACCGGACACAAAATCTTCAATAAAACCAAAGCTAATATTTACGAGAATGATAGCGAGACATAAACTTATTAAATAGTGTAATACCAGCTTTGATTAATCCAAGTCTCGACGGCTCGAGAAAAACTAATTTTATTAGTTAAACTTATTTTTATTATAAAACATTTATGTTTTATACAAATTATTTGGGGATAACGGGGTAAATGCCGAAACGTACAAACTAGTTATTTGATTTGAGGTGTTTGTTTGTCGTTAACTCCTGGGTTTGTCTTCCTTGGTTTGAGTTCTCATCAGTATTCTCTCGACTACGTCGATGTCTATTCTTTTCGGCGTGAGTTGTCTGTCGAGTCTATGTTTTCTTACCACACCACACGAAACGTTGAAACTAAGCTTTTGATAAGTTTTGAAAACTGAGTAATCCACGAAAACTACGACACATTGTCTTTTATAGACTTTATTATCTTGCGCGACGTATTTTGAGATAATCGTATACGTATTAGGTTGTGCCGATCCTAGACCGTTGTGTACCGCCGTGCTTGTACCTCTGTGTACCGTCGTGCCGTATGTCTTGAGACCGTTATGTTTTGCTTCTCGATGCCAGTTGTGTCAGTTGTGATCTTGCGTTGCTGTGACTAAGGTGAGTTCATGGCCCCTACTTTTACCGGTTTTCTAACTATTTTCGGGGGAGAATACATGCTCGTTTTTAACTAAACTCATGACTGTTTATTTGGAATACGTGAACTGTTTGCTCTATTTTGACGTTTTGGCTGATATACTTGATCTGGTTGGGTGATGACATTACGTGAGTTTCATAGCCCCACTTTTACTCTTATTAATTTTTTTTTATCAAACTTGGGGGAGAAAACATGCAAAACCATTTTTGAATGGACCAACTATTATTTTATGTTGTTGATAAATTGCTATGCTAGTTGACTATGGTTATATGAGGGCTCCTTGTGCCCTGTTCGTAAATGTAGGCTCCTTGTGCCTTATTGTTATTGTAGGCTCCTTGTGCCTTATTGTTAATGTAGGCTCCGTGTGCCTAATATTGAGGGCTCCTGTGCCCTGGACATCTGTAGTGTGCACCTACAGGATAACTGTTATTATGATTGGATACTACCATGTGTGGGATTTGGTTTGGTTGATTTCGACCTAGTCACTCATAGCATACTTGATTTTCTGATTTTGGTCCACTGTGTTGATTTTTGAAAACCTATGAACTCACCAGCGTAAGCTGACCCTTTTAGCATGTATTTTCAGGTTTAAGGTGATAGCTTATTTCTGAAGGCGCTTGGCAAGGGGCATGGTCATAGATGACTCTGATATTTATATTTGGGACCGCTTTAATCGTTTTTGGGCCTTACTTCCGCACTATATTTTAAATGATGTAAACTTAAGGTTTTGATAATGAAACTTTCTTCTAAACGGTTAAGGTAAAACCATTCTTTGAACCTTGTGTTGTGATACCAATTGAGTAGCACCCCAGTGACATGTATACTTCTGCTGGACCCGATTTTCAGGGTGTTACAAATTGGTATCAGAGCCTAGGTTATAGAGAATTGGGTTTATTTTCTAAAACCTGGACTATAACCACTTTTGGCGAAAACTTAACCCTATGACCGACACGTGCCTGCCTGCCAAGCTGATGCCTCGCGTATGATTTTGTTTGAGGATATAATTGATATGACGAGATAATTGATGATAATTGATGAGATGTTCATGATATACTTGACGAGTTGTTTGATGAGATGCTTGATTTTATATTTGTTTGAGACGTGTGCCTGACTCTTGGATATTTTATATCCGCTCTTTTTAGCTATTCACTATAAGCATTTCCATATGCTTATACTCGCACCGAACCTATCACTGAGTTACGCTATTTCCTTGCGTAATCTCACTACTGAATATTGAGTTTGTATACTTTTCGTGATTTTTGGGAATGATTCTGGATATAATGGACATACTACTAGTATAACTTGGCCTAGTCTTCCAAAATTCATTGAACCTCGGGTGAATATAGACTGATCACCTATATTCAGCCAGGGACAATGGGGCATAGCCTGATCACCTATGTCCGACTCAGAGGTGAATTTTGCAATACTCAGAGTAGTTATAATGGAATTATGTCCGGGTTGACTTTTGGATTTTGGAATGGTACAGTTTCGCGTGTGTACACGGACATGGAATCTTACTTCCACGTACACTACACACTGGCATCATAACACCGCATGAATCGTAATGCCCTTAGCATCGCTATACTCCTACATTATATGGAAATCCTGTTTGCCGCCGTCTGGCCGTATTTTGCATCGGGTTGAGTTAGATCCAATTGGCATCGTTTGAATCCGAGTTATTTGTAACTCCTTGAGAGCGTAATAAGCCGTCCGAACTTACTGGAACGTTTAGATTCGATTTCGACCACGTTTGGTTTCGAATTTTGGCTACGTTTGGAATCGATTTTGGCCACGTTTGGATTTGATTTTATCTACGCTTATGTTTGATTTTGGCTACGTCTGGATTTAATTTTTTCCCCGTTTGGATTTGATTTCTGGCAACGTTTGTATTTGATTTCAGCTACGTTTAGATTCGATATCGACTACGTTTGGATTGGTTTTGATTCTGATTTAGTTCGAGTTGTTTGATTTTATGATTTTGGACGTCATCCTGGATTTGGATTTATTATTCGGCCTCGTTTTGTTGTGGCCTTGTTACAGTCGCCTCTACTCTAAGCCTTGTACTTAATCGATGATGTTCATCTTTTCGATCGGGATCGTTTAATTGAAACTGTTCAATCAATGTTGTCCCTTCCGTTTTGATTACCTTGTACATTACTGATTCAACCAACTAATTGCTTGTGGCAATCAACATCTTTCCTCAGAGTTATACTCTGAACTTCCTAAACTCTCTATTTGACAGAGATTCCACGCTCAATAGAAATCTTGAGACTCTAAGGAGTAACTGAGACCGCGATTCCTTGGGATAACCACCTGACTTTCACTCGTCCCTCGGAAGTACCATTGATCCTTGCTGCCTTCTTACCGGATAATTAATTTCATCATGAACGAAATCTTGGAGTTAAATCCCGCGCCACTACCAGAGTTATTGTTGATAATCCTACCTAATCTACTCACCTCATCTAATCAATGAAACGACAGTATTGGCAAACTTGCTCGTCCATACTCATATGAAATCATTACTCGGTATAGAATGTCGACTCTTACCATTCTCTGATCGGGATAGTTGTTTCACATCAGATTCCTGGTAATCACTCCAAAGAGCCATGAGAACAGATTTGGAGATGAATACTGTTTATCATCTCCAGACTGATGGCCAAAGTGGAAAAATCATTCAAGTGTTAGAGGACATGTTGTGTTCCTGCGTAATTTGGCAATAGTTGGTATTGACACCTTCCGTTGGCCAAATTCTCTTATAACGATACTTACGACTCTAGTATTTCAACGGCACCGTTCGAGGCACCTTATGGTCGCAAGTGCCGTTCGCCGACTTGATGGGTAGGAGTTGGTGGTACCCAACTTACTGACCCTGAACTTGTTCACGAGACTACCGAAAAGACCGTTCAGGTCAGAACCGAGTTACATGCTGCTCACGAGTCGTCAGAAGAGCATGCTGGCAAATGACATAAATCTCTTGAATTCCCCGTTAAAGCCTAGATTATGCTTAAGAATTCACCATGAGAAGGTGTGATACGTTTAGTAAACGTGGGAAAGCTTAATCTCGCTGTATTGATCCTTTTGAAATCCTTGCTAGAGTTGAACCGGTAGCACAAGGCTCGAGCTACCGTCAGGACTCAGCAGTATTCGCAACGTTTTAATGCGCATTATGAAGAAATGACTTGCCGATGAGGCAACCACTATTCCTTCGGGAGAGATCTAGATTGATGAATATTTGAACCTTGTTGAGAAACCTATCTAAATCATGAACCGTGAAGTCGAACGACTTTGGTAAAGTCGTATTCCTATCGACAAAGCTCGTCGAAGCTCGCGAAAAAGTCCTGAATTCACGTGAGAACGTGACAATGAATCCTCGTGTGTATGTACTCATCTCTTTTCAACCGTAACGGGTAACTTGAATTGAATCGCGAGGTCGCGATTCCGTTAAGGAGGTGAGGCTGTAACAACTCGTAATTTTCCAGATTTATTTCTATACGAGATTATCTATGTTTTTCATTTACGAACCTTTCCGGACTATTTTGACTCTAAAACGTGAAAGTTATCTCGCGAAACGTGAAATTTGTACATAACGCGTACTGGCACAACCGATGAATTGATTTGATTATGTTATTATTCATGAGGAGCGAGGCGTATGAATGGTCGTTTTATTGGAAAAATTATTCTAAACGCGAATATTAAATGATTCGGGCAACAAGAATTAAAGCTACGCGTATTGATAATCAAAATTAATGGAAAAGCGATTCTAAAGTTAATGGAATAATTTTCGGGTGTTCGGGAAATATTTATAACATGATTTATTTGTCTCGTCACGTATCGTTAAAAATATGAGGAGATTGGCAGTTTTAGTCCTTGAGGGCGCGCTAGGGTTTGCCACAAGTCCCAAAAGAGCCCTATATATATCTCATTATAACCCACCTAGGGTTTAGTATTTGTCCTTCCTTCTTACAGCCGCTCCCTCCTCTCTCATTTTCCGGCCACGAATCCGGCCACCGGAGCTCCACCTCCGGTCACCACCTCTCACCGCCACCACCAACATAACCCTCACACTCTCCTCTCTCTTTTGGTGTAGTGCACGCGCCACCCAAACACCCCAAACCCTCGTTATTATTGCTCCATCGCCGTCAAAATCCAACCCACCCTCACCTATTTTCTATCTTTCGATAACTAAAGAATTTTTCCAGCAAAAATTCCGGCGACACAAGTTTAAAACAAATCGTGTATAAACCAAGCAGATCGGAGTATTGTTCGTAAGTTTGTTTCAGTTTGAGGTCGCCACCATCTCAGCCGCCGTCATCCTCCTCCTCTTTATCTCTTTCTCGTCAGGGTAAAACCGAGAAAACCCGTTCGATATTATTATATATTTTTTTATATATCCGATTTACTTTGATGTTGTTTGTCGTGGATTTATAAAACCGAATATATATATTCTTGATGTGATAAAGTTTTGTGGATTTTAATACATGTTTAAACCGGATATAATCATATTTTGAAAACTTGTTAGTGTGGTAAGAAATTGTTGTTGGAGTTGTCGGTTTGTTTCGGGTCGAGTTGACCCAAGTGGGTAGTGGATTTGAGTTCGGATAGTTTGGTTTGAGTAGTTGGCGTTTGATTTGAGTTAAAAGTGTGTTTTTAAGTTGTTTAGTCGCGAGTTTGGATGGTGATATTGTTGTTTCCGTTTGATTGTTGTCGTCACCGGTATGAAGCCGAGACCAAGTGGTCTCGGTGTGGTATAAGTTGTAACACTCTTGGTTCATTATTGTGTCATTACGAGTCAAGTGTAGGACCCGAGTGGGTTGTTTTGGTTCCTCTACTTCGCTAGCAGAATCGCAGCCGAGACCTCTCATGGTCTCGGCATAAGTTTTGTTGTCATTGTTATGTTGTTATTATCGTCGGTTGATAATATTGTTTGAGTTGTATCAGTGGTTCGAAAATCCACCTAGAATGAGTACATTTGATGTTACTTTGGGCCGAAACCCATTGGGTGCGTTTGTTTATTTTTAAAAAATGGGCCTAGCCCAAGTAAAACTAATGGGGTTGTTTGTTTAACTTTGAGCCGAAGCCCGAAGTGGTAATAAGGGTTTGTTTTAAAAGTCAAAAGAGTATTTTGATACAAAATCGTTTGGTGAGTTTGAGATATTGGTACGTTTTGGTTACTTGGGAAATTAATACTCGGTTACTTGACTTGTGACATAACATTATTGAATTCATATTAGATTTTGATTATTATATTTAGACATTTGGAAAGTCATGGATCGTTATCGGACTCACGATATTGGATGTAACACCTAAAATCTGTAAATGTGTGAAATGACCAAATTGCCCCTACAAGTTAAAAAATTTATTTAAAAGCTTATAAGGTACCGAATCAATCCCAAACTTCTGGAAATGAACAAGATATGATACCAAATGATTTTGAAAACTCCATTTAATATTTTTGCAAGCTACAAAATTACCAAAATGCCCTTGGTGCACCGAATAGAAATTTTGCTATTATTAATATATGTTTAAAAATGAGTAAAATGCATTTAAATATAAGAAATCAATCAAATCAGTTTACCTAACTTAAATCCTGAAATTTTGGTCCAATCCCTCCCCTATGACTCGGTTTCCACAAGTTTATAGCCATTCCATATTTTTGAAACCCTAATCTAAATTGCCGAAACACATTATACACACACAAAAATTCTAAAACCTCTCACCCGGCCACCAAATATTCGAGAGACAATTTTTTGGGTTTTTTCATCATCCTAAGGAGCCAAGAAAAATAGCTATTCGATTTATAGAAGCCTGGTTCAAGCGTGTCAAATTTTCTTGTGTCGATTGTAAAAACGTGAGGTAAATTCCATTATAATTCGTTCGATCATCTAAAAATTCGTTTCTCATTTTTTTTACGTTCTTCCTATTGTATGTGACCTGGGAAAAATAGCTACAAGATTTGTGGGTCGTTCGTGTGGTCGTGGCGATTTATTGTTGTCGAGGCTTTGAAACCGTGTAACACCAAATCACAATAATTCATCCGTTCGTCCTAAAGTAATTCTGGTATTTTTCTAGCCTTCTACTCATCTCATATAACGTGTTAAAAATGATAGAAATGAACTATGCATCACAATTCGATCATATAGAAATTATTGGATTCGAAACCCTAAAAACACAAAAACTCGATATAAAATAGATCCGATTCTTCTGGACTTTCACTATATTTTTCGTGGCTTATATATACTTCATATAACATGAGAGAAATGATCCTTTGAATTATTTGAGTCGAAATCATGATTTGTGGAATATTGTTTGTATCGGGTCTAAAAAGAAATAAAGAAAAATATGAAAAACCTAAGAACAATTCGAATTAGAGTTTTCATGGTTAGATCTGGAATTTTAATGATGTTTAATGATATTGGAATGATTACTCAATGATTTGGATAATTAGGGTTTCGATTTAGATAATAAAAATGATTACCGATTTATAATTATTATGTTAAGGGTGTGTTTTGCAATTTTGTGAACTATGGGGATATTTTTGTAAGGTGTTATAAACCTGTGGGAAAACGTATAAAATATGCTTGGAGGACCATTTGTGTTAATTTGATAATTTTGAGGTTTAATTGGTAATTATATATAATTATATAGAACCGAATGGAAATTAAATAAAATGAGGGACTTGTTATGTAATTATGTAATTCTTATGGGTTATTCGTATAATATATTTTATGAGGGACTTAATGTGTAAAATGGGAAAATTAAGGGTTTGAATATGTATATATGTAAAATTGTAATTCGAATTGGACATTTATTTAATTAAGGGACTAAAAGTGTAATTAATGAAAGTTAAGGGTGTTTTCGTACATGTTATCAAATAAGGGACACTTTCGGTAAAATTGATAAAATGGAGGACCATTATGTAATTAATTAATAAAATGAGGTGTATAATGTGATTAAATAAACTTTGGGGTTTAAAGTGTAAATTATAAAACTAAAATGTATAAAATGTAATATGGGAAATCTTGAAGGGTTGAACTCGTTAATTTTGGAACATGAAGGTTCATACGAATTATTTAAAGTATTTTCATTCTTAACCTTTGACTTTGAAATAATTACGGTTATAACCCTATACTTTGAAAAGTGATCATTATAAACCCTAAATTTGGGAAACTTGCTAAAATACACCTTGTATCCATAATACGTTAATTGGGGCTTAATCTAAGAATGGGAACTTACCGAATTTGGAAACCTGCTTAAAAGGGAAAGTTACTTAAAATGGAAAGGCCGTTAATTAAAAATGATTTGTAATTCCCTTCTACTCCTTTAGGTGTGAAGAAGGAGAGACCCTGAGCTGTCCCCATATTCTGTGCTTTGTTTCTGTTTGTGCTTTCGTCATAAGGTACATATACTCTGCCCTTTTTCAGTAAGGGTTCTTATATCCTATACATTGATTTTGAGTTATGATTCAGTTAAGATTTCCCAAGCCATTGCTATGTTCCCTTTGAGTGAACCTTTGATATTACTTTTGATATGACTTTGAGATGCACCTTTTGATATATGACCTTTTGTGACGACTTTGAGACCTGACTCTTAGTTTGATACCCAAGCCATTTTGTGATTTTCCTAGCCAGGAAGGTAACCTGGCCATGTCTGTGATGCACCACTGGCATGAATCCCGTGTGGGGGAGTGATTTCTCACACCGTCCCTTTTATATTATCTGCCATGGCTACTTGACTTTGAGATTGATTTTGAGTTTGGGGCGTATGGATTGTAATCCTAGATTTGTTTGTTTAGTGGATTTAACTATGACTTTGAGTATGACTTTGAGGTGACTGGTGCTTGTGTGCAATACACGCCTTTCACATTTAGCTGGAGCTAGCTACTCCACTATTATGATACATGAGGACACCCCTCATATTATCTGGTTGCCTAAGAGGTATCCCCTCTGATTGTGAGATTATGACTTTGAGATGTTGACTTTGAGATTTGACTTTGAGTTCTGGGCTCGTGGTAGATGACTATCCTATATTTAGTTACTATTCTTTTGCTTCGATTATACCTTATGATATTTCCCAGTGCTTCACTATATTTCTGTTTCGTATTCTTTGCTTTATATTTGTATCTGTTCACTGAGCTTTGTAAGCTCAGCCGCATTTCTTTTCCTGCGGCAGGTATCTAGCTGGGAGTTGGATTTATGCTTGGGATGAGAGTTAGTTGGAGCTAGTACCTTAGATGACTACCTTATGTTGAGACTTTTGTCTTTTGAACTATATTTCATTGTTCCTTGATGTTGGATTATTTTCTCTTTCATTTGAGACTTATGTATTATGAATTCAAGTCGTGTTGACTTGGTTTAATTAATGATTATGTTTTATGGCTTCCGCTGTGTATATGTATGTATGCTTTGATTTGTCACCATAATGTGATGCTTCTACCCTTGGCGGGTTGGGGTGTTACAATTATGGTATCAGAGCCCAGGCTGCGACCTGTCGTACATAAGCTTTGGCCTGTGAAACATGTGGACCATAGGATTTGACCTTTAAGTTTTAAGATTTGACTGGTGAGGTTTTGGGTAGTCATAGGTTTCTGTTTCGTCTTCCATTTCGTGCTTATTCTCTTATGTTTTTGCTAATTCTTTTTGTAATCGTTCAGATGGTGAACACGCGCTTTACTCAGTACACTAATGGGAATGATGGCCCTGATTTTGAGGCCATGATAGCCGCTGTTGTGGCTGCTGCTATTCCTCAAGTGGTGACTCAAGTCACCAATAACATCAGGAATGGGGCAAGTTCTTCTGGTGGTGGTGGTGGCGATGCTCCACCCACTGCTCCACCCACTGCTCCACCCGCTGCTCAACCAGTTGGTATCCACGTGTGGATCGAGAGGTTTAATAAGCTAAAGCCTCTCTCTTTCAGGTCCGCTGCTACTCCCCATGAAGCAGAGGACTGGATCACGCATATCGAGAAGTTGTTTCGGGTTCTGGGATGTGCTGACGAGTTCAAAACTCGTTTGGCCACATTCAAATTTGAAGGTGATGCCCAAAATTGGTGGACTGCTCTTGTTCAGGCGAAAGGGGATGATTTTGCTGAGACTTGTTCGTGGGCGGATTTCATCAAGGTGTTTTATAGACAGTATATTCCAATGTCGGAGCAGCAAAAGTATGAAAGGGAATACGGGTCGATTCGTCAGGGAGATCAGGAGTCGTCAGGAGAGTTTATGCAGCGGTTTCTGCGTCTGGCCAGTTTTGTTGGGCCAGAGGTCACTGGAGATGCTATGTGACAGGCTCATCATTTCAAATGGGCTTTAAAGAGGTGGGTGTTAGACCGGATTGTTAACACTCCGTTTGAGGATGTGGCTGGGGTTCAGGACGCCGCGCGTAACATCAAGTTGTTACATGCGGACAGGGTGTCTAATAAGCGTGATAGGGATGGTAACCGGGTAGATTTTCGGGGCCAAGGTCGGCAGGACCAGAGGCAGGATTTTCGGGGTCGTCAGGACCATGGGCATGATCAGCGGGGTCGCCAGGACCGAGGTTATGATCATAGGCAACAGGATTCCAGGAACCAGGATCGGCGGGATGCTGGTAGGTATGGTAGTGATCGTCAGGGTCAGGGTGGTAACAACCGGCGTAGGGATTCTCAGCAGTTTCAGCAGTCGGGATCGTCTGGTCAGAAGGGGTCTTTTGAGACTCTACCTCCTCCTCCTACATGTACTTCCTGTGGGAAGACTCATCCAGGTCCTTGTCATAGAGCTTCGGGTGGTTGTTTCTGGTGTGGATCTAATCAGCACAGGATCAAAGACTGCCCTAAGAAGAACTCTGGTGAACCAAAAGTCGCGGCTAGGGCAGCTCCTACTTCAGGTCGGGTTTATTCTTTGACTCGTGATCAGGCTGCTAACACTTCAGGTAGTATTACGGGCTTTCTTTATATTGGGGATCGTATTGTCTTTGTTTTATTTGACACCGGTGCTACGCATTTCATAATATCTACTTCACTTGCAAATAAAATAAACATAACCCCAACTCAATTAATGAATTGTATATCCATTGCTACCCCGATGAAAACTCATGTGGTTATTGATGTTGAGTATGTTAATTGCCCTCTTCGTTTTGATGATTGTGTGCGTCCCGCAAATCTTCTTCCCATTGATATGGTCGATTTTGATGTTATTCTGGGCATGGACTGGTTAGCTGCTCACAAGGCGACCATTGATTGTTATGCTCGTAAGGTGATCTTTGGTGATCTTCATCATCCTGATTATGTTTATTCTGGTTCCCAACCTCTGAAATCTGTAAAGATTATTTCGGCTATGAAAGCCCGGACATTGATTTCGCATGGCTGTCTTGGTTTCCTTGCTTCTATTAAGGATACCTCTGTTGATGTTCCGAGCATTGATAGTATTCGCGTTGTGCGCGATTTTGCTGATGTGTTTCCGGATGAACTTCCTGGCATTCCTCCTGCTAGAGAAGTCGAGTTTAGTATTGATCTGATTCCTGGTGCTGAACCCATATCTAAAGCTCCATATCGTATGGCACCGATTGAATTAAAAGAATTGAAGGAGCAATTACAGGAACTGTTGGAAAACGGTTTCATTCGTCCGAGTGTATCTCCTTCGGGTGCTCCTGTGTTGTTTGTAAAGAAGAAGGACGGGAGCATGCGTCTTTGTATTGATTATCGGGAGCTTAACCGCATTACGATTCGTAACCGCTATCCTCTAGCGCGCATTGATGATCTATTCGACCAGTTGCAAGGGGCGAGGCATTTCTCTAAAATCGATTTGAGGTCTGGTTATCACCAGCTTAGGGTGAGGGAGCAGGATGTTCCCAAAACGGCCTTTCGAACTCGGTATGGTCATTATGAATTTTTGGTTATGCCTTTCGGTTTGACCAATGCTCCTGCTGTGTTTATGGACCTTATGAATCGGGTATTCCATGAATTTCTCGATAAGTTCGTCATTGTCTTCATTGATGATATTCTTGTGTATTCTAAATCCGAGGCGGAGCACGAGCAGCACCTTAGTATTGTTCTGAAGATTCTTCGACAGCAGAGATTGTATGCGAAGTTTTCGAAGTGCGAGTTTTGGTTGGATCGAATAGCTTTCTTGGGTCACATTGTTTCCGCAGATGGTATCACTATGGATCCGGCAAAGGTTGAGGCTATCACAAAATGGCCAAGACCTACAAATGTGACGAAAGTGAGAAGTTTTCTGGGTCTCGCTGGGTATTATAGGAGATTTGTTGAGGGTTTTTCGCGTTTCGCGTTTCGCTTTGCCTTTGACGCAGTTGATGAGGAAAGGGGAGAAGTTTATTTGGACTGATGAGCGGGAGAGTAGTTTTGAGGAGTTGAAGAAGCGTTTAGTATCGGCACCTATTTTGACTCTTCCATCGGGTTCCGGCGGTTTTCAGATTTATAGCGATGCATCGAAGAAGGGTTTGGGATGTGTTTTGATGCAGCATGGGAAGGTGATCGCCTATGCTTCGAGGCAGCTGAAGCCTTACGAGGTGAACTATCCGACGCATGATCTAGAGTTAGCAGCTGTGGTTTTCGCGCTGAAGATTTGGCGCCATTATTTGTATGGAGAGTCTTGTGACATTTTCACTGATCACAAGAGTCTTAAATACATTTTCACCCAGAAAGAGCTGAACATGAGACAGAGGCGGTGGTTGAAGCTTCTGAAAGATTATGATGCTAACATCCAGTATCATCCCGGTAAAGCAAATGTAGTCGCGGATGCTCTTAGTAGGAAGTCCGGTATGATTGCGAGTTTGGAGTTTGAGCCTCGCGTTTTGCATGATTTAGAGCTTCTTGATGTGGAGTTTTGTGTTCGAGGTCATGGCGGTTATTGGGCTAGCCTTACGGTTGAGTCCAATCTTGTCTTGCGAGTTAAGGAAGCTCAGAAAGAGGATGGTGAGCTGTGGTCTATAGTTCAGAATGTTGAGGAAGGCAAGCAGTCAGAGTTCAGAGTTGATGATTTCGGTGTGGTTTGGTTTGAGGATCATCTTTGTGTTCCCAATGATCCGGAGCTTCGTGAGGCTATTCTATCGGAGGCTCATAGTTCCCCTTTTTCTATACATCCTGGTTCTACCAAGATGTACCGGGACCTTAAGCAACATTTCTGGTGGAGTGGCATGAAACATGATGTGGCTTCGTTTATGTCTAAGTGTTTGACTTGCCAGCAAGTCAAGATTGAGCATCAAAGGGCGAGTGGGTTATTGCAGCCATTGGAGATTCCGAAGTGGAAATGGGAGGAAATTTCTATGGATTTCATTACAGGTTTACCTCTTACCCGTAGGAAGCATGATGCGATTTGGGTGGTCGTTGATCGACTAACCAAGTCTGCTCACTTCCTCCCTATTCGTGTGGACTACAGTGTTAGTAAGTTGGCGGACGTGTTTCAGCAGGAAATTGTTAGGCTTCATGGTATGCCTACGGCTATTATATCAGATAGGGATCCACGGTTTACATCTCGTTTCTGGAAGGGATTGCATAAGGCATGGGATACTCGCCTTAAGTTCAGCACGACTTTTCACCCTCAGACAGATGGTCAGTCGGAGAGGACCATCCAGACCTTAGAGGACATGTTGAGGGCATGTGCTTTAGAGTGGACTGGTAGCTGGGACGATTATTTGTGTTTGGTAGAGTTTGCATATAACAACAGCTGTCAAGCGAGCATTCGTATGGCTCCTTTCGAAATGTTGTATGGTAGGAAATGTAGGGCCCCCATTTGTTGGAATGAGGTTGGTGAGCGCATTATTGAGGGTCCGGAGTTTGTTCAGATCGCTACCGAGAAAGTGGATGTTGCTAGGGAGAAGTTAAAGGAAGCTCGTGCGCGTCAGAAGAGCTATGCTGATAAGCATCGGTCTTTGATGAAGCGAAAAGTGTACCGCTTTTAGGGGGTCATTTAAGCCCTAAATCGTATTTATTTGATCAAATATTGCCCTAAATCGTTCCTTTTGTCATTTTAGGTACTTTGGAGAAGAAATCTGGAAAAGGAAGCATTTTGGACGTTTTTGGAGCATAAAAGTGAAGAAAACGACAAAGTCTCAAAATCGGCTGAAAAGTACCTTTGACGGCGTCAGGGATTGCCCTGGACGGCGTCATGGCTTGGCAAGAAAAAGGTGGATATGAAAATTACTAATGATAAGCCAGAGAATTTTGCATGAAAAATCTGACGGCGTCACCCTTTGAAGTGATCAAGGTCGTCACGGCTTAATTTAAAGAGGGACGGCGTCAAGCCATAATCTGACGGCGTCAAGCTTTGATAAGCCAGAACGGATTTTGGAGGTCTAAAGAGGGACGGCATCAGGAAGGCCATCCGGGAACCCTAAAAGCGGCGAGGTGACGGCGTCAGAATCTACAACGTGACGCCGTCAGCCCTTAATCTCTATATATAGTTTTGCAATTTTTTGTCATTGGTGTGGAACTTTTTGCATAACCTTTTGGGAGGAAACCCTAAGACGATTTTAGCAGCTTTTTCAAGGCTTTTTGCCTTGAGATCTTCCATGTTACATTGAAGATAAGTTATCAATTAATCATTCAATATGTCTATGTGTTGTTTGATTCTATCTTGTTCTTGTCTTTTGTTTAACATGCTAGGCTAGGTTTTCTTTGTGTTTGCTTAGATCTAATGAAACCTAGCTATTGATTATTGGTTATTAGTGTGTTATTAGTTGTATTGGATGATTGTTCATCTATGTTAGGCTTAAGAAAACTGGCTAACTTCCTATACGGTAACTTGCTTGAACGTCTTAAGAAACATGAACCAATGCGTACTAAAGGTTTTTATGGTTGTATTTAATGCATGAGCGAATTCTAGTGATCCCATGTTAGGAGCTTCTTAGCCGGCTCGACATAGGAGTGAAGTAGGAGTTCATAGAGTTGGGGAAGTACGTACGCCACCCCACGATTGGTATTAAGGAATACACCCGTCATCCACGCAATTAATACACACTAATCAACCGGTAAAAGATAGTTAGGGAGTAAGGAAATCTAAGTAAACACATTTCTCTCCATATAAGTTTCACCACATTTTCATTTTCTGTTATTTTATTTTATTTGCATTCGTAGTAACTTGGGTTAGTTGACTAGCAACTAATTCCGCCCACTCTTTCAACCCGAGATTTTACTTGCTTTCATAAAATTATAAAAACATAAAAAGAATCTTCTCTCACCCTTAGACCTATTAGAGTAGTTTTTCATACCTAACGAACACTATTCCCTGTGGAGAACGATCAATCCCCCGTACTTACCACTACACTATACTACATCGGTCAGGTACACTGCCTGGTGGGGTTGTAAGCCTCTTGAGATCCCTCGAGAGGTAAAACCTGTTGTAAGGTTGCAAAACCACGCATCAAGTTTTTGGCGCCGCTGCCGGGGAATAGTTATTGTTTAGGTTGAATTTTTATTTTATAGGTCTACTCACTAGATTCCTTTCTAGTGAGATTTTTATTTTATTTTTCTAGGTTTTCTTTAGTCTATCTTTTTTTTTCTTCGTTTCTTTGTTCGTAACCATTACCATCCGACATCAAGGAAGGTGGTAATATCCTCGATCCCAACAACCCACCACAACAACCACCACCTCCTAGAGCCCGTACTTTAGGAGAGTACTCCCGTCCTAGCCACCATGGCTATCGAAACACCATTGAGCTCACTCAAGGAGCCAATGTCACACCCTTGCGATCCGACACCATCTGGTTGGTGCAAAGCGGATGCGCATTCCATGGACTTCGTTCTGAAGATCCTAACCAACATCTCAAGGACTTTCTCAAAATCGTTGATTCTATAGACCTTGATGTTGCCACTCGAGAGACGACCCGACTGCGTCTCTTTCAATTCTCTCTGCGGGACCAAGCTAGTCAATGGCTAGAGCGTCAACCCGCAGGATCCATCACCTCTTGGGATGATCTCACTACTCGTTTCCTTGCTCAGTTTTTCCCACCGGGAAGAACTACCAAGCTAAGGAAGGATATCTTGATGTTTGAACAACGTCGAGGCGAAACCCTCTACGGGGCATGGATTCGATTCAAGGACTTACTCCAAAAAGTCCCTCATCATGGCATAAATCTCTGGCTTCAAATCCAAATCTTCTATGACCATGTTGATTACCACACCAAGCGTGCCATCGATCGAGCCGCCGGGGGCAGATTGCGCGACAAAAGCGCCGAGGAATCATGGGAAATCATTGATGAGCTTGCATCCGACGATGATGAATTGTGGCAAGTTTCCCACGACGTACGCTCGGCGGTCAAGACATATTCATCGCCCGATACAGCCAATCAAATCATTGAGGAAAGCGTTAGTGAACTTGAGAAAAGGGTTGCATATCTTATGGAAAAGCAAAAGAGACCCTTAAGTCCACAAAAAGCAACAATTAACTCGGTCTCAAGCGTTAAGCAAATACCATTGTCCGAATCACCCCGTAGGGAAATTACTAAACCCTTCCATAAGCACGCTCAACCCAACTCACCACCTCAGGAACTTAGTCCAACATTCGAAGCTCGAATGAGAGAATACATGTCAAAACACTCCGAACGGTTGGCAAAATTTGAGGAAGCCATCTACAAACAAAAGGAGGAAATGGAGGAGAAGATGGCGGAGATGATGAACCTTTTGAAAGAATACACAAATACAAAAGCTCCTAAAAATGTGCTAGTGCGAAAAGATGTTGAAGTTCCCAACACTAAATGTGTTACTGCCGTCTCCGTCGTCCAAGAGGGCGAAAATGATGGAAGAGGGAAGTTGATAACTATGGAAGTTAACAAAATTGACCTCGTCCTACTTAATGACGGAAACACCAATGCCTACACATGCAATTCTGACAAGGGAAAGGAGGCGCCCACTAAGGAGCGCCAATTGGAAGAACCACCAAAGTCACAACAAGTGAGGCATTACTTGAAGCACGAAATAAACAAGGAAACCATAAACGATTGGGTGGGAAACTATCGACGTACTCATCTACCCAACAAGGAGTCCAAGAGGATGGAACCGGATGATGAATCCGACACATTACCCGGAGGGAAATTGTATGAGTGCCTCATAAGACAAAAAGTTAGTGGAAAAGCAGGAATTCTACGGGGTCTTCGAAATACCATGCAGCATTGGGAAACTCAAGTATCTGGATGCGGTAGCTGACTAAGGTTCTGACGTAAATTTGATGCCTTTATCCGTTTATGTTCAGTTAACCGACGAACTGCCATCCATCACCCGTACTAAACTCTCCTTTGCAAAACATTCTTATGAGTACCCGTTAGGAATTGCGGAAGATGTGTTGGTCAACGTTGCCGGATTCCTGTATCCGGTCGACTTCATGATTATTGAAAGAAATGACATGAATATGCCAATAATCCTTGGGGCACCCTTTCTCGCGACCACTAGGGCACAAATCAATTACGAAAAAAGTACCATCCAAATGAAGAAGGGGAAGAAAACAATAAACTTCCCAACGATCCCACGACATATACGAGATGTTGCTCTACAAAAGAAGATGGAGGCGAACCCCAATATAATCCGTGGTAAGGTTCGAGAGAAGATCCGTGCATGGGAGGCAAGGATTAAGAATTACAAGGAAAATGAGATTAGAGAATGTAAGGGCGGAAATGACGATTATATTGAGGCTGATAAGCAGACCAATAACCCCGTGGAATTTACAAAAGGAGACTCAGTACTCCTAAGGCATTCAGAAACAAAAGCACCTACCTATGAACCAAGTCCCTGGTGGTACGGACCATTCACAATTAAAAGTATACACCAAGATGGGGTAGTGAGCTTGACTAGCAAGGGAGGAGGTGAAGTGACTGTGAATGTCGAGCGATTGAGACACCACCACCCTGATAACATGGATTATATCTATCAGGGATACGTCATTATGAATGATGGAATCACGTAATGTACGTGACTTTGAGTCTAGCTACAAGACTCGTTAATAAAGAAAAGCGCTTCTTGGGAGGCAACCCAAGCTTTATTTGCTTTGTGTGTTTATTTGTTTGTTTGTTTGTTTTTATTTGCTTCCGTATGTGTGTTTAAATTTTATTATTATTGATTAATGTTAAAAACTAATTTGTGAAAATGCTTTATCTTGTTTTTAACTTCGTCTTAACTACATATAAAGGTATTTTGCAAAAGTTAAGTGTAAGGGAAATCCAAACCGGTTTATTAGAACACAAATGAACATGAATCATAATAATAATAAATTAACATACATATTAGTATTTGTTTGAGTCAAATGCTTGTATCGAGTCATAATGATGTTTTGCAGGATTTCCAAGAAGTAAGGTATAGGTTTTTCCAAAATTTTTCCGGAAACTTAACATGAGAATTCTGTCAGATTATTTCTGACGGCGTCAGGATTTACAACCTGACGGCGTCAGGTTTAATTTTCTGAAAATTTTTGAAAGCTTTGTTTTCATAAAAAGTTTTTATTAAATCTATAACTTATAATCTCCAGGAATCTGCAAAATTATCATTCTACAAGCATTATATCCTTATATATAGAGTTTATCCCGCCGATGTTATGCAGGTTTTCGTGTTTGTTTTCTCAGGTTTAACAGGTTATTTTAGACAAGGAGATGTATGTGGAATCAAGCTTTTGGTGATGCATTAGTCATAGAGCTTCAACATTACTTTGGAAGAAGATCTAACCGTGTTACCACATTATCCACCGAACGAATCAGGGGAGTATTTGATTTCATTCTTTTACCTTATTACTTTTACATCTTGTTATTTGAACATTGGGGACAATGTTCATCTTAAGTGTAAGGGGGGGGGGGGTAAAGTACGATTAGAGAATACTATTACGCTTGATTTTTGTTTGTTTAATAGTAGATGTGTAATAAAACTGAGATAAATACCTGTTAGGGTAATTTTAGTGCCAAATTTAAAATTTCTTACAACATTTAGGAGTGAAACTTTGATCTTAATGAGCGTCTCACGGATAGGAGTTATATGACTAGCACAAAAACCGTACCACTAAAAAATTTTCCACCCCCAAATATGTGAGGTTCGCCCCTAGAATTGGTAGGAAAAGCATTTATGCTATGATGTGTGTACCGGTAGCACTTAGATTCTAGAACTTGCGTTAGGACCATTCCGAGGCCACAAGTGAGACTACATTCGTGTAGTTAGATTTACTACATGATAAGAGGCATTAGGATTAACCCATTGTTTTACACCTGTGTTTTTGTTATAATTACTTTGGCTACATTGGTCAAGTAATTCTCCCACACCCTTTGCGTTGTACCCATTTTTGGTACACGATACCCCTAGTACACCCCTCAGAGCCTATCTTTTTGTTTCGACCTTTAAGCATTTTACTTAAAGGAAGAATTTGTTTACACCTCACTAAAATGTACACCCAAATTGCCTTAGCCTACCTTGTATGCACTCATTTTTAGTGCATTATTGTTACAACGTTTGTTTAAACCCAAGTTAATTATCTAGTTGATTACATGGTTGCTAAGTCGAGTCATATCCTTGTACATATTGTTTTGGGACGATTGGGACTCATGGGTAAAGTACTAGTGTAATGGAGTAATGGGGAAGAACATCATTTATTACCCCCATATGTGCTAAATATTTTAAAAGTACTCCAAGTGTTTTGATTATCTTAATTCGAGTCATTAGAATAGTTATTTGTAAAGTTATGTAAAAGTTCAAGTGTAAGGGGAATGCAATGCCCCTATGATGTATTATTTTGGATGGTAGGGCAAAAGTGTATGCACAAAAAAAAAAAAAAAAAAAAAAAAATCGAAAAAATCAAGAAAAATACAAAAAAATGAGAAAAAAAATAAAAAATAAAATACGGACTACCATCCCGTTTCATTTTATATTTATCTTATGTTTTTGTTATTTTGTTTTTAGCTTAAGATTGAGTCGAGTCTTGGCTTAGCAACATTGTATAGTACATGTAATTGATCAAGATCTTTAACTCGCCACCAGTAAAATATCCCTTATCCAACAAAACCGTGTTTTCCTTTTCCCTACACCTAACGTTATAACCCATGTAAAAGCCCTCTTTGATAGTTTATCTTAGGTGCTTACGCCTAGTGGAGGAGGTTTTCGATCCTTTCCCAAGCCTATGATAATCTATTTGCTATGACAGGTAGTGAGAGATATTATCCGTTTTCATTTATGAGATTTATTTTGATGACACTTGAGAGATGTGAGTATCTAAACACTACTTGTGAGGTGCTAGTTTGTAATCTCCGTGCTTATTATGATTAAAGTGGAATGAATATTTGTTGTAATTACTTTTATGTTAGCATTAAATGACCCCTAACTTGTATTTTGATTAGAATAAAAGCGCATTTGCTTGAGGACAAGCAAATCTCAAGTGTAAGGGTATTTGATGAAGCGAAAAGTGTACCGCTTTTAGGGGGTCATTTAAGCCCTAAATCGTATTTATTTGATCAAATATTGCCCTAAATCGTTCCTTTTGTCATTTTAGGTACTTTGGAGAAGAAATCTGGAAAAGGAAGCATTTTGGACGTTTTTGGAGCATAAAAGTGAAGAAAACGACAAAGTCTCAAAATCGGCTGAAAAGTACCTTTGACGGCGTCAGGGATTGCCCTGGACGGCGTCATGGCTTGGCAAGAAAAAGGTGGATATGAAAATTACTCATGATAAGCCAGAGAATTTTGCATGAAAAATCTGACGGCGTCACCCTTTGAAGTGATCAAGGTCGTCATGGCTTAATTTAAAGAGGGACGGCGTCAAGCCATAATCTGACGGCGTCAAGCCTTGATAAGCCATAACGGATTTTGGAGGTCTAAAGAGGGACGGCGTCAGGAAGGCCATCCGAGAACCCTAAAAGCGGCGAGGTGACGGCGTCAGAATCTACAACGTGACGCCGTCAACCCTTAATCTCTATATATAGTTTTGCAATTTTTTGTCATTGGTGTGGAACTTTTTGCGTAACCTTTTGGGAGGAAAACCTAAGACGATTTTAGCAGCTTTTTCAAGGCTTTTTGCCTTGAGATCTTCCATGTTACATTGAAGATAAGTTATCAATTAATCATTCAATATGTCTATGTGTTGTTTGATTCTATCTTGTTCTTGTCTTTTGTTTAACATGCTAGGCTAGGTTTTCTTTGTGTTTGCTTAGATCTAATGAAACCTAGCTATTGATTATTGGTTATTAGTGTGTTATTAGTTGTATTGGATGATTGTTCATCTATGTTAGGCTTAAGAAAACTGGCTAACTTCCTATACGGTAACTTGCTTGAACGTCTTAAGAAACATGAACCAATGCGTACTAAAGGTTTTTATGGTTGTATTTAATGCATGAGCGAATTCTAGTGATCCCATGTTAGGAGCTTCTTAGCCGGCTCGACATAGGAGTGAAGTAGGAGTTCATAGAGTTGGGGAAGTACGTACGCCACCCCACGATTGGTATTAAGGAATACACCCGTCATCCACGCAATTAATACACACTAATCAACCGGTAAAATATAGTTAGGGAGTAAGGAAATCTAAGTAAACACATTTCTCTCCATATAAGTTTCACCACATTTTCATTTTCTGTTATTTTATTTTATTTGCATTCGTAGTAACTTGGGTTAGTTGATTAGCAACTAATTCCGCCCACTCTTTCAACCCGAGATTTTACTTGCTTTCATAAAATTATAAAAACATAAAAAGAATCTTCTCTCACCCTTAGACCTATTAGAGTAGTTTTTCATACCTAACGAACACTATTCCCTGTAGAGAACGATCAATCCCCCGTACTTACCACTAAACTATACTACATCGGTCAGGTACACTGCCTGGTGGGGTTGTAAGCCTCTTGAGATCCCTCGAGAGGTAAAACCTGTTGTAAGGTTGCAAAACCACGCATCAATCGGCGTGACTTGGAGTTTCGTGTTGGTGATCGGGTATTCCTTAAAGTTTCGCCATTTCGAGGGGTTAAACGTTTTGGGATCAAGGGCAAGCTCAGTCCTCAATTCATCAGACCGTTTGAGATTCTGGATCGCATTGGAGAGGTTTCGTATCGTTTGGCTCTTCCTCCGCAGTTATCACATGTTCACGACGTTTTTCATGTATCTCTTCTGAGGGGATACAATTATCATCCATTGCATGTGGTGTCTTATCCTTTTGATCGGATTCAGCCCGATATGTCTCTTCCGGAGGAGCCGGAAGCTATTCTTGATCGCCAGGAGCGAGTTATGAGACGTAAAGTCATTCCGTTCGTTAAGATTCTTTGGCGGAACCACCCAGAGCGGGAAGCTACCTGGGAGACCGAGGAGTCTATTCGAGCTAGCTATCCGCATTTTGTTTTCTGATCTGGTATGTCTCTGTTTTGTTTCCGGTCCGTTTCATTATGATTCTTTGCAAATTTCGGGGATGAAATTTTTCTGTTAGAGGGGAAGAAGTTGTAACACATAAAATCTGAAAATGTGTGAAATGACCAAATTGCCCCTACAAGTTTAAAATTTTATTTAAAAGCTTATAAGGTACCGAATCAATCCCAAACTTCTGGAAATGAACAAGATATGATACCAAATAATTTTGACAACTCCATTTAATATTTTTGCAAGCTACAAAATTACCAAAATGCCCTTGGTGCACCGAATAGAAATTTTACTATTATTAATATATGTTTAAAAATGAGTAAAATGCATTTAAATGTAAGAAATCAATCAAATCAATTTACCTAACTTAAATCCCAAAATTTTGGTCCAATCCCTCCCCTATGACTCGGTTTCCACAAGTTTATAGCCATTCCATATTTTTGAAACCCTAATCTAAATTGCCGAAACACATTATACACACACAAAAATTCTAAAACCTCTCACCCGGCCACCAAATATTCGAGAGACAATTTTTTGGGTTTGTTCATCATCCTAAGGAGCCAAGAAAAATAGCTATTCGATTTATAGAAGCCTGGTTCAAGCGTGTCGAATTTTCTTGTGTCGATTGTAAAAACGTGAGGTAAATTCCATTATAATTCGTTCGATCATCTAAAAATTCGTTTCTCATTTTTCTTACGTTCTTCCTATTGTATGTGACCTGGGAAAAATAGCTACAATATTTTCGGGTCGTTCGTGTGGTCGTGGCGATTTATTGTTGTCGAGGCTTTGAAACCGTGTAACACCAAATCACAATAATTCATCCGTTCATCCTAAAGTAATTCTGTTATTTTTCTAGCCTTCTACTCATCTCATATAACGTGTTAAAAATGATAGAAATGAACCATGCATCACAATTCGATCATATAGAAATTATTGGATTCGAAACCCTAAAAACACAAAAACTCGATATAAAATAGATCCGATTCTTCTAGACTTTG
Source organism: Artemisia tridentata subsp. tridentata (assembly GCA_021014915.2). Classification (NCBI taxonomy): domain Eukaryota; kingdom Viridiplantae; phylum Streptophyta; class Magnoliopsida; order Asterales; family Asteraceae; genus Artemisia; species Artemisia tridentata. Next base: position 267,690,430 of record CP139509.1, on the reverse strand, counting down.
ACTATATTTTTCGTGGCTTCTATATACTTCATATAACATGAGAGAAATGATCCTTTGAATTATTTGAGTCGAAATCGTGATTTGTGGAATATTGTTTGTATCGGGTCTAAAAAGAAATAAAGAAAAATATGAAAAACCTAAGAACAATTCGAATTAGAGTTTTCATGGTTAGATCTGGACTTTTAATGATGTTTAATGATATTGGAATGATTACTCAATGATTTGGATAATTAGGGTTTCGATTTAGATAATAAAAATGATTACCGATTTATAATTATTAAGTTAAGGGTGTGTTTTGCAATTTTGTGAACTATGGGGATATTTTTGTAAGGTGTTATAAACCTGTGGGAAAACGTATAAAATATGCTTGGAGGACCATTTGTGTTAATTTGATAATTTTGAGGTTTAATTGGTAATTATATATAATTATATAGAACCGAATGGAAATTAAATAAAATGAGGGACTTGTTATGTAATTATGTAATTCTTATGGGTTATTCGTATAATATATTTTATGAGGGACTTAATGTGTAAAATGGGAAAATTAAGGGTTTGAATATGTATATATGTAAAATTGTAATTCGAATTGGACATTTATTTAATTAAGGGACTAAAAGTGTAATTAATGAAAGTTAAGGGTGTTTTCGTACATGTTATCAAATAAGGGACACTTTCGGTAAAATTGATAAAATGGAGGACCATTATGTAATTAATTAATAAAATGAGGTGTATAATGTGATTAAATAAACTTTGGGGTTTAAAGTGTAAATTATAAAACTAAAATGTATAAAATGTAATATGGGAAATCTTGAAGGGTTGAACTCGTTAATTTTGGAACATGAAGGTTCATACGAATTATTTAAAGTATTTTCATTCTTAACCTTTGACTTTGAGATAATTACGGTTATAACCCTATACTTTGAAAAGTGATCATTATAAACCCTAAATTTAGGAAACTTGCTAAAATACACCTTGTATCCATAATACGTTAATTGGGGCTTAATCTAAGAATGGGAACTTACCGAATTTGGAAACCTGCTTAAAAGGGAAAGTTACTTAAAATGGAAAGGCTGTTAATTAAAAATGATTTGTAATTCCCTTCTACTCCTTTAGGTGTGAAGAAGGAGAGACTCTGAGCTGTTCCCATATTCTGTGCTTTGTTTCTGTTTGTGCTTTCGTCATAAGGTACAGATACTCTGCCCTTTTTCAGTAAGGGTTCTTATATCCTATACATTGATTTTGAGTTATGATTCAGTTAAGATTTCCCAAGCCATTGCTATGTTCCCTTTGAGTGAACCTTTGATATGACTTTGAGATGCACCTTTTGATATATGACCTTTTGTGACGACTTTGAGACCTGACTCTTAGTTTGATACCCGAGCCATTTTGTGATTTTCCTAGCCAGGAAGGTAACCTGGCCATGTCTGTGATGCACCACTGGCATGACTCCCGTGTGGGGGAGTGATTTCTCACACCGTCCCTTTTATATTATCTGCCATGGCTACTTGACTTTGAGATTGACTTTGAGTTTGGGGCGTATGGATTGCAATCCTAGATTTGTTTGTTTAGTGGATTTAACTATGACTTTGAGTATGACTTTGAGGTGACTGGTGCTTGTGTGCAATACACGCCTTTCACATTTAGCTGGAGCTAGCTACTCCACTATTATGATACATGAGGACACCCCTCATATTATCTGGTTGCCTAAGAGGTATCCCCTCTGATTGTGAGATTATGACTTTGAGATGTTGACTTTGAGATTTGACTTTGAGTTCTGGGCTCGTGGTAGATGACTATCCTATATTTACTTACTATTCTTTTGCTTCGATTATACCTTATGATATTTCCCAGTGCTTCACTATATTTCTGTTTCGTGTTCTTTGCTTTATATTTGTATCTGTTCACTGAGCTTTGTAAGCTCAGCCGCATTTCTTTTCCTGCGGCAGGTATCTAGCTGGGAGTTGGATTTATGCTTGGGATGAGAGTTAGTTGGAGCTAGTACCTTAGATGACTACCTTATGTTCAGACTTTTGTCTTTTGAACAATATTTCATTGTTCCTTGATGTTGGATTATTTTCTCTTTCATTTGAGACTTATGTATTATGAATTCAAGTCGTGTTGACTTGGTTTAATTAATGATTATGTTTTATGGCTTCCGCTGTGTATATGTATGTATGCTTTGATTTGTCACCATAATGTGATGCTTCTACCCTTGGCGGGTTGGGGTGTTACATTGGATATTGGATTCATTGAACATTTTGAGACTTGAGACGGTATAATATATTAAACTCGCAAAGACTTTAATATATTAAACTCGGACCGGACACAAAATCTTCAATAAAACCAAAACTAATAATTACGAGAATAATAGCGAGACATAAACTTATTAAATACTGTAATACCAGCTTTGATTAATCCAAGTCTCGACGACTCGAGAAAAACTAATTTTATTAGTTAAACTTATTTTTATTATAAAACATTTATGTTTAATACAAATTATTTGGGGATAACGGGGTAACTGCCGAAACGTAAAAACTAGTTATTTGATTTGAGGTGTTTGTTTGTCGTTAACTCCTGGGTTTGTCTTCCTTGGTTTGAGTTCTCGTCAGTATTCTCTCGACTACGTCGATGTCTATTCTTTTCGGCGTGAGTTGTCTGTCGAGTCTATGTTTTCTTACCACACCACACGAAACGTTGAAACTAAGCTTTTGATAAGTTTTGAAAACTGAGTAATCCACGAAAACTATGACACATTGTCTTTTATAGACTTTATTATCTTGCACGACGTATTTTGAGATAATCGTATACGTATTAGGTTGTGCCGATCCTAGACCGTTGTGTACCGCCGTGCTTGTACCTCTGTGTACCGTCGTGCCGTATGTCTTGAGACCGTTATGTCTTGCTTCTCGATGCCAGTTGTGTCAGTTGTGATCTTGCATTGCTATGACTAAGGTGAGTTCATGGCCCCTACTTTTACCGGTTTTCTAACTATTTTCGGGGGAGAATACATGCTCGTTTTTAACTAAACTCATGACTGTTTATTTGGAATACGTGAACTGTTTGCTCTATTTTGACTTTTTGGCTGATATACTTGATCTGGTTGGTTGATGACATTACGTGAGTTTCATAGCCCCACTTTTACTCTTATTAATTTTTTTTTATCAAACTTGGGGGAGAAAACATGCAAAACCATTTTTGAATGGACCAACTATTATTTTATGTGTTGATAAGTTGCTATGCTAGTTGACTATGGTTATATGAGGGCTCCTTGTGCCCTGTTTGTAAAAGTAGGCTCCTTGTGCCTTATTGTTATTGTAGGCTCCTTGTGCCTTATTGTTAATGTAGGCTCCATGTTCCTAATATTGAAGGCTCCTGTGCCCTGGACATCTGTAGTGTGCACCTACAGGATAACTATTATTATGATTGGATACTCCCATGTGTGGGATTTGGTTTGGTTGATTTCAACCTAGTCACTCATAGCATACTTGATTTTCTGATTTTGGTCCACTGTGTTGATTTTTGAAAACCTATGAACTCACCAGCGTAAGCTGACCCTTTTAGCATGTATTTTCAGGTTTAAGGTGATAGCTTATTTCTGAAGGCGCTTGGCAAGGGGCATGGTCATAGACGACTCTGATATTTATATTTGGGACTGCTTTAATCATTTTTGGGCCTTACTTCCGCACTATATTTTAATTGATGTAAACTTAAGGTTTTGATAATGAAACTTTCTTCTAAACGGTTAAGGTAAAACCGTTCTTTGAACCTTGTGTTGTGATACCAATTGGGTAGCACCCCAGTGACATGCATGCTTCTGCTGGACCCGATTTTCGGGGTGTTACATTTGGAATAACAAAAAATACTAATTGGTTGAAAAACATCAAGTTTACTCTTTAAAATTCCTATGTTCTGTTTTCATCTAAGTTGTTATAAGCTATCCCTAGCTTATTTTATGTCTTATTAAACTCTTTTCGATCTCTTTTAAAAGCTTTCAATTAAATTATTTTCATACCTTCTGTTTTTAAACCAGAAATCCAAAAAAAAAAGAGAAAAATACCTCAAAAAAGACAAAAAGTGTTCAAAATAAGCTTTCAATAAGCTCTTTGATAGTAGTTTAAGCTCATTTAAGCTTTTCTAGCTTACTGTGAGTTTCAGAATAGGTTTAAAATTATTTTTGTCTCAAATCTCAAAAAGTCAACAAAAGTCAAATTCTGGTCAAATAAGCTGTTGAAGGAAAAAGTTGTTCTAGAAAAGCTTGGGTTGGCAGAAATTGGCTTGTTTTAACAAGCCTGGGTATTTAGTTGGTTGTTTCATATCTGTTTTCAAGCAAAGGACCCTTGTAAGCTTCTTTCTAATACAAGTTCTTATAAGCTTATTACTGTTCTATTGCTTATTTAGAGTATATCAGTGCTTAATTGATTAGTTGTAGTTATTTAGATCTTATTTGTGCTTTTTAATCAGTAGTTAGAGTGCTCATCTCATTTTTGTTCTAAATAGTCACAAAAAACCAAAAACTGTCAAACTAGAGTTAGCTTATATAGTGCTTATTTATAAGTTGAAAACTGCTTATTAGTTGTTAAGAAAGCTAGGTAATCATATTTTAGTCAGTAGCATAGTTTATATTGGCATTTCCTAGTTCAAATTTGCAATATCAGTTTCATAAGGGTTGTTTGGAACAAGCTTATTCTAGGTAGAAATTTACTAGTTACTGTTCATTTGCCTTTTTATGAACTTTGGTTAAGCTTATTTGAGGCTAGATAAGCTGTTTTGAATTGATCTTAAGTCATTTTAATGCTTTTTGAGGATTTTAGTAGGATAGCTCAAACTTAGGACCTTAACTGCTCATTTAAGCTCCATATAAGCTAGAGCTTATTTGGACCTTCTTTTTGGCATTTCTAGTTGCAATATAGTATCTAAAGTAAGAGTTCAAAAGTTGGTACTGTTTGACTGAGAATTGAAAGAATTAAGGACACAATACCCCAACTGTTGCCTCAGAACACTTGCAGCCCTCATTTGTTTTTGCCCTATCTTGTTGATCTTTAATTTAATCATTTCTAGGTAATATTAGCTGAAAATTTGCACACAAGTAGATTGGTGGCTTGTTTGGTTATAGCTTATTTGTGTGAACTTATTGGAGTGCTTATTGATAGCTTTTCTGAGCCCAGTTCAGCACCTCAGACCCATTCCATTAGGCCTGCATCAGTCAAGCTATTTGCTTATTGAGAATATTAGTGCTTATCTGCTATTGCTTATAGATTTTTCTGATTTAGTTTGGCAATTTAGAATAGATATTGCTTAGTTCAGCTTATGTTATTCATTGTTAGCTTATTTTACCTTAATCTCTTTTGTTCAATTGCTTGTTGCTTGATTTCAATAAATAGCCCACTGATCAGTCATAGAACAGCTTATTCTGAGCTGTTTATAAGTGTTTAAAATATTTTGCTTTTCAAAAAGTCCCTATTAATTAAGTACTTATTCAGTTTTAAAAAGAAAAAGAAAAAAAAAATTAATAGCAAAAAGTGCCAAGGCTGGGATTCGAACCCTGGCCACCCAGCTCACCACACACACCCAACACCAACTGCCCTTGGGAGTTCTTCGTTTATAGTCTCACCTTGTTTTTCTTTTAACTACCTTTTTCCATTTTTAGCTTTTTAAAACTGTTTTAGCTTATAACAGCTTATTCAGTTAAGCTTTTTCCAAATTTTTAATTTTCTTAGCTTCTGAATAGTTTAAAGTAATTTCCAGCAAAGTTTCATAATTTTCCAAATCATTTTTCTATTTTTAATCATTTAATTTCTTTCTAATAGTTTTTAATTCATAAAAAATAAAATAAAAATCAAAAAAATATAATTCTTCTTCCTAAAATTTTCTTTTAATATTTAGAATTTAGGAAAATTATTTTCATAATTTTTGGGCTTATAATTTAGGATTTCACTTTTTAGATACGTTTTTAGAATCGTAACATTCGTTTTTAAATTTATATTGCGTTTTAGAATTCGTGTGCTTTCTTTGCTAGTTCTTTTAGTTTGTTTTATGGTTTTTAATTATTATTACATTATCTTTAGTGTAAAACTCCAAAATATCTCACTCTTATCTCACATTCACAACACAAATCACAATCCCGAATCACATATTCCATTCAATCTTCAATCGGGACAACGAACCTTGGGTTTTGCATATTTCCTTTGCAATTCTCCTTAAATAAAATTGTTAAACCAGGTGATGCAAAAATAAATATTTTGCTAGTAAAAATAGTTTAGAAAATTATCGGATGTTACATCTAAGAAGATGGAGGATATCAATAATTTCAAACAAGAGCCTGATGAAACTCTTTATCAGGCTTGGGAGAAATTCAAAGATCTATTGTTGAAATGTCCCCAACACTATTTGACTACTATGCATGAGGTCGTTTTGTTTTATCAGGGTCTAGATGTGCCTACTCGACAGATTTTGGATTCTAAGGGAGCTGTACCTCATATGAGTGCTGTAAATGCTAGGAAAGCCATCCAAGAAATGGTCGATCATTCTCAGAAGTGGCACGATGGGACCTCTACTAGAACTAAAAGCAGTGATACTTCTGATGGATATGCTGCTATTCAAGCTCAATTAAATAAACTTAATAGAGATCTCAAGAGGATTGATGAAAAAGTATATGCTGCTCAGGTTGGTTGTGAAATATGCAAAGGACCTCATTACACTAAGGATTTCCCATCAAAGAATGAAGGAGAAACACTAGAAGAAGCATACTATACCCAATTTGGCCAGCCATTTCAACCATCAGGAAGGTATAGGGCATCTGCTCCAGGATACAACCAAAGGGACAACGAAAATCCGTCATATCAAAAAAGGAGATAGAATTTGGAAGAGTCTATGAAGCAGATGATGGCTGATGCTACCAAGAGACATGAAGAAAACGCTGCTTTGATCAAAGAAATCCGGTCTTCAACCGATGCTTCTATCAGAAATCACAGAGCTTCGATCAAGGCATTAGAACTACAAATCGGTCCGATAATCAAGGTTCTTCAAGAAAGGGTATCTGGAAGTCTACCAAGCTCAACTGAAACCAATCCAAGAGATCATGTCAAAGAAATCAACACTACTGAAGAAATTTCGCCTTGTGTGCCTTTTCCTGGAAGACTAATGGATGCTGAAAAGCCTAAATTCTTCTTTAACTCTTTAATCAGTTTAAGAAGATTGCTCAAGGAAAATTCAAGGATTGAAGAAGAGATCAAGGCTACTATGAAAGAAGAGTGCTCTGCAACCGATCACAATGCCTTGCCTTACAAGGAGAAAGATCCAGGGAGTTTTACCTTGCCTTGTAATATTAATGACATGTCTTTCAGTAAAGCTTTAGCTGAATTAGGAGCTAGTGTTAGTGTCATACCTTATAAGACCTTCACCACCTTAGGCTTAGGAAAATTAGCTCCCACTAAGCCACTTATTGAATTGGCAGATAAAACTGTAAAACGTCCTGAGGGTATAGTAGAAAATGTGCTTGTTAGGATTGAAAAATTCATCTTCCTCATAGAATTTGTTATAGTAGATATGCCTGAGGATATCAAGATTCCATTAATCCTTGGAAGACCATTCTTGTCTACTGCTCATGCTAAAATTGATGTCTTTAAAAGAAAAATATCTCTTAGAGTAAGGGATGACAAATTAGTCTATAAGTGTGATAATCCTATTAAGAGCATTATTAGAAGTGTTTATGTGCTAGGATTAAGACAGCGAATGGACCTTGACTTAGAAGCTAGGCTAATGGGCAAAACTTTAATCCAAAATAATTCACGTGACGCCAGTCATGGGGACTTTTTCGAACTGATTGATCTTAATGAGCCAATTGAGCTTCAAAATAATATTATTCATGATTCTGACGATGAGTTGAATGATTGAGTAGTTATCAACAAATATACGGAAGGAATTAAGAAAATTTGGGGTACCAATGAAATATTTGTTGAACTACCTCCCCATTTAGAGTATTTGTGCTTGCGTAACAACAAGCATTTCCCGTCTATTGTTTTGTCAACACTACCCGAGAGGGATAGAACTTTGCTTTTGCAGATCTTAAAGAAAAATGATGTGGAAATCAAGTATGGTCAGGATGTGATCAAAATTACTGGGTTGAGGTTGAGGGAGTGTGATGCTTCCGATGCATACAATGATACAAAGTAGAAGCCGAAGATGAGTCTAACTTGAAGACTCTGGAATAAAGAAAAGTGCTCACCGGGAGACAACTCGGATTTATCTTTACTATTTTTCTGTTATCGAGACTGTCAGACCTACACATCAATGCGGCGCATCCCTTCCCATGGATGCGGTGTATCGCCTGCATAGGTCATATCTATGCTTTATTTTTCTGCATTTTGAACATTCTGTCAGTTGATTCAATGCGGCGCATCTATGTTTAAGGATGCATCGTATCAAGTTTTCTGACTCGTATTTTATTCCAGGCTCGATACGGCGTATCCCTTACCATGGTACAACATATCGACTGACCTGATGAAAATTCCATATATATATTTTTTTAATTTTTAGGTTTATTTTTAGTAACCATCGATTAACAAGATATGCACTAGCTGTGATTTTCAAATTAACACAGGTTGATTACGAAGAAATGGTGGTTTACATATATTCTGAATTTTCTATTGTGAGCCATTCATGGAGGCTTGAACGCCCTTCACACACATAAAATAAAAAGTTGCTCACAAACACATAATGGAGGATCATACCGAGCAAATCTCAGGGGAGTTTTCCGTACAAATTCTTTCTATTTCCTGTTTTGAATTTCAATTTTAAACAATGAGGACGTTGTTTATCTTAACTGGGGGGGATGGAGAATTAGAACGTTACTTGTCAATTAGAACGTTATTTATCAAAAATTTGCTTAACATGTGCTTAATATGCTTAAATTTAAAAATATTCTAGCATGTTTTTGTTAAATATAAGTTGCATTACCGCACACATAACCCTTATTTCCATATTGTGAGGATTAAGCCTATTCAGTTTCCCCTATTTTTCCCAAATTCCACAAAAATATGAGTGTGCCGGTGACTTGTAGTAAACTTTAGAACTTTGCTTGTATACTATTCGAGACCACCATAATGAGTATTATTTATATAATTGGAGTGACTTGTCTAAATAGATAAATTTCTAGGATTACATCCAAATAGCTTATATATGTTTTGTGTTATTGACTAACTACACTGGTTAGTTAACCCCATGTTAAACCCCTTTGTTGCTCTCATTTTTAGAGTAAGAAACCCCTAGAAAAACCCTCAGAGCCATTCCTTTCATTTCGTACACCAATGTTAAAATGTTTCGTTACACCTTTACACCTTAGCCTGCCCTGTAGATTTAAGTCCGTGGTTAGTCGCTTTTGGTAAAGCGTGTATTCCCTGCTTTTCATGTGTTCGTGTGCGTAAATGATTATCTTTGTTTAGGTCGGGAATTGCACAATGCAATGGAGTGAAACTAGATATTGTATTTTTGATTTTCGTGTGTTTACTACTTTTACTATTACTTTTATGTCAGAAGTTATGAAAAGAATGGAGATAAATTATCCAGATTTATTGTGATGGTGATGTGGTGAAATTTTACACCATTTAGTATTTGATGTTAAAAAAAAAAAAAAAAATCAATAAAAGAGAAAAGAAAAAGAAAGAAGAAGTTGGTAAGTTTGATAAACCAACAATGTAAAGTTATGTACTAGTAGAGATATCGCTACTGCTTGTTGTATTATATTTATAGATTGAAAGGGAGTTGGCCGTTATGGGAACGCCAACTAAGGTTTATTCTCTGAATGAGATATTATTGAGTTTAATTCATGTCTACCTACTAAAGCGTGTGTTTCCGTGTTAAAGCGTGAGTTAGTCTATGATTTATGTCTTATTCATGGGATGGTTGGGAAGTGATTAACCAAACTTGTTAGTACTTAATCTATTTGTTTGTTTATTTTATTTTACTCCAATTTGTGTATTTCCCAATGTTTAATCCCTACCCTTTACCAAGTTATTGTATTCGTTGTTAGCTTTCGAGCATTCGGATATGGTAATGGCTAAGTGAGAATGTCAAATGCATGAATAAGGTAGTGACCATCCGAGTTTTAGACAAATCGAATGACGCGCCAACGATCTAGAGTGTGTCTTGGCGACCATCTGTTATGAAAATAACGCGCCAACGAACCAGGATACACACTAGTGAACATCCGTTATTTGAGGAATCGAGGATTCGTGCCAGCAAGCTACTAAGTTTATGCAGGAGATGTTTGAACAAAGCTAGGTTTAACCCTAAAGCCTTGTCATAACCCAATTTAACGCTTTAGACTTGTCACTCCTTAGCTTTAGTGGTAGAGATGTGTATCCTGGCCATGATTATGATAGAATATTCGTCAAGACCGAGAAATTGAACGAATTACTTAAATGTTACCACATAGATAAGTTGAGTGATTTGAGTGATTTCATTTTCCTACTTCGTGAGGTGTTTGGTTGTGCAATTATGATTAAAACGAATGATTGCTTAAAACTATAAAAATAAATCCTAAGCTATATTTAGGATACATTTCCATAAGTTTGAATCTAAGGTTTACTTGAGGAAAAGTAAAGTTCAAGTGGGAGGATATTTGATGATATCAAATAAGTACATTTTATTGGTATCATTTATCCTATGTTATTTGCTTGTTTTATGTTATTTTATATGAGAATCGATACTTAATTGCTTACTTTTGTAATTCTCAGTCATAAACAAGCATTTGGTGAAAGTTAGCTATTTTGGACGTAGATTGGAGCAAAATGGATCAAGTTGGAAAAGTCTACTGAACTAAAGGAAGATACGCCATATCATTCTAGACAGATACGCCGTACATAAAGACTTAGACGATTATGAAGACCATTGCATGACTTGAAGCATGCGCCGTATGGAATTATCTCGTACGACGCGTATGAAACCTTGGTCAACAAGAAGATCCGACTTCTTTTACTCCATATACGCCGCATGACATTCCAGATATGCGGCGTATCAATCTCAAGACTTCACCAGGATAATCCAAGATACTGAAGAACATGCGTCACATGAATACTGAAGGTACGCCATATCTTATGGCATTGTATGAATATTCTTGAATATTATAATCTTGGACCCCACGCGAAGTTACGTGGATGCGCCGTATCAACTTAGTTGATACGCCGTATCGACCCTGCTGACAGAAAGTATATAAACCCCATTCGACAGCCACATTCGGTGTGACATAAAACCCTAAGGAGAAGTATATAGACGAATTGGCAGCACAAGACACAACCTAAAGGAAGAATTCAGAGCAGTAAGAAGGTCCTGCTAGTACTTTAATTCATAGGAAAACTCGTTTACTTGTATTTGCAATTTGTTAATGGTTGAGTTAGTGTCTTTTTCACTATCTGATCGGACTTAATTGTTTCCAGCTGTTATAAAGAGTATTTGATGTTTATTTGGTTTCTTTATGCATGTGCTTTGATTACGTATTAGGATTTATCGCGCCTTGTCAACGTAGGCTCGCGCAATTGCTTCATTAACATCTTTGCATAGTTAATGTAAGACTGTAAAAGGGATAAATAATACATAAACCTAGTAGTCATTAAGTGTTTACACTCCTATAACTATGACTCCACTGACAGAGAACAGATTTTAACACTCATCTTATACAGCTAAGCAATTAAATGTGTGACAAGTTTTCCTACTATCGGCTTGATTGTCACAACTCATAATTTCAGGTCATTCTCCAAACCCCGACAATTTACTATTCATGAGTTACTATTCATCAATCACTATTCACTGACCATTATTCATCATTTCACTATTCATTGTTTTTAAAGTCAGTTTGAGACTTTGAGAAGTCGTCAAAAATTTTACTATTCATGTAAAACTATACATTCCCAGAGGAAAATCACTATTCATGGGCATCATTCATCATGTCGTAAACTTGGTTACGGGTATTCAAATGCGCATAACCAGTTAGGTTCAGCTGCGTATTCATGCATCATCAGTAAAGACACATCATACAGACTAGGGTAGTCTGCATATAATCAGTAACATCATTACCATATCAGTTCATGCATAGGTTTGTGTGATTTTCATTAACGTATGCTTAATTGTTTAATTAACGTTACCACTCAGTCATTTCTACTAACATGATACCCAATACTCTCGAAAATTATCATAACACATTTTCAAACTAATTATAATGATATAGAGATTATATTATTACTTTACCCGGTGTTTTTAAACCAATCGCTATTATTTTCGTTAACGCTTATAACTCCGTCGGTTTACGAAATTTCAATCCGATAATCATTCTAACACCCGATTCTTGCACGGAACATGATTTTACAATTTTTACAACTTCGTCGTATTTCATTTCACCTCATCATGATTCATTTCTAGTTAACTCGGTACCCGATAACACCTAATGTATACCTTAAACTAGCTAAACTCTAATTAAATGGAGACACTTGCATTAAATTACATCAAATCTTCATCCTTTCACCCACATGTGCCCCCCCCCCTCCCAAAACTCCCCTAATTCTCACTTCACTTGATTACTAGTACAATGCATTTAATGAATTTTGGTGATTTAATTTCCATTCCACTAATTATAACACATACAACTCATAATTAAACTAACAAAAGCTCCATATTTTCTCTCCTATCTTCTTCCCCATTCGGCCAAGACCAAGAACACCACCATAATCCATCACTTTTTGAAGAACAAGTCATAATCAAGCTCCATTTACCTTCCTAGTTATGGTTTTGTGATTTAATCTCAAGTTTCTTACTCATTTCTTACCAAAACTCATCAAATATTCAAGTAAGTTTCAAGAACACATTTTGATCATCTTATACTATCATTTGATTCGTATGTTTATGTATTTTCAAGTTATATTAGTTATTCATGCAAGTTACTTATGTTTTAGATACCACATTTGCACAAAAACTCTCTTTAATACTAGATCTATAAGTTTCACTAATGATCTCATGAAATCCACCAAGGTTGGTGATGTTTAGGACCCCATGAAACCCTAAGAAGGTGTATGGTAGGATTTGCAAACTTGTGGAGTTGATTTGAAGTAGTATGATCAAGTTTAGAACCAAGAAAATGAGTTTTAACAAGTATAAATAAGGTTCTGTCCAAAATTGTGTAAACTGGAAAACTCAGAAACTTTTGGTATATTTTGGCCTGCATATTCTGAAGTTTCTTTCTAAAACGAAACCGTGGCCGCAAGAATCACTAAAAACCGACTTATAACGAAGGAGATATGATTTTTCAAAGTTAGACGACGAAAACTAATTTTCGGAAAATTTAGTTGCTGATCGCCGAGATTCAAAGGACAAAACGAGGCGTTAGACGTGATCTAGACAACCCGACCTACTGAGATTATGTTAGTTCATGTTTATACGAAGCCGTGGATGTAAAGAACGTAGAAAACGAGCTTATAACGGCCGAGTTATTCACGTTTGAAGCCCGACGTACCATATTCATTTTGACAGCCCACTAATAGAAAGTGTTTTAAGTATAAAAACTAGTGTTTTTGCGAAACATAACATTGTTAGCCAATTTTCTAATTGATCGAGGTGTGTACAATCAAAATTTAAATGAAACTACATTAATACATTGTTACAAGGTTTTCAAAAACGTCGAGTTTGATCAACTAACACATAACGTGCAATATTTCGCGACTAGTTTCACGAAGCCATTTTGGGCATATTTTCACAAGTTAAGGAAAATATTAAATTGCGATGAAAATGCTACATTTTGCCGATAGAACACCAAACGAGGATCGTGGAGTACCGTTTCAACACATTTACACGAAAAGTAGTTTATAACTTAACGAGACGTCAAAAGTGTATTTTTCGTCGATAAACGTTATTTTCAAAACTAACAAAGTGGTATCGTTAACATACGTATTTGCATGTGTTGCATTGTATCATTGCTTACATTAGATCACATCATTCATAATAGGTCGCAGTTAGAGACCGAGCTTTATTTCATCATATCCATCATTGTCATTGTTGCTATATCATATCAGGTGAGTTTTCATAGCCCCGTTTAAAATTATTTATTGATTTCTAAACTCTCGAGGGAGAATTCATTGCACCATTTTCATATGCGGACCAAAGTATACAAACTCATTACATTGCTTAAGTTACATCATTTCCCAGATTAAAGTTCCCTTTTATTATCATGAACCGTTAATTGTTAGCAAGCGAGAGTGGGTGAATAGATCTATTGAGGGTGACTCCTCCGTTCGGGTTGGTAGCACCAATTGGTCAAACGAACGCATTTCATTTCTGTCATATTAGAGTGATTGGCAAACACTCAGTTGGGGCATTTCATTCAGTCTAGCTTCGGGGTCATGAGCTTAGAGCTAATGTATCATTTTTATGTGGCATAGTTTTTTCATACACTTTATACTTGTGGTATCCGTACAACATTTCATTTACATAAACCTATGATCTCACCAACATTTTTGTTGACCATTTTTAGCAATGCATTTTCAGGTAATTAAGGTATCGCATGTTGGCTTGCATATGGACACATCATGGAGTCGCGGAGTCGATGCGTCCCAATTTATATTTTATGCACTTATCCATCGTTTGAATTGTATGAACTTGTTTTATGAAAACTTGTTTCAGCTTTTGGGACCTAGCTTTGTAACTCTGGATGTTTTTAAATAATCAAACGATGTATTTTCTAAACAAAACTTTAGGTCATTCAATATAACTGCAACTTTGGTGTTATGACCAGTCGTGCCCCTGAATGCCTCATTCCGCTGCAAGTCACGAAATTTGGGGGTGTGACAGATTGGCACCAGAGCAAAGGTTATAGCGAACTAGGTTGTCCATTATATCCTAGACTATAACCGCACCATCATAGCATCTCATCATTGTAGCATAAGTGCATATTCATTATACCACATGTAGTGATTGTGATTTCATACATATATCATTTCATCATAACTCACATTGTGTAAATGTTTATTTACTTTTATTTCACATCTATTGACACAGTGATGTCTTCGGATTCACACCCTATTATTATCTCATCGGACTCTGAGTCAGACGATACTTCCTCACTACCCTCCATCATAATAGAGTCGGTTACATCACCCTCACTACCCACTATCATTTTGTCATCAGTGGAGCCTACTCCACAATCTTCACTTGTGTTGTCAGAGGCTGAGACGGAATCCTTTGAGGAGGGGGAAGTCGTGCCTACCCCACCACTGTCACATGTGATCCGTCGTGGTCCCAGAGTTGTTCCAGTTATCCAGCCAGGAGAGTTTGTACCCTATGGTCGAGTTTACCGTACATATCCAGGTTGGCCGCGCATGAAGCGCACTGCTGCTAAGCGGGTTCATCATCTCATTGTCAGGTCACCAGCTGCATTTGTATCCCTACCACCACCATCATCTCTTACTTCATCTCATCCACTCCGTCGCCTCTTGACAGCGAGGAGGAGTGTGGCGTTCAGTACACCATCACCATTATCACCCTTACCATCCTTATCATCATTGTCTCCACCATTGCCATCTCTATCAGCACCAGTTCATATCAGGGATCCTACTCCTATGTCAGACCTACCGCTCAAGAAGCGGGCACATCTTGGTATTCCATCACCAGATACTTCAGATGCCGCAGAGACAGCACCACCCAGCAGATTCGAGGTTGGTGAGAGCTCGAGGGCTGCTGCTGACAGACTGCTTACTGCTGCTACATTTGACTCGCGACTAGATCAGCTTCAGGGAGAGATTGACAGGGCATTAGCTCATCTAGATGAGACCCCAGTGAGCCGTATTGAGGCTATAGAGGAGGAGGTCGAGGGATTGATCCAGGGCAGGGTTGCCATTGATGTGTCACACCAGGGTTTAGAGGCCTGTCAGTTGGAGAGTTCAGAGCATATCACCCAGCTAAGGCAGGAGATGCTGGGGTTAGTCGATAGAGCACAGAGTTATCTTCAGTTCAGGCTAGGATGTCTGCATCAGAGACTAAGGAGACTGATCTTCAGCTTCGAGTTCAGCACCTAGAGGAGATCGTTGTTGCTATGTCTAGGGATCTTCAGAGGATTTTCCGCAGGCTAGATGGAGCACCCGGAGGAGGTGCCTAGTGTTAGACTGTTATCATGTAGCTTGTACATTATTATCCTAGTCCCGGGGTGTGGGACATAGTTAGGACTTGTTGTCTTTTGCTTGTAGTACAAACAAATATATCAAGTGTGACTCTACTATGCAGGATTTTCGTTGTGCTATTTTATGATATCAGTCTGCGTAACCGAAATTTTCATGTATTATATTCATGTGCGTTGTGATTATACTTATGATGTTTCTATGTGGTTTCATTGTATTTATACATGTTGTGGTTGTATTTATACGTGTTGTGGATGTATATACATGTTGTGGTTGTATATATTGTGTTTGATGATCATTTTCTACTGTGGATTCTCATTGTTGTTATCTTTTGTGATTGTGAAGAATTATGCCACCCAAAAGAGCCACTACTGCTATGACACCAGCCGAAGTCAGAAAGCTTATTGCCGACAGTATAGAGGCAGCATTGGTTACAGAAAGAGCTGCCGTAGCTGCAGCTGCTGCTGAAGCCGCTTCGCGGGCAGAAACCGCGGAAGCAGCAGGAACAAATACCAATGGTACAAATGGTCGTTAATGTACGTACAAAGATTTCAAGAGTGGTGATCCGAAAAAATTCAAAGGCACTGAAGGGGCCACTGCCATGATCCGATGGTTTGAGAAGACAGAATCAGTATTCCTTCTATGCAACTGTCCGGAGGACAGCAAAGTTAAGTTTGCTACTAGTACACTCGTTGGGGAAGCTATGTCATGGTGGAATTCGTATGCAAAGCCCATGGGAATGGAGAATGCTTACAAGCTTACATGGGACGAATTCAAGAAGTTACTGACAAAGAAGTTTTGCCCACGAACAGAAGTGAAAAAGATGGAAACAGAGTTTTATGAGCTAGTGACAACAGGTAATGATATTGAGGCATATATCAGGAGGTTTCAGGAATTGGCAGCATTATGTCCGACAATGGTTCCGGACAGTGAGAAGCTATTAGAGAATTTCATTGGAGGATTACCTGACAACGTCCGTGGTGATGTGATTTCTTTTGACCTGCAAACATTGGATGAGGCAATCAGAATGTCTCAGAAACTCATGGCTTAGATAGTGAAGAAAGAAACTGCTTCAAACAGCAACAACAACAACACCAACAGTAACCGTAACTACAACAACCGTAACTCCAACAACAACTACCGAAACAACAACAACTATAACAGCAACCGAAACAATTCCAATAACAACAACAACAACAAAAGAAATCGGGATAACAACCAGAGTTGCAATGTTACTCAACCACCACCCAAGAGACAGGAAATTGCAAAGGCCTATGTTGCAGGTCAAGCTGAGAAAAGAGGTTACAATGGTACTTTACCCAAGTGCACCAAATGTCAAACCCATCATAAACCTAGAAATTGTCCAAATCCGTGTGGGAACTGTAAGAAGGTTGGTCATTCGACCAGGGATTGCAAGGCTCCGATTGTGGGTGATAATCAGAAGCCCTCGGTAACATGTTTTGGTTGTGGAGAAGTTGGACACTTCAAGAAAGAATGTCCAAAAGGAAAGAATCAGGGAAACAATAGCCAAGGTGGAACAGCTAGAGGAAGAGCTTATTTCCTTGGAGGAGAAGATGTCAGGGAGGACCCGAATGTCGTTACGAGTACGTTCCTCATTAATAATTGTTATGCATCCATACTATTTGATTCAGGAGGTGATAGAAGTTTTGTTTCTACTGCATTTGCACCATTACTCAACCTTGAACCAACCGCATTAGACACTCCATATCACATTAAACTAGCTAACGGTAGTTTAGTTGGCACTGACACGATCATTCGTGGTTACACTCTCAATTTTCTCAATCACCCGTTCAATATAGATCTCATGCCAGTAGAACTTGGAAGTTTCGACATTGTCATCAGAATGGATTGGTTATCTCAACATCATGCCAGAATCATCTGTGATGAAAAAGTTGTTCATCTTCTTTATGATGGCGAAACATTTGTCGTTCGCGGAGAACGCAGTGGGACTAGACTCAGCATCATCTCGTGCATTAAAACAGAGAAATACATAAAGAAGGGCTATTATGCATTCTTGGCTCATATCACAGAAAAGAAGTCGGAGGAGAAGCGACTTGAGGATGTGCCAATGGTTAAAGATTTTCCAAAAGTCTTTCCAGAAGATTTACCAGGACTTCCACCTACTCGCCAAGTCGAATTTCAGATTGACTTAGTGCCGGAAGCCGCACCAGTTGCGCGAGCACCTTATCGACATGCACCTTCAGAAATGCAAGAGTTGTCGAACCAATTGCAAGAGCTCTTGGATAAAGGATTCATTAGGCCGAGTTTCTCGCCTTGGGGAGCACCAGTTTTGTTTGTAAAGAAGAAAGATGGATCTTTCAGAATGTGCATTGATTATCGAGAGCTAAACAAATTAACGGTGAAGAATCGTTATCCACTTCCCAGGATCGACGATTTGTTTGATCAGTTGCAAGGTTCCAGTTATTACTCCAAGATCGACTTGAGATCGGGTTACCATTAGCTTAGGGTTTGGGAGGGAGATATCCCGAAGACAGCATTCAGAACACGCTATGGCCATTATGAATTTCAGGTAATGTCGTTCGGACTAACCAACGCACCAGCTGTATTCATGGATCTCATGAACAGGGTGTGCAAGCCATATCTGGATAAGTTTGTGATCGTATTCATTGACGATATCTTGATTTACTCAAGGAGTGAAGAAGAGCACCGAGAATACCTCAGAACAATTTTAGAGCTGCTCAAGAAAGAGAAACTGCACGCCAAATTTTTGAAGTGTGATTTTTGGATCAGAAGAGTACAATTTCTTGGTCACGTCATTGATAGTCAGGGACTACAGGTTGATCCAGCAAAGATTGAGGCAGTTAAAGACTGGGCAACACCAAAAACTCCCACAGAAATTCGTCAATTCTTAGGACTTGCCGGATATTACAGAAGGTTCATTGAAGGTTTTTCCAAGATAGCTAAGCCACTGACCAAGTTGACACAAAAGAACCAGAAGTACGATTGGGGAGAAAAGCAAGAGACCGCTTTTCAGTTATTGAAACAGAAACTTTGCAGCGCGCCAATTTTGTCATTTCCAGAAGGGATTGAAAACTTCGTGGTATATTGCGATGCCTCACACAAAGGACATGGGGCAGTGCTAATGCAAAACGAGAAGGTGATAGCTTATGCATCTCGTCAGCTTAAGAAGCATGAGAAGAATTACACTACTCACGACTTAGAGTTGGGTGCCGTGGTTTTCGCACTCAAGATTTGGAGGCATTATCTTTATGGAACAAAGTGTGTAGTATTTACAGACCACAAAAGCTTACATTACATTCTTAATTAGAAGGAACTTAACATGAGGCAACGTCGTTGGTTGGAACTACTTAGTGATTACGACTGTGAAATCAAATATCACCCAGGAAAAGCCAATGTTGTGGCAGATGCACTCAGTCGGAAAGAGAGACTCAAGCCTTTGAGAGTCAGATCATTGGGAATGACAATCATTTCACCACTACCATCAAAGATCCTCGAGGCCCAAGTCGAGGCACTCAAGGAAGAAAACCTACCAAGTGAAACACTCAAAGGAATGCAAGATAATGCAAACGGTTTTGTAAGGAGATCAGATGGAACATTATGCTTCAAGGATAGAAGCTGGATACCTCTCTATGGTGGAATACGAGAGTTGATCATGCACGAATCACACAAGTCGAAGTACTCTATTCACCCAGGTTCTGATAAGATGTATCAGGATCTCAAGAAGCTTTATTGGTGGCCGAATATGAAAGCAGAGATAGCTACGTATGTCAGTAAATGCCTTACTTGTGCTAAAGTGAAAGCCGAGTACCAGAAGCCATCAGGATTACTGCAGCAACCAAAGATTCCCCAGTGGAAATGGGATCACGTCACAATGGACTTCGTCACTAAACTTCCCAAAAATCAGGAGGTTACGATGCTATTTGGGTAATAGTTGATCGTCTCACCAAGTCAGCTCATTTCATTCCAATCAAAGAGACTTATACTATGGATCAGCTCACCAGACTTTACGTCAAGGAAATAGTTTCAAGGCATGGTGCACCAATTTCCATCATTTCCGACAGAGACAGTCTCTTTACTTCAAACTTTTGGGAGTCATTGCAAGATTCATTTGGGACAAAACTAGACATGAGTACCACATATCATCCTCAGACCGATGGTCAGAGCGAGAGAACGATTCAGACATTGGAAGACATGCTCAGAGCATGTGTCATTGACTTTGGAAATGGTTGGGCTAACCATTTGCCATTGATCGAGTTCTCTTACAATAACAATTATCACTCGAGCATAAAAGCTGCACCATTCGAGGACCTCTACGGTCATAAGTGCAGGTCCCCAGTTTGTTGGGCCGAAGTTGGTGATGTACAACTTACTGGTCCAGAGTTGGTCAGAGAAACAACAGAAAAGATAATTTAGATTAGAGAAAGACGCCAAACAACCAGAAGCAGACAGAAAAGTTATGCCGATGTTCGACGCAAACCATTAGAATTCCAGGTTGGAGACAAATTCATGTTGAAAGTCTCGCCTTGGAAGGGCGTGATACGATTCGGGAAACGCGGGAAGTTGAACCCAAGGTACATTGGGCCGTTCAAGATTCTGGAAAGGATCGGTCCGGTAGTGTACAGACTGGAGCTTCCGTCAGAGCTCAGCAATGTACATAACACATTTCATGTCTCAAACCTCAAGAAATGTCTTTCAGACGAAACGCTCGTAATCCCATTGGAAGAAATTCAGATCGATGATAAGCTTAACTTTGTGGAAGAACTAGCAGAAATCATGGACCGAGAGGTCAAACAGTTGAAGCAAAGTCGAATTCTGATAGTCAAAGTTCGCTGGAATTCTCGCAGAGGTCCAGAGTTTACTTGGGAACGGGAAGACCAGATGCTATTCAAATACCCACATCTTTTCACCGAGACCACTCCAGAGACCAACATCAGCTGAATTCAGGGACTGAATTCCTTTTAGGGTGGTCGACTGTCACAACTCGTAATTTCAGGTCATTTTCCAAACCCCGATAATTTACTATTCATGAGTACTATTCATCAATCACTATTCATCATTTCACTATTTATCATTTTTGAAGTCAGTTTGAGACTTTGAGAAGTCGTCAAAAATTTTACTATTCACATGACACTATTCATTCCCGAAGGGAAATCACTATTCATGGGCATCATTCATCATGTCGTATACTTGGTTTACGGGTATTCAAATACGCGTAACCAGTTAGGTTTAGCTGCGTATTCATGCATCATCAGTAAAGACACATCATATAGACTAGGGTAGTCTGCATATCATCAGTAACATCATTACCATATCAGTTCATGCATAGGTTTGTGTGATTTTCATTAACGTATGCTTAATTGTTTAATTAACGTTACCACTCAGTCATTTCTACTAACATTATACCCAATACTCCCGAAAATGATCCTAACATATTTTCAAACTAATTATAATGATATAGAGATTATATTATTACTTTACCCGGTGTTTTTAAACCAATCGCTATATTTTTCGTTTGACGCTTATAACTCCGTCGGTTTACGAAATTTCAATCCGATAATCATTCTAACATCCGATTCTTGCAAGGAACATGATTTTACAATTTTTACAACTTCGTCGTATTTCATTTCACCTCGTCATGATTCATTTCGGGTTAACTCGGTACCCGATAACACCTAATGTATACCTTAAACTAGCTAAACTCTAATTAAATGGAGACACTTGCATTAAATTACATCAAATCTTCATCCTTTCACCCACATGTGCCACCCCCCCCCCCCCTTAAACTCCCCTAATTCTCACTTCGCTTGATTACTAGTACAATGCATTTAATGAATTTTGGTGATTTAATTTCCATTCCACTAACTATAACACATACAACTCATAATTAAACTAACAAAAGCTCCATATTTTCTCTCCTATCTTCTTCCCCATTCGGCCAAGACCAATAACACCACCATAATCCATCACTTTTTGAAGAACAAGTCATAATCAAGCTCCATTTACCTTCCTAGTTATGGTTTTGTGATTTAATCTCAAGTTTCGTACTCATTTCTTACCAAAACTCATCAAATATTCAAGTAAGTTTCAAGAACACATTTTGATCATCTTATACTTTCATTTGATTCATATGTTTATTTATTTTCAAGTTATATTAGTTATTCATGCAAGTTACTTATGTTTTAGATACCACTTTTGCACATAAACTCTCTTTAACACTAGATCTATAAGTTTCACTAATGATCTCATGAAATCCACCAAGGTTGGTGATGTTTAGGACCCTATGACACCCTAAGAAGGTGTATGGTAGGATTTGCGAACTTGTGGAGTTGATTTGAAGTAGTATGATCAAGTTTAGAACCAAGAAAATGAGTTTTAACAAGTATAAATAAGGTTCTGTCCAAAATCGTGTAAACTGGAAAACTCAGAAACTTTTGGTATATTTTGGCCTTCATATTCAGAAATTTCTTTCAAAAACGAAACCGTGGCCGCAAGAATCACTAAAAACCGACTTATAACGAAGGAGATATGATTTTTCAAAGTTAGACGACGAAAACTAATTTTCGGAAAATTTAGTTGCTGATCGCCAAAATTCAAAGGACAAAACGAGGCATTAGACGTGATCTAGACGACCCGACCTACTGAATTTATGTTAGTTCATGTTTATACGAAGCCGTGGATGTAAAGAACGTAGAAAACGAGCTTATAACGGCCGAGTTATTCACGTTTGAAGCCCGACGTACCATATTCATTTTGACAGCCCACTAATAGAAAGTGTTTTAAGTATAAAAACTAGTGTTTTTGCGAAACATAACATTGTTAGCCGATTTTCTAATTGATCGAGGCGTGTACAATCAAAAGTTAAATGAAACGACATTAATACATTGTTACAAGGTTTTCAAAAACGTCGAGTTTGATCAACTAACACATAACGTGCAATATTTCGCGACTAGTTTCACGAAGCCATTTTGGGCATATTTTCACAAGTTAAGGAAAATATTAAATTGCGATGAAAATGCTACATTTTGCCGATAGAACACCAAACGAGGATCGTGGAGTACCGTTTCAACACATTTACACGAAAAGTAGTTTATAACTTAACGAGACGTCAAAAGTGTATTTTTCGTCGATAAACGTTATTTTCAAAACAAACAAAGTGGTATCGTTAACATACGTATTTGCATGTGTTGCATTGTATCATTGCTTACATTGGATCACATCATTCATAATAGGTCTCGGTTAGAGACCGAGCTTTATTTCATCATATCCATCATTGTCATTGTTGCTATATCATATCAGGTGAATTTTCATTGCCCCGTTTAAAATTATTTATTGATTTCTAAACTCTCGGGGGAGAATACATTGCACCATTTTCATATGCAGACCAAAGTATACAAACTCATTACATTGCTTAAGTTACATCATTGCCCAGATTAAAGTCCCCTTTTATTATCATGAACCGTTAATTGTTAGCAAGCGAGAGTGAGTGCATAGATTTATTGAGGGTGACTCCTCCGTTCGGGTTGGTAGCACCAACTGGTCAAACGAACGCATTTCATTTCTGTCATATTAGAGTGATTGGAAAACACTCGGTTGGGGCATTTCATTCAGTCTAGGTTTGGGGTCATGAGCTTAGAGCTAATGTATCATTTTAATGTGGCATGGTTTTGTCATACACTTTATACTTGTGGTATCCGTACAACATTTCGTTTACATAAACCTATGATCTCACCAACATTTTTGTTGACCATTTTTAGCAATGTATTTTCAGGTAATTAAGGTATCGCATGTTGGCTTGCATATGGACACATCATGGAGTCGCGGAGTCGACGCGTCTCACTTTATATTTTACGCACTTGTCCATCGTTTGAATTGTATGAACTTGTTTTATGAAAACTTGTTTCACCTTTTAGGACCTAGCTTTGTAACTCTGGATGTTTTTAAATAATCAAAAGATGTATTTTCTAAACGACACTTTAAATCGTTCAATATAACTGCGACTTTGGTGCTATGACCAGTCGTGTCCCTGAATGCCTCATTCCGCTGCAAGTCACGAAATTTGGGGGTGTGACATTGACCTCTTATCGGTGTTTGTTTTCTATCTGTGTACGTGTTTGCCATTCGCTTATTCACTTCTCTTACTTTAATTACTGTTTACTTAATGTACACAATCGTGTCAGTCTCTCAGACAGAAAAACCCCCTTACGGTAGATTAGGGCAATAGAACTAACTTAGGATTAAAATACTGATAGATATCTAGGTGTTAACGTTTCACTCTTAGTGTTTGACACTCTACTTACCAGCTAGCTACATTGATTGGGTACATTGCTTGTTAGTGTGTGTTATAGGATAAGTCGGCTAAATATAAATTTAAAACTTGATAATATAATCTATTCTACAACTATATATGCATGCATCAACTATTGTGGAGGGAATTAAAAGCTACAAAGCATTTTGTTAACGATGCTCCTTGGATGTTGATGGGAGATTTCAATGTCACTCTTACAATTGCTTACCAGAGGATCATTTGTGAGTAATGATATTAAAGAGTTTATTGATTGTGTCAATGATATTGAGGTGGATGATACTTGTAGTTTTGGCCTATATTTTTACATGGATTAGATCTCCGCTAGCTCCTTGCACAACTATTTTGAAGAAATTAGACAGGGTCATGATCAATGAAAGTTTTATGGCTGCTTATGGTAATGCTTCTGCCCTATTCATGCCTTTTTGTCACATCTGATCATAGTGCTCTTGTCACATCTATTCCAAAAGGTACAATTAAGAGATTTAAAGCTTTTAATTTTACAAACTATATTGTCCACAAACCTAATTTCACCACTATTTTGGAAAAGGAATTGAATAACGAGTTTGAAGGGTATTATATGTTTAAAGTGGTGAAGAAACTTAAAGATTTGAAAAGTCACACGAATAAACTGAATTGGAGGAATGGTAACTTGTTTGAGATAGTGTGCCGGTTTAGGGAAAAGTTAAAGGAAGCTCAAGTTCAAATGGAGAAATTTCCTAATGATGCTCATATAAAAGTTGTTGAAGCATAGTGTTTGGTTAATGTAGGGACCAATATATCTAGCTTTAACACATACTTATGATATGGAAATTAGTAGAAAGGGAAAGATGGAAACTAGAGAAAGAAAGAGGAAGATTAGATTAGAGATAGGAGGTGGTTTTCTTTATACATACAAGAGAAGAGGAAATATGGCAAGACACACACACTCTCCACGGTTGGAGAGTGTCTTATATACCTCAACATAGTTGGTCATGGGCTTCCATGGGCCGAACCATATTGGGTTATATAGACTAATAATATGGACTAGCTTATCGGACTCACTATTACATGCTTATACATATCAACTATTACAAGACTCGTTAGCTCCTGAATGATCACCACTTTTTCTATTACTTTTTCCCAAAAGTAAGGCTAACAATCTCCCCCTACGGGGTGATCATTCACTTTATATAAATGATGATTCCCTGTGGCTTTGCTCTTTGATCTTCATGTCTTTGGTCTTGAACTTGGGCCTTGATGTGTAATAGTTATGCTAGTTCCTTTGTTCCAATCATGCTTTGTGATCATGAATAAATCTCTTATCTTTCTTGCCTTCGATGAACATCTTCAAGTGTTTGTTCTTTCGTCTTCTCCAACATGCTCAAACTTCTTGTAAAGCTTTGATCTTCATACTAATGTAATCCTCACTTCCTTCTTGAACTTGTTCTTTGACATCTTGATCTTTAACTTTGATATAGAACTTTGTTTTCAAGTTTATTATCTTGATCTTTGAGGATGTTAGTATGAGCATGCGTAGTTGAAGCTTGTTGATGAATGAAATGATGGTATACAGTCTTTCTCCAAGGGAACTTTCATCAGTACTTGCACAAATAATGTAGCTAATAATCATGTTAGGCCAATCGATGATTATGGATCTTTTCTTAGAGAATAGTTCTATTACGATTGTTTTACTGATGAACGTCTTGATTCCATTCATCTTGGTCGGGCAAATCAGCCGCCCGAATCCCGTTAAGGACATTTGTATATACATTGGATAAATCCAAGTATACACCTACGTCATCAGGAATCGATTCATGAAAGGAATCTCCTTGGCAGGATTTTCGGCACCTACGTGTTCGGATATTGAGAGCATTTGCAGCATAGTGTGCTAACACTTTTCGAATCTCCACACAGGCCATTCCTGAATTGGATACGCTCAAGAAGGCTTACAACAAGACAGGTGAGCCGCTGGAGTACACCAAAGTATCACTCCATGACTGTAAACCTTTTGAGACATAAGTAACCACCATGAACACTAAGCTAAATCCATAAAGAATTAACGAAGTGACCTTCTGTCATTGTTGTTTGATGTTGACACTGGCAGGAATTTCCATTCAATTATAGAGTATCACAAGTGTGAATCCTCTATGAATGTTCTGGCAAGATTATTAAGATCTACGAAGGACTCTAAAAGTACAACTTATGTTCTTATTATTGAACAATCAAGTGTAGATTGGAAATTGTGTCCTAGGAGATATTTTGATGAATCTCATGGCTCTAAACTCAATTTGTGAATTTTTGGTTTTAGTGAGCGGAAGTTGGAGCAGATTGCCACCTTTTCAATATTAACACATCTTAGAGTGAGAGGCCGATAGATTACGTGTTTATCTCCGTGAGAAATGAAACAAGAATCTTTTGAGAGAAACTTGAGTGGCTGAGAATGGTTTGTGCATTGCATCACTGGGTCCATGATGTCTTGTCTTCAATATCAATTTCAACTTTGTGATAACCGATAGCAGATGTATTGACCCAGTTTCTGTCCTAAGTTTATGGAGGGCTCATTTCTTTTCACCCTTACATAACTTTTTTTCCATTCTTCAACCCCTTCATTCCCTTTTACTCATTTACTCCTTTTTTCATACCTAAGGACTTCTAATTCTAATCTATTGGAATTGTCCTTGGGTAGATCACTCCGGCTCTGGCTGGACTAGAGGACATAAACCTAAGCACTTACGCTCCTTATAACTCCTCAGTTATCATATCACAACCGTAAAACCATTAGAAAATCAATGAAAGTTTTTAAGAGAAATCTTGTTTTGACAACACTTTGAAAGTTTTAACTTTTCAGAAATACTCCCCCTCCACATTTGCTCATACGTTTTTAAGAGAAATTTGCATATTGAGGGAAGAGTCCGCACTTTTGAATTGATTGACTTTCAGTGGACAAGACCGATTCGAGACACGCTTACATTACTAGTTAGACTAGCTTGAAATTATTACCCGTCCTGGTCAAATCCACAGAAAATCTCTCGAGACGGTATGCTCTACTCAGACAAGTCCTATTCTAGACACGCTTACATCACTGGTTAGACCAGCTTGAAATTATTACCCGTCCAGGAACAAGTCTTTTCGATTACTGACATTTTTTTTTCTCGTCAATTCATAGGTTAATTCTGAGTTGAGCTCTTTGAGATATCATGACGTTCACATTTTAATCATATTTCTCCCCCTCAAAAATAGCATATCTTATGATATTTTTGAAATCATAATGATTAAAAGATATGTTTTTCAGAAAAATTATGGAGAGAAATAGATTGAGCATGAAATTGGAACATTTATACTCTCCCTCAAAAGATGAGTATATTGAAAATGTTTATGAGGGAGTCATTGTGAGCACTTTATGAAAGATTTTGATAAATCTTTTTGAAAAATCTTGAAGAAAAGTTCTCAAGATAGAAAAGATTAGGAAAATATTTAAAGATAATGTAAAAGATTTATCATCATTTGTTTTAGGATAAGTGTTCAAAAAAGATACTGGTCTTGCACGACACTTTCCTTTATTTTAAAATCCGAGTTGTACACTGTGATGTGTACACAAGTCATGTGGTTTTGAGCAAAATTTTTGATAGATTTTGAAAATTTGTTTGAAAAATATTGAATGAATTTTGTTCAAAAACAAGAAGATTTCTCTTCTTTTAATAAGGATAAATGCACTGATGCGTACACTTTCATTTTCTTTAAAAGCACCAGTTTCGTACTAAAGTATACGAAAGCCATAATGTTTTAGGATAAGTGCACAAAAAATATATAAAACCCTTGTTTTGATTAAGCACTTTCCTTTCTTTGAAGAACGAGCCCTGATCAGAAATAATCAAAAGTCATCAAATGAAGCCCGGGTTCTGAGCTGATGTACTCAGAAGCCATTAAGTGAAGCCTGGGTTCTGAGTTGATGTACTCAGAAGCCATTAAAGAATTTTTAGAAACGACACGTTTTGAAAACATTTTAATAAACTCTCGCTCAAGCATATTTATACCTCCGTATCATTGTTGAATGACATTGCTAGAGACGCAAATAATATCGATTATACCAGAGACATGTAGGAGAAGAATATTTTTCGATTTTTTATTTTATATTGTTTTTGTATTTTTGAAAATTTTATATTTTTGTATTTTGCTTTTTGTTTTTATAAATAATGAAAATCTTTTTGGTTTTCTAGATTTAAATATGTACAAAGAAGATTTTTCGTTAGAGAGTGAGATTGTCGATCACAACCTATGAGCAGTCGTAGACGATGTACCAGAGGTATATCAGAATGACCTGCAAAGAAAGTATTAGATGAAGATGGCCTATTGACAGAATTGGAACCCCCTGATTCATTGGGTTCTATGATCATTGAAGCACCTGCATCCAAAGAAGAAGATTTTGCACAAACAATAGGTGTAGAAGTACATGTTTCCTCACACTGAGAGTGTGCACGATCAACAGTTTTAGTGGTTTCTACTTCCTTATCCTGAGGATGTTCACTATTATTTGTTTCGGTCCAAGTTTCAAAAATCTTTCCTGTAGGAATCCACCTAAGACCAATTGTGTTAAAAACTTTTCCCGTAGGAATCCACCTAAGGTTAGATCTAGGAGTTGTTTTCTTTTCAGGTACAGTGAAAGTCTTATGTTGAGAAAAATTATGTCCTGTATTGATCAACCTATCAGGTTTCTTAGCCTTGCTGTTCTTTTTAACGGGTTTGTTTGTGTTTTTTGTCTTAGTGGATGGTGTTTTAGCACGTGAATTGATTTCATGAAGATATTTAGAAATGCACAAATCATGATTACCTTTAAACACACATTTCTGACATGTAGGACAGACAGATTCAACATTCTTGTTTAAAAAATAACTTTAACTTTGTCACTACAGTCATTTGGCGATTGTTTCTTGTTCGAAAAAGACTTTGAATTCTTAGTGTTGTGATCTACATGCATAGCATTTTTAATCACGTGACTACTCTTAGATGCAAGCCAATCCCTAGTCTTTTGTAAAGTGTTCGTAGGAATTTGTTTGCTACTACTAGCAGTGTTTTGCATTCTTGAAGAATTCATCACCCAAGGTTTAGCATCTAAAATTCTATCTTTTCGAATCTGTGCCTTTTTCCTAGCTTCCTCTAGATAGTGACTGTGAACCATGTCATTAGAACCAGCATATTCTTTAACAGTTTTAGTGGTCACATTCTTTGTACTATTCCTAGAAAGGCTAGGTGTAATCACATTTGTGCTGCTTTCAACAGTTTTTTCTTTTTCATTTTGAGGAATAGAATGTGGAGTGACTGGTTTTGACAAATATGTTTTCTCATCGACTTTAGGAGCAAACCGAGAAATAGACATTTTTGGTTTTCCAACTGGATTCAAAGCATTTGCTTTCTCCGTTGTCAATGATTTTTCCAACTTAGTTTCCACACCCTTTCCTTTTAGACTTTCCAGCTGAGCTCTCAAAAGATCATTTTGCTTTTCCATGTCCTTATGAGCACGCTCATATGACAGTTTGTCATACTTGCATTCCTTAGTTTTTCGATCAAGTTGTTTAGAATAGGACACATTTTCTATTTCAAGCTTTATGAGAGCATTTTCATATTCTGAAACAATTTTCGAATGCTCAGCTCGCAGTTTTTCATCATCTTTAACAGAGTAAGATTGTAATATGATGGACATAACATCTGTTGAAACGACTGTTTCAAAAAGAGAATCATTTAAGTTTTCCAAAGTTTTGATATTTTCAAGAGATTCATTTGCTTCCTTCACCAGGGATTTGTGGTCCTTGACAAAGTCAACTGTTTCTTTTAAAAATGCTTGTTCAAAATGAATTACCCTCGCATAGATATTATTCAATGGAGTAGCAATATCAGTATCAAAAATCTTTTTCATCTCTTTATGAAAACTCGAGTTCCAAGTGTTAATATTCAGACCGGTTTTTGAATCAACAGTCCATTGAAGTTGCTCAATTCTGGTTTTGATGTCATCTAGAAATCTTCTTGCAACACTTGTGTGAAAAATGTTGTTTGAAGACATCTGTTCCATTTTAGAAAGATTTTTTGAGACAACTATTGGATTTGAAACTTGTTTTGAAATGGTTTTTGTAACACTTGGTTTTTTGGAAAAACTCGTGCTTTGTTTTTGTGGAACAAAAGTAATTCACAAAATCTCATTAAGCTTTTTGTAGTCTATGGGTTTTATTTCTGGATTATTTTGTTTCATTTTTGATCTACTCTCTGCAGCAAGTTCTATCGTTTCATCATAATCATGAACAATTAGAGGATCATGCTTATCAAACAAGACATTAGCATTATACAAAACATTCTGTTTATTCTGAGCTTTCTTGAGAAAACAAGATTTTTTGTTACCGAGAGCCATTTTTTGTGTTGTATGGTAAAACGGATCTGGTTTACTAGTAATCATCTGAATTGTTTGACTTGAGTGACCCGTTTTAACAAGCAAAATTTCCAATTTGTTGATTTTTTTCTTTTTGCTCAATGATTTCATAAAGAAGTTCATCTTCACATTTTGAAAAATCAGCTTTCAACTGTTTCTTTTCTTTTTCAAGATCAAAACAAGTTGTTTTTTGTTTAGAAAGTTGGTTTTTAAGATCAGAAATTTCCTCGTTTAAAGATTTTATTTTCATATGTAAGTTAACATCAAGTGTGTCAAACTTAATTTGCAATTGTTTTTCTCTTAAAATAGAATTTTGATAACCAATTTCTAATTCAGACTCTCGTTTTTTGTTGAACTCAAAAACTTTTTCATTTTCCTTATATCTCTCAAGCTCAGTAGTTAATTTCTCATTCACGGATTTGACCTAGCGATTGATCATCTTAACTTTCTCAATTTCAATTTGACAGTTATGGATTAATGATTCAAAGAAAACACTTTCTTGTTCAGGTGTTGCTTCAGTATGTTCTGACTCATTTCCATTAGGACTCATTTCTGGAGTTACAGAAACAATATTACTATCATTATGTTTTTCCACAAATGACTCATTAATAGAAACAGGTAGTGCAGACTGTTGCATCTCTTGACCAAATGGATTATATGCCACCACAACATTATAATCGTTTACCTCAGTTAACCCCTTTAAAATGTGTCAGTGTCGTAGGTATGAATACACTAGTAACACGTGGGTAATTTCCATCTTCTGAATCATTTGAATCTGTCATTTCCAAAAAATCATATGCTGCAAATTCTTCAGCGTCTCTTTCTTTATCAACCAACTGCTTCTCATATGTAGAATATGGAGTAAAGAATGGTACGAGAAGTTCCATATCAGTGGATGATAAGAAATCGTTCAAGAAAGACTTTTTTAATCGTGTATTAAAACTTGATCTAGATCTTTTTCAATGATTATGGAATTTTTGGTTAAAAAAAAAACTTTAATGGTTTTACAAATAACTAATACGGTAGTTATTGCAAACGGACCCAAAAAAATTTTAAACTTGAAATTACGAGATAGCATGGCCCGTGCGATGCACGGGCTTTGTTCATCATAAAGAATCATATTTGCAAGGTTTATACATATTTAATTATTTGATTTCTTTTGTCTCTTACACCAAAACTAATGTACCAACTTCGTGTCGTGCCTTCCTTTTGCAACGATTGCGTCGTTATATCTCCAAGTGGTATCAGTTGCAAATATGTCCGTGCGATGCAGATATCTTTTATGGTTTCAGTTTTGCAAAGGTGAAATCTATTTTGTTAACGAATTCACAAATTCCATCTAAGTTATTTCTTGTAAATAGAATGATTTCAAGAAGAATGTATCAAATGCATGAGTGATTTTTATAATTGTAACACAAACTCATAATTATAAAACTAATTTAATAGGAAAAAGAAGTGTTTATACTCCGTATAACTTAGGTGCGTGTTTTTTTGGTATTTTACTAAAGACGACTTGTTAAACCTAATTTGATGTATCCCCCGCGAGTCTTGCTAACTTTGTCTCGAGTTTGATGTAAACATCACAAATTGTTTGGCTTTTGCAATACAAAACGTGTACTAACTCAATTTTCATGCAAGGTTAACTATCATTTAATGCTAAATAATGCTCATAATCATTTGCTCAATCAATAAAACTCATAAACATTTTTTTTATAATTATAATTGTATACTTCCAAATTTAAGGAGACCATTCAATTTCAAGTATGTGTCTTTGTTTGCCACATTAAGTAGCAATTTCGAGACCATTCAATTTAAAGACATGAAGAGACATGGTAACTTGAAAGAGTTTGGTGATTTTTTAGTTTCATTAAAGCATGACATGAAGAGACATGGTAACTTGAAAGGGTTTGGTGATTGTTTAGTTTCATCAAAGCATTTCATATACATGCTAGTATGCATTAATGCGTTAAGTTTATATATTGAGTTATCATAATTGAGTTGATTTTTTGTATAGATGCATTAATGCTAACATTCATCCATGAAACTTTTGCTGACGCCTTATTTCTTTGTAAGACCTTCTTGTTGGAGCTTCGAGTCTTGAACAAATTGATGTGACTATTAATTGAATATAAAACTTAATTTAATAAACTTAATATTTACTATTATAGTTATACGTAGTATGTGACAAACTCTTTCATCAAAAACAAAAAACAATAAATTTAAACTTTCTAAATTAAACTGAAACTTCAAATATTTAAAACATAAACTAATAACTTAATGATTCCTCCATAATATTGCCTTCGTTTTCAAAGTTGTTTCGCGACACATGTCAATCAAATGATCGTAAATAGTTCGTCATTTAGGCGTTGCTTATTTTGAAGAAATGTTAATTTCTTGAAGTTCAATCTCCCTATTGAACCTGGTTTCGACTTCTCTCTCTCTCTCTTTGATTTACCTCTGTTCATTGACATAAACATCTCACATCGACGTTGCGAGTAAACAAACGACTTCATTGCCATAAACGTCTCACGTTGTCGATGTTACAACTCATTAGTGCCAACACACCCACCATTTTTTTTAACAGCAAAGGTTACTCAATAAGTGGTTAAGCACTATATAATCCACTAAAATATATGATGTCAAGTTCATTTTCTCCTACGTATTTAACTTTGCATGATAACATTGGCTTTTTAGGCGATCGAAGTCTATAATGCCAAGCTTTATGACTACCAGTCTACCACTTTAATTAGAGATTAAACTCAAATTTGTCCACTAACAAACCTAACCACCTTCTAGCCTGTAGTACCTTTTATAAAGGCCCAAGAAATTTTTTAAAATCACAACTTAATGACAATGAATGGATGGAACTTCAAAGGTCCAATCCCTTCACATTCAATTAGACCATTCAATTTTACTTACGTTTTTATGTTTACATGCTACCATTGGCTTTTTAGGTGATGGAAGTCTATAATGCCAAGCTTTATGACTACCACTTTAATTAGAGATTAAACTCAAATTTAATGGCCATTTCATTTAATTTAATGGCCATTTTGTTAAACTCAATTCACTTCAGTAGACAATCATAAACCTGTTTGACATAACAACGCTAATCTTCAAAAAGATATCACATGAGTGTATAGAAAGATGAGGCACATATTTCTAACCTCCGCTCACCTGGAAAATACTATCCATTTTAACATGTTAATTGTTGAGAATGCTTCTTTGTAATTCTACTACAATAAAGACAAACATGTAAGACAAACATGTGGAAACCGTAGAGGGGGGGGGGTGAATACGTTTCCATTTAAAAACTTAAAAACTTTTTGTATCAAACACCCGATCAAGTGTGACATAATATGAAAAGTTTCAACAATGATCATACAACATCTAGAGATGGTATAAGGTAAACTACAACACAAACACAATCAAACCATAACACAAACATAATCAACATAATATAAGCATCAAACCACACAAAAATAAACGCAATGCAAATATAAATATAAAGCGATAAAGAATAAAATAAAAGTGAAGAGATAAGTAAGAAGGCGCAAACCGGACACGATGATTTATAGTAGTTCGGTCACGAAGCTCCTCTTCGCCCTACTCCACTCCCCGAGTACCCAACTCGAGAGTTACTTCACTAATCAACAAGCTCCCTTCAGGCGGAGAAAACGGTACAACGTCGCTTATCCTTATTTCCGAAACTAAGCTAAATGTCGAGTACTAATCTTAGCTAGTACCAATCTACCACGATCCACATGATCTACTCATGATCTACCCGATCTACCCTTGATCCACTTGATCAATACACAAGCCCACAAGCTACAAGAGATCTCCAAGATCACAACAAGATCACAATGATCCACTCCCACTTGACTCGATCTACCCGATCTACCATTGATTTACTTGATCAATCACACAAGCCCACAAGCTTCAAGAGATCTCCAAGATCTTGACAAGATCACAATGATCAACCCTCACTTGACTCAACCTACCCTATCTACCCTTGATCAACTTGATCAACACACTAGCTCACAAGCTACAAGAGATATTCAATATCTCTATAAGATCACAATGATCTTCTCTCACAAACTCTCAAAAGAAAAATGAACTTGATGTATACAAGATACAACAAGTATGTAACAAGTGTTACAAGTGCACTAACTATAACTACAACACTTTGTATCTTTGTGATACTATGTGTTCTTCTCTTGCACTAGCAGAGGAATGAAGGTGATCTCTTGGTTGGATGAAAGGATCACTCTTAAAGAAACTAAGACTCTCTAAATGATCAAAGAAAGTGATCTAAGTGAGAAGGGATTAGTCCAGAGAAAACTGACTGGAAAAATCAAGTTGGAAGTGTAAAATGGTCCACTATTTATAGGCAATGAAAAAACTAGCCGTTACAGAGGGACGACACCACTAATTGCCAGACGGCACCACTAAATTTAGTGTTACCATCAGTACTTTAGTGGTACCGTGGACGCACCTCCATTTCTTTTTAGTGGGAAAAGTTTATTTGGGAATGTTTGGAGCTGTTTGGGGGGGGGGGAAATAGCTGTTACTATTTTTGAAATGATTATCCCAAATAAAACATTTCTTTCTAATTCAAAAATAATTTGTAAAATGTATTTTTTAAAAATGTTTTGTCACATTCATAAAAATGTGAAGTTTAAAACAAAAAAATTATTTCTTTGATCATCCGTCAAATTTAAATTTGTTTGTTCATACCTTGAGTGATTTACGTCGGAATGAAAATCTACGACTCTGTTGCGGCATACCTTGAATGATTTACGTCGGGATGAAAATCTACGACTCTGTTGAGGCATACTTGATACGTTGAGAGATGTTAATGCAAGCATGCATTGATGATTTGTGTTTACAAGTAACTTGCGCATTTTACTGTGTATTACAAGTTACATGTTTGTCATTATTAAAACTGAAGAAACCGTTTAGTTTAAATATCGTAATATTTGCACTAACAATCTCCCACTTTTTGATGATGACAAATATGTAAACCGTAACACACAGTAAAATATAAAAGTTACCTGTTTACACTCCCTTCTCCCCCTTTTGTCGAAGCAAAAAGGTAGTTGCCTCGAGCTTTCCCTTGAATTCACTCCCTACTCCCCCTTATTACACTACTATCATTTCTTCCCAAAAAGGCGAGCTTGCATCATCCTTGTGAAGTCTTCTATCATCACTTGTGAAGACGACTCCATGCTATGTATTCAAATACCTCCGAGCTCCCCCTAGCTCAATGCTCCCCTATGGTAATTGAATCCCCTTATTCATTCACTTTAGTATCTAGCGGATCCATGGATCAAATTCTTACAAAGGCTTTTCCTACATTAAGGGTTAGCTTCGTGCAACATAATATATAAAAGAATAGGAGCAACATTATAGGGATAGAATACACATAGCAAGACATGCAAGGGTTAAACTATGTTAAAACGTGAGTGTTACAGCCCAAAAGTGTGCCAAAAGGATAAAGACCAAAAAGAAAGCCCAAGAAAGTTGAGCGACACAAAAAGATGAATGCATATTGCAATTCAAAGACACTTGAGTGTCACAATCCGACCGACAACCTAAGGTGTAATTGTTCAATCAATCACACTAATCAAGAACGAGTTTCGTTCATTGACTGACACACAAAATGACTGTTGTCATTGGGAAGGCGAGTTCTAACAAACCTTTTGAACAACATAATAATCTACCTAAGATGATTGGTGTTAAGGATGGTTTGTTGATAAGACAGACTCTAAATGATTACTATTATGACAAGTCATGCCATAAAGTAGCCTCGATAGAAAAAAAATAAGAATGAGAACGACACGCACTAATATTCGAATGGAAATGATTCCATAAGATAGGAAGTGTTGGATTTGACCTTTGAGGAAAGGTGGGAAAAGATGTTTTAGATTAATATATCGTTTGCACTGACAATGAGATGCATGATATATTTCAAAAGAGAAAAAAAAGAAAATATGCATGTGATCCTAACAGGATTGTGGGTGGATATCTCTAACGGGGTTGATGTGACGATGTTCTAGATTTCTAGTTTGGATGATCCTAGTTGTGTGTTAAAGATAATTTGGTGCATGAAGGGTTTCGTGTGATTGTGAGGATTGAAGGTTATTGAACTAACTATCACTATCCAAAGTGAGGAATAGTTGTAAGGTTTGAGTGTAATGATCGATGGATTGAAGCTTCTTAGACTAACTATCACTGTCAAGAGTGAAGTGTAGCTAAAAGGTTTGAGTAGGATTGATATAAGGGTTGAAGGTTTTGAAACTAAATATCACTGTCAAGAGTGAAGTTTAGTTATAAGGGTTGAGTGTGATGATGAATGATATTAATGTGAGGTTTGAAGATGAGATGCAAGATAAGCTTGCAATGGTGAGGCCTTATATAGGCAAGAGTTGTGGGATTTGAATTAAAGGTGGTAGTAGTGACCTATGAGGGAATCTTAAGGTTTATGTAAGTTTGCAAAATTTTTACAGGTTTGAGGTTAGGGATGCTGGGATCTAGAGGAAACAGTGAAAATTCGTCAAACAAGGGTACAGTACCACTAAATACCGCACGGTACCGTTAACTTTAACGGTACCGTGGCCTATTTAATGGTACCGTGACTTGGAAGTCACGAATTTTCCTGTGCAGCCTAGTGCTGGACAGCTAAATGGAAGTTTCCTAGGGAATAAGAACCACATTTGTGTGTTCTTGAGAGTGTTTGTTGAAAGACTATATGAGTGTGTTTTCGCTCCCCCTTAATCTATGACCATCCGGACAAGATGTAAAATATAAACAGGAAAACAAACATTGACGGAAGCGATGAGCTTAGTAACGTTATGACAAGTGGTGGGTAGCATACAATAAACTTCACCTTCGAAGTCACGTAGCTCTTCTCAATCATTGTAAATATTCATATGATGAGGCATGTGATTACGTGGAAATATGCTAAGGGTTAAGAAGATAAATTCTTCAAGGTTATGGGGTTAGTGACAAGGTTCTAGTGGGGTTATCTATGTTGATGAAGAAGAGTTATCTCAACTTATCCTAGCGGTTCTTCGCTTGAAGTGTGTGGAAGATGAGTGGGATGCAGAAGCATTGGTAGTGTAGAACTAAGGTTGAAAAGTGTAGATAAGTTGAGAAGATAATGGATACGAAAGTAACCAAACATATAGTGTGTTTAGTACCATGCGAAAGTGAAAGGTGAAAAAGCTAAGGAATCAGAAGATAGAAAGAAACTATTTTGATAGGAGACGGTTCTGGTTCAATACTACATCGAGTGGGTTTCGATAGTGTTTTTGAAACAGTGAGAATTGAAGACAAAATAAACTATCTCAGCAGACAACGGTCCGACGGTACCGTTAAATTTAGCGGTACCGTCCCCTATTTAAGGGTACGTGACCTGCTGAGGTCAGTTTTGACCCAGAATTAGATTTTTGACAAAGAAATTTCACATATGTTGTGATTTTTTTGGACTTTAGATTAAAGGAATTTATACCAGATAAATTATTTGAACGGTACTAGACGAGAAGAGATGAATTTTATATTTCCGAGGAAATACATAGGTAGTCATTAGAGCGATGTGAAGGAAGACTTAATATTTCCAGTGAAATATTTAAAAAGTCATGAGACGAGACACAAGATATGACTTCAATATTTCCAGTGAAATATTCAAGTAGTCATAAGAGGGATGTGAAGAATGACTTAATATTTCCAGTGAAATATTTAAAAGGTATAATTACTAAAATAGACCGGGCAACCAAGTGGTTGGCGGTTTTTGCCTCGAAAAAAAAAACTTCTGATATTAGACCAGGGGAACCTGTACTTTTTGGGCAACTGAAATCTGCATGTGACATGTGTCACTTTTCTGACTATTTTTTGCGCAACTTGTGTATTTTTTGGGCAACTTGTGTATTTTTTGGGCAACTGAAGGACACTTGTCATCGTATGGGTCGAGATGCCCAGTTTCTTGGTCTAATATCAGAAGTTTTTTTTGGGGCAAAAACCACCAACCACTTGGTTGCCCGGTCTATTTTAGTAATTATCCCTATTTAAAAAGTCAAGAGACGAGACGTAAGGGATGACTTAAATATTTCAAGTTAAATATTTAAGTAGTCATGAGAGGGATTTAAAGAATGACTCAATATTTCCAGTGAAATATTTAACGAGTCATGAGACGAGACGCACGAGAAGACTACAATATTTCCAGTAAAATATTCAAGTAGTCATAAGAGGGGTATGAGGGATGACTTTAATATTTCCAGTGAAATATCTAAATAGTCATAAGATTTATGGAATATGTTCCATCTTCCTAGACCTAGACGAAGATGGTTAGAGGATTCTCGTTTGAGAGGTTTGGTTGATTTACGGATTTCGATGTGCTTCGCACGCGAGTGTTTCACGGGGTTTTGAAAGACGTAACGCAGGGCCTATGGTGCTGATTCACAGCAGGGTTTGGAATCTTAAGAAGTGTATAATCACACGAGAATAAAAGGAACTACTAATCACTTATATAGTAACTCGTGAGTCCTTTGTCACCCGAGGGTAGATGTTAGCTTTTATCTTTTGGATGAGCGTTTTAACATATGTTGTTAAAAGGCTTGAATATGATGTTTCGAATATGACATTTAACAATTGCGATCGAAAGTTAAACTTACTTGAATATTTCGGATGAAATATTTAATTTGTCAAACCTACTCCGAGTTCTACTAGGTTTGTATCTAACATTCCCATGACAAAAGGGTGTATTACTTGAAGAAGGCGAAGTGATGACCAGGGAATTAGGACAACTTTGCGACTAATTTAACTTATAGGTTTTGACACTAGTGTATGACTATATGACTTCTAAGGGTTCATAGTGATAGGCATACCTAATTCCTAATGTGTTAAAAGGACATAGTGTGGGTGAATAATTTACAAGCAAATCCTGTATAATGCACATAAAGAATAAATGCAAACATCATGCGAAACATGATAATCATTTAGCATTTAAGATCATGAAGACATTTAATAATATCTTACGAGAACATGTTATGATTTTGAAACACATATGTGGGATGCAAGCAATCTAGGTTTGCTAAGGAAGATCCTAATTACTACTTGTTCAAAATGAAATCCTAACGGGAGATAAAGTTCATCGATGTAAACTATCTCTAGTCAAATGTAGGAATGAAAAAATTTCAAGTTAGAGAATGAGTATGAGACTATTACTAGTAGTGCTCAATTCAGGCTAAACACGACCATTTTTACGGGTTATACCACGAACCCAACTTCTCCCATGGAAGCAATTCAACCGTTAGGTCAAATTGAATTTCTAGTGCGATAGGTTCTCCAGTAGTCATTCTCATGTTAGAAAAATTCAAATTCCTGTATTTGCCTATCAAAGTATAGCAAATATGATATTAGCTTATTTCGCTAATACATGGCCTAATATGACTCAACTAACCATACTTTGAAAATCGGTTAAGAAAATGACATGTCTTACACAACTCCTAACAAAGGCAAGCGAAATGCTTTAATTTCGTGTTTGAGATTTAGGGGTTATTTGATGGAGATGGTGCATTTTATGATCTCTTGGACAACATCTTTGTTTGTTGAGTTGTTACATGTTATTTTAACATGATTTGGTTTCCTAGGACCAAGAGTCACTCTAATGTGATACAATGTAGAATCTACTACATCATGTGTGTTTCAAGAATGCTCCTTTGCATATCTTGAGAAAGGAATCTAGTAAATGTTACTTACCTTAATAGATCTTGTGAGTATTATATTTAAAATGAGACATACTGTATATTTCAACAAATATGCTTTTCTAAAAGGAAACTTATCACTCTTACGAATGCTTAGTAAAACAAGTATTTTAGTGTATGACCAATTTTACTTGTTTATGTAATGACACATGTTGTATTAGGTTATTATTCAACTATAATATCCTATATTTGTTAACAAGATGCAATGTATTCTCTTGTAACATAACCATTCATGTTACAAAGAAAATAAGATGCATAGGATATAAGTTATCCTTTGTCAATCTTTTGATAAGAAAAAATACATGTGATATTCTCAAAGATTGATGACTTACATAATAGTTAATAACCTATTATGTGTGACACTTTTACTAGACATGTGATTTTGAGTGTTACGTCGTTCATGAGCAAAGTTTACATATGTTGTTTTTTTGCTCGTGTTTGGTTTTTATGAAATGACACATTTACTAATTGCATTGCAAAGTAAATTAATTGAATATTTCGGATGAAACATCCAAGTTGTCAATCCTACTTAGTTGTGTATTTTATGCATCTTTTAAATATATTAGTTTAATGTTTGGAACACAACCATTGGACAAGAAGGCTCAATATGTCATCTTCAACACAAGTGTGAGTTATGATCCGATGCAAATTATTTTCGTCTTGAGAGGACGTCATTATTTTCATAACAATCGAGTGTGATTGAGTATGTAGATTCAAGATAATATATTTCATCATATTTTGATGTTATCTTGAAGCTAGACAAATAATGACTCCAATTTCATGTCCATACTCAAAAACTTATCAATTAGATTCGATAATGATATCAATCATAATTTGAATAATGAATTGATATGTAATCGAAATCTTTCTTGACCCTCAAGATCACTCCTTTTAAAAAGAAAATAAATATTTAGGGAATGTTCTAATACTAGTTGTATGTGTGAGGTTAATGACATATTAAGTTACTACTTCGATATTGTCATTTATTTTTATTTGCGAAAAACTATTTATATTATTAAGTATAATATTCTTAGTTTTTCGACACCTCATTAGTATAAAACTAATTATCTTAACTATTTTTATACAACATACGTAAAATACTAAATGTTTAAAATATTTTGTATGTGTGTTAGATCAATGCAAGTTTAATACATTTTCTTTTACTTAAATACTAATGTATTAATATAATCTTTTATCTTGTTTAGACAACCCATGGTCAAGCAAGACAAAATGATGTGATATTTTATAGATCATGTAACGGATTTTATGAGAGTGTTAACTATTTTAAGGTGATATACCTTTTACACTTAAACCTTTTGAAAAATAATTGTGTAAGACAATATCTTTCGACACACATGATCAACCAACTTAGTTTCTATTCCTAAGAAGGTTACTAAAGCATCTTAAAACTTGCAATATGTCTAGAACACGTATGCAAGAGAAGTGGTCTATGCCTATATGCAATGCAAAGTCAATTACGCAACTTAGTGCAAGAAGTGTAGTCTAAGCCCTATTGACGCATAAGCCGAAAAACTAATAATCAGCAAATAGCAACAAGGCATGTAAAACGCTTGTGATTATAGATATAATTAGCTCAACTAAAGATTATTATAAGTACAAAAAAAATATATATATTAACTAAAAATACTAGGGCACAAAGAAAAACAAATAGTCATTTAGCATAACACACAAAAATACTTATCGTCATTTTGTGTATTAAGTATAACAATGTATACTAAGCTTGATTTTATTTGAAAACGAATTGGTTTCCTCCCCATTTCAAAGATTTTTACCAAGTCACTTTGAAAACACGTTAAGGTTTAAAAGTTGAAACGCCCTTTTTTAGTTTAACCAAAAATTTACGCAAACTGCATGACCAAAAAGACCTTTAGTTGAAAATCAAGGACTTTAACATACTTTCATTTAGAACTAATTCATAAAAGTATTTTTCAAATGAAAGTAGACTCAACTTCATTTAAAATGATGGGTGACACGACTCCTACGGACTTATGGTTGATTTTATATGAATTTCTGAAAATGACCCAATACTGAAAACAGACAGACAGAGGCACGGTACCTTTAAATACCCCATGGTACCGATAAATATAACGGTACCATCCTATATTTAGTGGTACCGTGATCTGATTTCTGATTCAGTTTACTATTTCAGTGCGGCGACTCGACGAAAAAGTGTAAAATTTAATAAACTAGATACCGAACATATAAAATATATATTAACCATCATTTTCACGTTTAGGACTAAGACAGACATTTACGATAATACGTTTACTACAAAATAATGGTTTTTCCCAAACATTCCTTTCAAAACCGCATGACTTAACGACTCATTCTGAAAACATGACCGGACACTTAAAGCTCTATTCTTTTATTGATTTAAGAAAACCTTCAAGCTAGTGTGTCAAAGTATACTTAACAACAAAACTTGTAAGTATTAAGCAACTAAATACTTTTCATATTTTATCACCTTCATGGGTAATTTGATACATGGATCATACTCAATTTTGAAAACTATTTGTTTTAAAAATTTGAGCGACCTGTCTCTGGTACCAATTGTGGTAACCGTAGAGGGGGGGGGGTGAATACGTTTTCATTTAAAAACTTAAAAACTTTTTGTATCAAACACCCGATCAAGTGTGACGTAATATGAAAAGTGTCAACAATGATCATACAACATCTAGAAATGGTATAAGGTAAACTACAACACAAACACAATCAAACCATAACACAAAAATAATCAACATAATATAAGCATCAAACCACACAAACATAAACGCAATGCAAATACAAATATAAAGCGATAAAGAATAAAATAAAAGTAAAGAGATAAGTAAGAAGGCGCAAGCCGGACACGATGATTTATAGTGGTTCGGTCACGAAGCTCCTCTTCGTCCTACTCCACTCCCCGAGTACCCAACTCGAGAGTTACTTCACTAATCAACAAGCTCCCTTCAAGCGGAGAAAATGGTACAACGTCGCTTATCCTTATTTCCGACACTAAGCTAAATGTCGAGTACTAATCTTAGCTAGTACCAATCTACCACGATCCACATGATCTACTCACGATCTACCCGATCTACCCTTGATCCACTTGATCAATACACAAGCCCACAAGCTACAAGAGATCTCCAAGATCTCAACAAGATCACAATGATCTACTCCCACTTGACTCGATCTACCCGATCTACCCTTGATCTACTTGATCAATCACACAAGCCCACAAGCTTCAAGA
This sequence comes from Artemisia tridentata subsp. tridentata, assembly GCA_021014915.2. Taxonomy (NCBI): domain Eukaryota; kingdom Viridiplantae; phylum Streptophyta; class Magnoliopsida; order Asterales; family Asteraceae; genus Artemisia; species Artemisia tridentata. The sequence continues at coordinate 267,646,566 of CP139509.1, read as the reverse complement.
GATATCCAAGATCTCGAAAAGATCACAATGATCAACCCTCACTTGACTCAACGTACCCTATCTACCCTTGATCAACTTGATTAACACACTAGCTTATAAGCTAAAAGAGATATTCAATATCTCTATAAGATCACAATGATCTTCTCTCACAAACTCTCAAAAGAAAAATGAACTTGATGTATACAAGATACAACAAGTGTGTAACAAGTGTTACAAGTGCACTATCTATAACTACAACACTTTGTATCTTTGTGATACTATGTGTTCTTCTCTTGCACGAGTAGAGGAATGAAGGTGATCTCTTGGTTGGATGAAAGGATCACTCTTAAACAAACTAAGACTCTCTAAATGATCAAACAAAGTGATCTAAGTGAGAAGGGATTAGACCAGAGAAAACTGACTGGAAAAATCAAGCTGGAAGTGTAAAATGGTCCACTATTTATAGGCAAAGAAAAAACTAGCCGTTACAGAGGGATGACACCACTAATTGTCAGATGACACCACTAAATTTAGTGGTACCGTCGATACTTTAGTGGTACCATGGACGCTCCTCCGTTTTTTTACTGGGGAAAGTTTATTTTAGGAATGTTTGGAGCTGTTTTGGGGGGAAAAATCGCTGTTACTTTTTTTGAAATGATTATCCCAAATAAAACATTTCTTTCTAATTCAAAAATAATTTGTAAAATGTATTTTTGAAAAATGTTTTGTCACATTCAATAAAATGTAAAGTTTAAAACAAAAAATTTATTTCTTTGATCATCCGTCAAGTTTAAATTTGTTTGTTCATACCTTGAGTGATTTACGTCGGGATGAAAATCTACGACTCTGTTGAGGCATACCTTGAGTGATTTACGTCGGGATGAAAATCTACGACTCTGTTGAGGCATACTTGATACGTTGAGAGATGTTGATGTAAGTATGCGTTGATGATTTGTGTTTACAAGTAACTTGCACATTTTACTGTGTATCACAAGTTACATGTTTGTCATTATTAAAATCGAAGAAACCGTTTAGTTTAAATATCGTAATATTTGCACTAACAAAACAAAATATTAAAGGTCTAACTTTATGATGATATATATAAAATGTCACTGATGAAGCTTATTCATTTTCAGGCAATGTCGTAATTTGCTAACGTAACACAATTATATGATTCAAAAGGTATGATTTAACAACCAGTTTGGGTAAAAGAAAACAAAGATATGAACCTCCTTATTGTTCTCGGGTATGATCATGCGTTTATTGTTTTAGGGTTAGAGCTAGAGCTACATGTGCATAATGTCTTTTCAGATCGGACGAATCTAGACAAACCACCTTTTTTAGCTTCTACAATCCTCGTAGTTCATGGAAAACTTCTGTCTTGAACCATTTTTATCTATAAAAAATATCGCTCACATGATCTTTAGTATAAGCAAAATATCAAAGAAAAGTTGACACCTTAATAAAAAATTATATTGGCAGCTTCAGTTGAAAATTATATTGGCAGCTTTACAAATTACAACTCGTCCAACCAAGTGTGTACAAATATATATACCCGTTGTGACCCATTATCCAACCCATTCAATAAGTCACCTCTACAGAAAAAGTAGAGTAATATTTTAACAAAATCCAGCAACAGTAACTAAATAGGAATATTGGTGACTCAAAGTGTCTCATGATCCATTCACATTGCAAAGTCTTGAATATCTTCCTCAAATATTGTACATTGACTTAAATAATAAAGTAATCCATATTGCATAGACAACATCGAATCTGGAGACAACTGCATCTGTTAAAACAACAATTTTGAAGAAAATGAGAATTAATAGAATCATATGGGCAGATGTAAGTTATAGAGAAAGAGTATTTACACAAATTTGTAATATTATTCCCACCTTTCTCTAATAGGATTAGCAATTGATGTTTTATATAAAGATTAATAAAATATCTTAATGTTTTTTAATAAGAAAATCAAGCACACCCTAACCTTATTTTTGAAGACCACTATTTTGTGACAGAAAGGAGACAACTGTACACATAGGCTATTTAAAAGGTGTTTTTATATTACTACACTATCAGATCCTTCATCATTTTTAAAATAGATGAATGGTGTTGATTAAAATAAGCACATGTTTAAATGAAAGCAACTTCGCATTATCTGTTAATGCTACTTGTTCACGTTTATGCTGATAGTTTTATTCAGTATACGCTGATCCACCCAATCAGTATACACTAATGGTTTCAAAGTTAGTACTGCTATGCGTTTGCGTTAGTACTGCTGCATTTGAAAGGTTAGTACTGCTATTGTTCACTTAGTACTGCCTGTGGGGAATATTAGTACTGCTTGTAAGTCCTTCGTACTGCTTATATATGTCTATACTGCCATGGAAAATTAGTACTGCTCCTCATGTGTTATCAGTTTGTACTGTTAGAATGTAATTAGTGCTGCCCTATCAAGTTAGTATTGTCAACGTATCGTCGTTTATAATGCTAGGGCAAGTTTTTGTGTTGTTTGAAGAACTTAAAGCTGCTCGTTCTTATCAAGTTACTGCTGCTACAGAAGCTTTGTAGTGGTCGTGAACGTATTGAAAGAGTGAAAAAGGGTTTCGCTGCTGGATATTCTATTGATTCTATTTAAAACCTTAATGTTCTTTCATCATATTTTCTAGGGTTTTGCTGGTCCTAGCTATTTTGTTTGCAGATACATAGTACAACCTGGTATTGAATGCGTCATATTGTATGGATTGCCTGCATTACAATGTTTAGGCATTTAAAATATAGGAAAAAGTTTAGATAATTTTCTGAATTAAATATATGATTGCAAAAGCATGGTTCTTGGCAAGCAAGTCGTGAAATAAACTTGTCGTTAGAATTAGAGATATCACTAAAGCATACATTCTTTACCTCCCCAAAATACTCATCTTCTTGTGAGCGTACTGCCTTTATATCAATTACTGACATGACTTATCATTCTGTTGATCATGTTGAATAGCTGTAGAAACATAAATATAAAAAGAGTCTTACAATATAAGGATGAAAGGTTGAGAGAAGGAATCACCTTCGACTCATTTCGGCTGCAAATGCAAGAAAGAAAAAAAAAAAAAAAAACAAAAGTAAGTCACATATTAAAGATAAACATTTCACGATCAGTTTGTCCATAAAGACAGTATCGACTAAGGTACTCGACGTTAGCCTTTTGTGAAAATATTTCATATAGTATTCTTTGTTGGACTTCATCAGGGTTAGAAGTTACATCGTCGTCGCGATGTGGTCGTTTGGTGCCTCGAGCATGGTTGTGAATGTTGGTGTATATAGAGAAAAAGGTGTGTGTTTAGAAACAAATATGATGGTTGTGTGGAGTGAAGGCAAGATGTTGTGTATAATCCATTTAATGTGCAATTTGCTAGCAAGTGAAAGGACTATAACATTAAATAATGGAGACTTGAAAAGAGCTTGGTTATTTTTTAGTGCAATTAGTATTCCCATTTATGAGTGAAGTTTAATTCTTTAGCAACACATCAACGATTGTATTTGAGGTTATTTGTAAACATGCATTAAATCTTTGCATTATGCAACTTTAAAAGCTCTTAAAAGCTTTCAAAAGAAGCTCCACGTTAAGGAACCTTGTTAGCTTAATCTTGATATTTGAGTTGCTTAGCTTATACCATTAATGCTCACATTCGTTAAATCTTCAACTTGCAACTCATTCTTGCATTATCTTGCTTTTACGGTTAGTTTTGTCCTGGTAATTGCTAACGGTAAGTATTTAAATCATGAAACGCAAAATCGGGTATCGTAAAAATACGAAACTTGTAGAAATGATTAAACTTATCAATATACTCATTATTATCTCATAAAAATAAGTGATAAGTTTAATGGGTCGCGTAAACGCTGTTAAATCTGAAAATGTAAGTTTAAAACGCGCAAATCGCCTAAAACGCAAAAATCGAAAAATTTAAAATTCCAAAATTCTTGAGAATGTTGTAGGATGTGAAGAACACATATTTCTCTTGTTTGTAATGTTGTGTGGACACATCGGAATTTTTAAATGACGTTTAAACCTAAACGTAAATCTCAGAAACGGTTTTGTGAAATTGGTTTTGAATGGATTTAACGTACGTCATCGGACGACTCGTCGAGTATCAACTATCTTGTCATGATTGTAAAATAAAAAAAAAATTATGAGATGACTAGTAAAAGTGAATAGTAAAAATGAATATTAAAAATTCGAGAATGGATAGTAACCTGAAAATGAGAATTGCTACAGTCTCCACCCGTTAAGAGAGCTCTGTCCTGGAGATCAATTTGTGTTAGATGTTGAAGCATTGTTGGTAAAAATATGTGGGTATTTCTGACTTATCTGGTCTTCTAGTTCCCATGTGTATTCTGGACCACATCGTGAGTTCCAATGAACTTTGACAATTGGGATTCGGCTTTGTTTGAGTTGTTTGACATCTCGGTCCATGATCTCTACTGGTTCTTCGATGAATTGTAGATCGTTGTTAAGTTGAATTTCATCGAGCGAAATAACAAGCGATTCATCTGAAAAATATTTCTTTAGGTTAGATACATGAAAAGTGGGATGTACACTACTGAATTCTGATGGAATCTCAAGTCTGTACGCCACTGGACCAACCCTGGTTAAAATTTTAAATGGTCCAATGTATCTTGGGTTTAGTTTTCCTCATTTACCGAATCGTATTAAGCCTTTCCAAGGCGATACTTTTAGCATAACCCTATCTCTGACTTGGAATTCCAGGGGTCTGCGTCATGTGTCGGCATAACTTTTCTGTCGAACTCTTGCGGCTTGAAGTCGATTTCTGATTTGTACAATCTTCTCCGTGGTTTCACGAATGAGTTCTGGACCAGTGAGTTGAACGTCTCCCACTTCGGCCCAACAGGCAGGTGAACGACACTTTCGACCGTAAAGTGCTTCAAATGGTGCTGCCTTGATACTTGCGTGATAACTGTTGTTGTAGGAGAATTCAACTAATGGAAAATGAGTATCCCATCCTTTTCCAAATTCGATTATAAAAGCTCGAAGCATGTCTTCTAGCGTTTGAATGGTTCATTCACTCTGACCATCGGTGTGAGGGTGATACGCTGTACTCATGTCTAGATTTGTTCCAAAGGCGTCTTGGAGTGACTGCCAGAAGTTTGAGATGAATCTGCCGTCTCGGTCAGATATGATGGATATTGGTGCACCATGTCTTGAGACTACTTCTTTAATGTACAGTCTGGTTAACTGATCCATTTTGTATGTCTCTTTAATTGGTAAAAAGTGTGCGGATTTTGTGAGACGATCAACTATGACCCAGATGGAGTCATAACCATTTGATGTCTTTGGAAGCTTGGTAATGAAATCCATTGTAATTTGTTCCCATTTCCATATAGGAATCTATGGTTTTTGCAATAGACCGGATGGTTTTTGATGTTCGGCTTTTACTCTGGTTTTTGCAATAGAGTTGTTTAAGATCCTGATACATCTTATCAGATCCTGGATGTACAGAATATTTAGATTTGTGGGATTCATGCATGATCAAGTCTCGTAGGCCACCATAAAGTGGTAACCAACTTCGACCTTGGAAGCATAGAGTTCCGTCTGATCGGGTTTCAAATTTCTTCTGTATCATACCGTCCAATATTTCCTTTTTGATGTCTTCTTGTTTCACCTCTTCAGCTTGAGCGTGAAGAATTTGAGCGGGAAAGTTTGAATTTATGGTCAAGACTAAGGCTCGAACTCGTAGTGGTTTAGCCCGTTCCTTCCAGCTCAGGGCGTCGGCTACTACGTTTGCCTTTCCTGGGTGGTTGCGAATGTCGCAGTCTTAATCACTTAGTAATTCCAACCATCGACGTTGCCTCATGTTTAGTTCTTTTTTATTCAAGATGTGTTGAATAATTTTGTGATCGGTGAACACATTACATCTAGTACCGTATAGATAGTGTCTCCATATTTTTAGTGCAAAGACTACAACTCCTCATCTAAGTCATGAGTGTTGTAGGTTTCTTCATGTACCTTGAGTTGTCGTGAGGCATAAGCCATGACTTTCTCACATCGCATCAACGCGGCACCCAAACCTTGGTGCGATGCATCACAGTATACTACAAAATCTTCGATCCCATCTGGCAATGCTAAAATAGGGGCACTACAAAGTTTTTGTTTGAGGGTTTAGAAGGCTTCTTCTTCATCTTCATTCCAAACGTACTTCTTGTTTTTCTGAGTTAGCTTAGTCAAGGGTTTGGCTATCGAGGAAAATCCTTCAATAAACCTTTGGTAATACCCATCCAGACCTAGAAATTGATGAATTTTTGTAGGTGTAGTAGGCGTTGGCCAATCTTTGATAGCTTCAATCTTAGCGGGATCGACATGTAAACCAGTTTTGTCAATCACATGTCCAAGGAATTGTACTGATCGGATCCAAAATTCACATTTGGAAAACTTTGCATATAATTTCTCTTCCTTGAGTAATCCTAAAATTGTTCTCAGGTGTTCTTTGTGTTCTTCTTCGTTTTTGGAATATATGAGAATATCTTCGATGAATACGATCACGAATTTGTCAAGGTATGGCTTACACACTCGATTCATGAGATCCATGAATACTGCCGGTGCATTAGTCAAACCGAATGGCATTACTTGGAATTCATGGTGACCATATAGTGTTCTAAAGGCTATTTTTGGAATATCTTCCTCATGAACCTTAACTTGATGGTAACCTGATCGTAGGTCAATTTTTTAATAATGGGTTGAACCTTGTAATTGGTTGAATAGATCATCGATTATGGGTAGTGGGTACTGATTCTTTATCGTCAATTTTTTTAGTTCACGATATTGAATACACATTCGTAATGATCGATCCTTCTTTTTCACGACTAACTCGGGAGCTCCCTAAGGTGAGGAACTGGGTCGAATAAATCCTTTGTCCAAAAGTTCTTGCAATTGATTAACCAGTTCTTGCATTTCTGACGGTGCTAGTCTGTAGGGTGCGCGGGCCACTGGCGCCGCTCCTAGCACTAAATCAATTCAAAATTCTAGTTGACGATTTGGTGGAAGTCCGGGTAAGTCTTCGGGAAAGACTTTGGGAAATTCAATTGCGATGGGAACATTTTTAAGACGTTTTCTTCGGACTTCTTTCCAGTTACGTGGGCTAGAAAGGCATAACATCCTTTCTCAATGTACTTCATGGTTTCGATACATGAGATGATGTTTATTCGGGTTCCACTTCGATCACCACGGATGACCAAGTTTTCATTGTCACAAGGAATGTGAACAACCCTTTCGCCACAGATGATGTTAGCTTGATATTTAGACAACCAATCCATGCCGATGACAACATCGAAACTTCCGAGTTCAATAGGCATAAGGTTGATGTTGAATGGGTGATCTAAAAGATTAAGGGTACAATTTGGGATTACGGTATTTTTGTTCACTAAGTTGCCGTTAGCTAGCTCTATACTATAGTTTGTGGACAACAGCTTGAGTCATTTCTGGTGGTGTTTTCTTCTTTGGCGCCATGATTCTATTATATAAAAGATATGTCGTAAGTGGAGAGTTCTTAAAATAAGCACGCTTTTCGATGGAAATGATAGAATAATAACGTTTAGAGGTTTGAATCTTAGCACATGATAGCATAAAGTAAGAGTTTTATTCATATAACGTTGATGGATTACAAAATCAGAACTGTCGTCTGAGGATGAAGAGTAGTTCAGGGATGTCGGAGTATAGGTTGGTAAGATCATTGGTACATGCGCGTTGGTAGACGAAAATGTGTCCTTAATATCTGAGTCTGACGGAATGATAATGGGGTAGGCGAATAAAGAAATGATATCTACAGTAAGAACTATGATGTCAAAATGAATCTAATGCTTACGGGGAAAAGCTCAAATATGTTAAGGGTACATATGTCAATATGCTAATATGTTTGCGTAGTATAAAATGTCTAAAAGTCCATAATCGTTTGGAGGATGGAAGGCATGGAGAGCGGGAGGCTATAAAATGTTTTTGTTTGTAAAAGTGGTTATAGTTTAGGTCTCAATTAGACCCGTTTCTCTATAACCATGGCTCTAATACCAATCTGTAACATCCCCAATTTCGTCTATGCAGCGGAATTCAAACTGGGTGTTACTCGACAGTACAATAGTCATAATAATAGAAAATGATCTCTAATCAAGTCGTCTAAAATAAAAGGCTTATCATTAGATTTAGAAAATATATCAGATTTTACAAGGATAGGTCCCAGTTGGTTCTATGTTTACAAAAATACATCAATATAAAGTCTTTTGATGTTTTTCGAATCATAAAGTAAGTTATAGCCTTCTTGATCGATTTCGTGCCCCTCCGTGCCATCCTTGATCATTATGCACCTGAGATACATGCTTAAAACAGTCATCACAAAGGTTGAGTGATATTCATAGAGTTTTAGTTAATCAGTTGAACACAATATTCGTAACGTGAGGTAATTAGTCTCACATTCATAGTTAGAAAACAAAACAGTTATTATTGCACTAAGCTCATGACACCGAAAACGTTATAAGCTTATCAATAGAAATGGTTATAATAGTAACAGTGGCCCTAATAGGTAATTTGCTATTATACCTAGAGTTCTTCAAATAGAGTGCATTTTTTTACCGGACTTGGTTAAACAAAAGGGATTTGTCAATCCCGATAGGCCTATCCACATTATTCACGTTCACTTCACTCGTGATTAATGGCTCATGATAATATGGATTTAAGTTTGGCAATATTGGTACTTAGTGTAAATAATACATTCAGATATAGCATACAGTTTCAAAGCAATATGTTCGGTTAAAAATAGCATGTATCCCCCCAAGGGTTTATAAAACAATTAAGTAATAGAAAGTGGGGCTATGAACTCACCGTGAGTCGGATGGTGTTTTAGTGCTTTAATGAGTTCGATAGATAAGCCAGGAAACCTCTATGTGCAACCTATAATAGAACGTTGCGACTTAGGTTTGGAATAATGTCTAAGAAAACATAAACGGGCCTATATATGTCATTATATTGATCATGATGTAGTACTTGGTAGGTTGTGTATGTCGTTTTATAGAAACGGTTTATGAAACATTTTTAGATTATATATCTCGTACTACCGTTCGGGCCATCATAATTCAGAGGTCATGTAGTAAACGTTCGAGGAGATAAGACACTTTAATTCGTAAATCCAGCAACTCGTTGATACGTTTACCGAAATGAAACCTCTCACATGAAGTTCCATAGTGTTGTAGCACTCGACATAGAAAATATAGGTTTTTGGTCATTTTACAAAAGTTACAATTCCGAAGGTCGAATAAAGTTAGGAAAGTTTATTTTGAATGAAGATTGTTATCTTTATAAAGTTTATTACATCTGGTAAGTATGTGACGATATTTGTAAAATTTCATGGTTTATCGAGGGAGTAGATCCAAATTGTTTTGGTGTTTGTGTTGTTTTGCTAAGGCTAAGGCCTTGGCTAATGGTCTCAGTTTAGGTAGCCTTGAGGCCTTAGCCGTGGATTTGGTATCGGCTACCATGGCCTTGAGACCTCAACCTTGGCTTAGTCACGGCTGTGGTCTCGGTATAAGGCCTTTAGGCCATTTGGTTTCACCTTAGTCGTGACAAAGTGTATAGCCGTTTGGCTATATATAGGGTTGTTAAGATTTAAGAAAAGAATAGCCTTCGTTATGCATTTTCTGGGCCCGTACACTTAAGTTTTGGAAGAAAACGTTGTTCCGGACAACTTTCGTGTTTTAGCTTTATTATGAATCGGACCAGAAGTGCATCGTTTTCCGTGATCTTAGTTTCTGTCACAGAAAGTTTTTAACAGCTTTTAGGTTTAGTTTTGGTAACTTCATTTGGCCGTATCTTTTGACTCGTATACTTGTTTTAGGTGATTCTAATTGCTATGTGTTAGGAATTAAATAGAGTTGATATTGACAAAATATGAAAGATGGAGGAGACTTATGAAGACAAAGTTAAAGGACCTTAATTGTCATATTTATAGTCTTTGTAACCCTAGTATCTCTATTATATAAAGAGATACTGGGAATACGTTTTAGTATAGGTCTTCCACAATGTAGTCATAAAAGGTGTGTGCGTGTCTAGGTATCAAGTCCTCTAATGGATACATAGGGTTCGTAGTTTGTATAAGCTACAAGAATCATTTGACAAACCTTGTTTAATAATAATGATTCGTTTGATTATTCCGCTGCATACAATATTGTTATTCATTATTATTGTGTTAATCCTAGATAAAAGGTCTAACATACCTCGAGCAAACGGTCTCCACAAGTGGTGTCAGAGACAGGTTGCTCATGATATCTAGGATGTTACAAGGTTTTCTGTCGAAAAGAAGAGAAGATTTGAAGCAGTTTGATGAAGGTCCGAACTGGTTATTATACGGTATGAGCAGATTTAATTTATTTTGGTATCGATCTGTTAATATATGTGGCGACAATTATATATTCAATCTGATTGCAAGTGGACGTGATTCATTATTAATTAATTAATTGGTGTCTGCTGCTCTCGTACTAACGAATGGTGAAGGGTTCTAATTGTTATGAAGATTCGTCAGACATGGTTTAAATGATTATTTTAGTCGCTATTTTAATTCGTCAGACATAAAAGTGTTGGGTCTTTCTCGCTATCGATTTGTCACTTGTGGAAACGCATTTAATTCTGACATGATGAGTCGATTATTTTAAAGAGCTGCTGTTGATTGCTATTGATTCGATTGTGGTGTATTTTAATCAATTTGTCGCATCTGATCTATATCAATTCATTCATGGTAAATACACTTTTTAACCTCGTACTGATTAATGTGGAGACATATTTATTTGGGATTGTCGCCTAGTGCAAGTGGTGATAAGATTTTACTGTATTTGATACTGCGTTTCACATATTGCTGTTTTTGGTAGCTGATGGTATTGATATGGGTTACTGATCTAATGGTTATTGGTTTAACAGTTTCTCCTGCTCATTTTAAAAATTAGTACTGCTCTTGATTCATAAGTAGCAGTTTGTACTACTGGCTTCATCAGTTAGTACTGCTTGGTTATACGGAGTTCGTACGGCTTTCGACACATATTCGTACTGCTCTTCTCAACTTTGTACTGTTGGCGAGTTATTTTTGTACTGCTACGGTACTGGATGTTTGACACACTGTTGTCAAAGTGAGGGGAAGAGATACGAGATTTGGAACACATTGGTTCCATAACGCACACACACAGGGGAAGAAACACACACACAGGAGGATTTTTGGATTTGATTTTTGGGAATCAGGTTCAGATTATAAGAACTGTTTTTCATTCTACTACTGCTGGGTTTCAAATATTATTCTAGTCATTTTTTAAAAGCTATTTGGTGATCTTCATGGTACTACATGGTATTTGTTTCTATGGTGGTTGTTATTCGACAAGTTCTTTCAAATGGTTACCATATGGGTTTCAGGGGAAGCTTTAATACTTAACCATTTATGTGCTACATCAAGGTGAAGGTTTTCATGATTATTCGTTGGTATTCTTACTGAAGATTTGGGATTTTGTTGTCTTGCGTTAATTTAATAAGTAAGCGTTTTGGTGTTCTTAATGGTGGATAATTCAAGACATTAGAAGACTCGATTGGAAGTATGGTACTGGTTGGTGATTATGATGATCAAAGTTGCGTATTTCTTTTTCTTTTCTTATTTGGAGCAAACACAAAAAGGGGAAGAAATTATTAAAGATTGCAGCTTGAAGATTCTTGATGGTATGCATGGCTTAAGGGGAAGACGACATCTTTCATATGCTTGGTTTTGTCATATCAACTAGGGGAAGATTGTTAGGAATTAAATAGAGTTGATATTGACAAAATATGAAAGATGGAGGAGACTTATGAAGACAAAGTTAAAGGACCTTAATTGTCATATTTATAGTCTTTGTAACCCTAGTATCTCTATTATATAAAGAGATACAGGGAATACGTTTTAGTACAGGTCTTCCACAATGTAGTCATAAAAGGTGTGTGTGTGTCTAGGTATCAAGTCCTCTAATGGATACCTAGGGTTCGTAGTTTGTATAAGCTACAAGAATCATTCGACAAACCTTGTTTAATAATAATGATTTGTTTGATTATTCCGCTGCATACAATATTGTTATTCATTATTATTGTGTTAATCCTAGATAAAAGGTCTAACAAACCTCGAACAAACGATCTCCACACTATGTCTTCATTTTAATTTTGTCTACAACAATATGTAAATTACCAAGTCTATATCTAGTTGGTTTTGTAGCAAAATTGTATAATAGTTCATCATTCTTACACTAATTAACCTAAATTAGTATATAAGCTTTCCAACTTGTTTTAAAGGTTTTTTACATCATGAATTCAATATAATGACCATATATAGCATGGACTGAGTACAAGAAACATGTAAATGATGTTGAGCAAGAGTGTGAGTTAGTCTTTCTTACAACTTTTGGCTTTCTATAAGAAAGGAAATCAAGGATTAAGAACTAGAACAAGAACTAGTAACCCTAGCTTCCAAATTCTTCAACCCCTTGATACTAAGTTGAGATGACTTGGGGAAAACACTTGAAGTCTTCTACTAGAAACACTTCTTGTGTGGCTTGGAGATCACCAATGGAAAGAAGAGACTATAATTTGGATCAAACAAAGCTTGACAAGAGCTTTGGAATTGATAAAGGACTTGTATTCTTGAATAACTCTTGAAGGAAACTAGAAAAATGAAGTGTGTTTTATGTGTGGTGATGCACGGCAAACCAAGGGGGGCGGGTTATAGTGAGTTGAGGAGGTTAGTTTCCTTGACTTTAAGAAAGCTTACATAGGAAGCTTGAACACATGTAATCATCGTAAGTGATCAAGGTTTAAGATCAAGACACATGCCCTTGGTTCCTTCCTTGATAAGCTTCATGAGGCTTTCATGAGAAGCTTGTTAAGTTTCTTGCATTATCTTGCTTTTCGGAGTCAGTTTTGTCCCGGTAATTGCTAACGGTAAGTATTTAAATCACGAAACGTAAAATCGGGAATCGTAAAAATACGAAACTTAAAGAAATGATTAAACTTATCAATATACTCATTATTATCTCATAAAAATTAGTGATAAGTTTAATGGGTCACGTAAACGCTGTTAAATCTGAAAATGTAGGTTTAAAACGCGCAAATCGCCTAAAACGCAAAAATCGGAAAATGTAAAATTCCAAAATTCTCGAGAATGTTGTAGGATGTGAAAAACACATATTTATCTTGTTTGTAATGTCGTGTGGACATATCGGGATGTTTAAATGACGTTTAAACCTAAACGTAAATCTCAGACACGGTTTTGTGAAATTGGTTCTGAATGGATTTAACGTACGTCGTTAGGACGACTCGTCGAGTATCAACTATCTTGTCATGATAGTAAAATAAAAATAAGAAATTTACGAGATGAATAGTAAAAATGAATTGTAAAAATTCAAGAATGGATAGTAACCTGAAAATGCGAATTGTTACACATAGGAGGCTTGGTCATATAAATTTTAAAGACATTAATAAACTTGTTAAGGAAAATCTTGTGAGAGGTTTACCTTTAAAACGTTTTGAAAATGACCAAACTTGTGTTGCTTGTCTTAAGGGGAAGCAACACAAAGCCTCTTGTAAGACCAAGATTCAGAACTCTGTTACTCAGCCTTTATTCATGTTGCATATGGACTTGTTTGGTACAAATTTTGTGAGTAGCTTGATGAATAAGAAATATTGTCTTGTTGTCACTGATGATTAAAGCAGGTTTACTTGGGTTTTCTTTTTAGCAACTAAGGATGAGACAAGTAAAATTATTAAGAAGTTCATTATTGAGAGGGAATTTAGTGTAGCTAGAACTCCTCAGCAGAATGGTGTTGCTAAAAGGAGAAATAGGACACTGATTGAGGCTGCTAGAACCATGTTAGCTGACTCTAAGTTACCTACTACATTTTGGGCTGATGCAGTTAATACTGCTTGCTATGTGCAGAACAGGGTATTAGTAGTCAAGCCTCACAACAAGACTCCTTATGAACTATTTAGAGGTAGAACACCTGCTCTAAGCTTCATGAGACCATTTGGATGTCATGTTACCATTCTGAATACCTTAGATAGTCAAGGCAAGTTTGATGGAAAGTCAGATGATAGATTCTTTGTTGGGTAATCTATGAATAGTAAGGCTTTTAGGGTATACAGCAATAGAACTAGGAAGGTAGAAGAAAACTTGCATGTTGAGTTCTTGGAGAATAAGCCTAGTGTTGCAGGAGATGGACCTAAGTGGCTGTTTGATATTGACGTGCTAACAAAATCAATGAATTATGTACCAGTTGTTGCAGATACAAACTGTAATGTTTTTGCAGGTTCAGAAGATGGTATTGGTGCAGGTCAATCTAGCATGGAGATAGAATCTAGCCAAGACTACCTTATGATGTTACTGTGGAAAGATGGTTCACTATTCCATTCATCTTCAAAGAATGTTAGCAATGATGAGTCACAACCTTCTAGTGATGCTGGAAAGAAAGATGTTCCTATTAACAGTCCTAATACTGTTAATACTGCTGAAGGAGAAAACAACACTAACAGTACTAACACAATGAATACTGCCAGTTCAAATGTTAGTACTGCTAGCCTAGAAGTTAATGCTGATAAGGATGACAGTGAATATCCATTGGATCCAACAATGCCTGCACTGGAAGAAATATGGCCTACAAGAGGAGATGATGATAATGAAGCTGATATGAACAACTTGGATGAAACTATTCTAGTCAGTCCAACTCCAACAACAAGGATACACAAGAATCATCCTAAAGAGCAAGTGATTGGAGATATTCATTCAGCTGTACAGACATGGAGAATGACAAAGACTAACAACGAACAAGGGTTTATTAGTGCTGTTTATGAAGAAAAGACTCATGAAGATCTTCATAATTTTCTGTTTGTTTGTTTCCAATCCCAGGAAGATCCTAAAAACATTGCCAAAGCTTTAAGTGATTTAGCTTGGGTTGAAGCAATGCAGGAAGAGCTTCTACAGTTTAAGCTACAAAAAGTTGGGGTACTAGTGGATTTTCCTAAGGGTAAATGGGCTATTGGTATAAAATGGGTGTTTAGGAACAAGAAAGATGAGAGAGGTATAGTGATTAGGAATAAAGCAAGGCTGGTTGCACAGGGTTATACTCAATAAGAAGGCATAGACTATGATGAAGTTTTTGCCCCTGTAGCAAGAATTGAGGCAATAAGGCTGTTCTTAGCTTATGCTTCTTTTATGGGATTCATGGTGTATCAGATGGATGTGAAGAATGCCTTCCTTTATGGTATAATTAAAGAAGAGATCTATGTTACTCAACCTCGAGTGTTTGAAGATCCTGAATACCCAGATGAATTCTACAAGGTGGTGAAAGCACTTTATGGTTTGCATCAAGCTCCAAGAGCCTGGTATGAAACCTTGGCCAAGTATTTGTTGGAAAATTGTTTTCATAGAGGAAAGATAGATCAGAGATTGTTTATCAAGAGGCAAAAAGGGGATATTTTGCTTGTCCAGGTCAATGTTGATGACATTATCTTTGGATCTACAAAGGAGATGTGTACTGAGTTTAAGAAACTGATGCATGACAAGTTTCAAATGAGTTCTATGGGAGAACTCAATATCTTCTTAGGGTTGCAAAAAAGCAGAAAGTAGATGGGATATTTATCAGTCATGATAAATATGTAGCTAACACTTTGAAGAAATTTGGGTACACAGATGTCAAGACAGCTAGCACCCCAATGGATCCAAACAAACATTTGCTAAAAGATTTAGATGGTGATGATGTTGATGTTCATCTCTACAGGTCAATGATTGGATCATTGATGTATCTTACATCATCTGGACCAGACATTATGTTTGCTGTATATGCATGTGCCAAATTCTAAGTTACACCTAAGGTTTCACATTTACATGTTGTGAAAAGGATTTTTAGGTATCTCAAAGGCCAAACTAAATTAGGCCTTTGGTATCCTAGAGATTCTCCATTTGATCTGGTGGCATATAGTGATAGTGACTATGCTGGTGCAAGTTTAGATAGGATGTCAACAACAGGAGGTTGTTAGTTCCTATAATGCAGGTTGATATCATGGCAGTGTAAGAAGCATACTGTGGTTGCCAATTCTACAACCGAAGCTGAATATGTGGCTGATGCTAGTTACTGTGGACAAGTACTATGGATTCAGAATCAAATGTTGTATTATAGGTATAATTTTATGCACACCATGATTTATATAGACAATAACAGTACTCTATATATTATTAAAAATCATGTTTTACACTCTAAAACAAAACACATAGAGATTAGACATCATTTTATAAGAGAATACAATGATAAAAAGTTGATTCAAGTTGTTAAAATACATACAGATAACAATTTTGCAGATTTACTTACAAAAGGTCTTGATGTTGGAAGGTTTCAGTACTTGGTTGCAAGTATTGGAATGCTAAACCCTTAAAGTTTTAATCTCTTTGTGTCTTTGTAAAATTTTATATAGGATTAGTACTGTTAGTTGTATAAGTTTGTACTGCTAGTACAAATTAATACTGTTAGTCATATTTAATACTGTTATAAAGAAAATGCTCTGGATTGTGTTTTCTTGGTTTTGGACTAACATTTGCAGGATAAGCTAAGCAGTATGATTGGAATTGGTGCTATGTGAGAAGCAAAAGTGGTGGATTGTTTGATGTGATGCTGCTGATTAATGATAGAGAGGGTTTAGGTATCACTTGACAGGGGTTAGCGCCTGAGTTGGGAGGTTCTTTAAAATCCTTTTCTTGAAATCAACCTAATACCCAACATGAATTGATGGTTTTTAGTTAGTCAGATAGTAACTGATCTAACTCACTGTTTACCATTCTATCATTAAAATAGTATGTTAGTCTAAGGACATCTGGTTTATTGAACAGCGAGGAAAAGTGAATCTAATACATTTGTGTAAGAGGCAATACCTGCCACGAGCTGGGAACACTGTCAAGAAGTACGTACGCCACCCCACGATTGGTATTAAGGAATACACCCGTCATCCACGCAATTAATACACACTAATCAACCGGTAAAAGATACTTAGGGAGTAAGGAAATCTAAGTAAACACATTTCTCTCCATATAAGTTCCACAACCTTTTTATTTTCAGTAATTTTATTTTATTTGCATTTGTAGTTATTTGGGTTAGTTGACTAGCAACTAATTCTGCCCACTCCTTCAAACCCGAGATTTTACTTGCTTTCATAAAAATATAAAAATACAAAAAGAATCTTCCCTCACCCTTAGACCTATTAGAGTAGTTTTTCAATCCTAACGACAGTATTCCCCTAGAGAACGATCAATCCCCCGGTACTTGCCATTTCACTATACTACATCGGTCAGGTATACTGCCTGGTGGGGATTGCAAGCCTCTTGAGATCCCTCGAGAGGTAAAACCTGTTGTAAGGTCGCAAAACCACGCATCAGGAAACCATATATGCGGATGAGGCCACTCGAGATACATCTTGACTGGGATTTTTCCCTTTTTCTCTTTATGGAAAAGCAAGTGAATGGCTCGATAAACTTTCGTCAAGGTCAATCTTCACATGGGAACAAATCATTTCAAAGTTCTATGATAAATTCTTTCCACCAGGAAGGACCGCAACAATTAGGGACAAAATCCTCTGTTTCTGCCCAGGAAAAATGAAATCCGTCTACAACTCCCGGATTCGTTTCAAGGACCTCATATGACAAGCTCCTCATCATGGCATAGAGCTTTGGCTTTTTGTTCAAATCTTCTATCACAGCATCTCTCGTAATGACCAAAAGGGAATTGATTATTCAGTAAGAGGAAAAATCGTTTACCTAAAAGTTGAGGAACGATGGGATAGGATCGAGGAATACATTCAAGACCAAGACAGCACCTGGGATGAACCCAGTTCGGTCATGAGTACTTCTAAAATCTTACAACCAAGACCACCCACTCATGAAAGTCGTTTGAAAAGGTTGCAAGAGAAACTATCTTACATAAAAAGGTCGCAAGAGACTAAGAAATTGGCAAATCCATATCTTATTCGTGACAATTGTGGGGGCCCACATGAAATTAAAGAATGTGGGAATGAACCAGTCGTTGAGCAAGTTTTCCTTTCGGGTTCCGACATCTATGATGATCATTCATTACTAGTGTTTTATCAAAACAATGATTATAACTCATGGGGTAACCTTAAAAGAAAGGCTGACGGAGAAACAGGGCCCGAGTTGACAACCCGTAGTACCTTCGAGGAAGATCTCGGATGTTTTATTATGGAAAAGAACTTGCTGCTAAAAGGACTCAGTGGGTTCATTGCTGAACATCAAAAAGAGCTAGAAAACCAGTTCTCTGAACTCTACGCTGCGCTTAATGAAAGTGACAAACCTCAACATGACCAGCAAGGCCCAATGTTTGCCATCACAACTCGTGCAGGGATAACCACTAAGGATCCACCATACCCGATCTAATCTCCAGTAACCGATGAATCCAAGACCTCTAATGAGAAGGAAACAAATAAGGAAGAGGAGACACCCGAACCAATCTCTCGCGCTGCTCAATTGCCATCCACCCCACCAACCCAATCGTCCACATTCACGAGATTACCATATCCCTCGCGATTGAAGAACCAGAAGGCTGAGAACGATAACAAGAGATTGTTGTCATACTTGAAGGATGCTGTAGTCACCATCCCACTCCTCGATGCATGCTATAATATGCCTAAATATAGCACGTATTTCAAGAGACTCCTTTCCAATAGAAAGAAGCTTGAAAGTATGGTAACTCTGGGGGAAGAGTGTTCCGTTGTTATCTAGAAAGGCCTACCCAAGAGAGTAGAAGATCCAAGTAGTTTCACTCTACCATGTTCCATAGGAGCCTTAACAGTCAGAAATGCCTTGGCAGATTTAGGAGCAAGCATAAACCTCATGCCATACTCGTTATTCCTAAAACTAAGATATTCGGGATTGAACCCGACATGGATGAGCATTCAGCTGGCTGACAGATCGGTTAAATATCCCCTATGAATATGCAAAAACGTGTTAGTAAAGATAGGGAAGTTTAGGTTTCCAGTTGATTTTGTGATCTTAGAAATGGAAGAAGACGATACTGTCCCCATTATATTGGGAACGCCATTTTTAGCCACTACTCGTGCTATTATTAATGTTCATGATGGCAAGCTAACTTTGCGAGTAGGGACTGAAAGTTTGACTTTTCACATTAAAGACACAATAGATTTCCCTCTTCCACGAGATAACCCATTGTACTTTATCGATGAGATTGATGAATTTGTGGATGCTGTAGATGAATGTGTGGATGAACAACTTTCGAATGCGTGGTTACATGATAATGATTCCTTACTGTTCGATGAAGAGGAGGGAGAAACAAGAGTGGTTGGCGCAGTTTCATTCTATCCCAGAAATGAACCCATTGAGCCACTCGAGCTTCGAAAACCAGAGAATAATCTTAAGCCTTCTATCGTTGAACCCCTCACGTTGGAATTGAAAGAACATCCAAGTCACCTGGAATACGCCTTCCTGCAAGGGGAAGACCAACTTTCAGTTATCATAAATTCTTCCCTAAAAGTAGAACAAAAAGACAAACTCTAAGAGGTTTTAAAAGAATATAAGGGGGTTATCGCATGGAGTGTTGCGGACATTAAGGGAATCAATTCAACTTTTTGCACCCATAATATCCTCATGGAAGAGGATTATAAACAAACTATACAACCTCAGAGGCGAGTGAACCCTAACATCAAAGAAGTGGTAAAAAAGGAAGATATCAAACTCCTGGATGCCGGTATAATTTACCCAATTTCTGACAGTCCTTAGGTTAGCCCTGCACAGGTCGTTCCAAAGAAGGGAGGAATGAATGTTGTAAAAAATGATAAAGATAAATTGGTTCCCCAAAGAACGGTTACTGGTTGGCGAGTTTGTATCGATTATAGGAAGTTGAACTATGCAACCGGAAAAGACCATTTCCCGTTACCATTCTTCGACCAAATGTTGGAAAGGTTGGCTGGACATGAGTACTATTGTTTCCTTGACGGATTCTCGGGGTATTTTCAGATCCCTATAGCCTCTGAAGATCAAGAAAAGACTACCTTTACATGTCCTTATAGGACGTTTGCCTATAAACGCACGGCATTTGGGTTATGTAATGCTCCAGCCACCTTTCAACGATGCATGACGGCAATATTCCATGAGCTAATAGAGGATAGCATGGAAGTTTTCATGGACGATTTCTCAGTATTTGGAGATTCCTTCGACCGCTGTCTCGACTAATCTCAAAAAGATGCTTAAGCGATGCGAAGAAACTAATTTGGTCCTGAATTGGGAAAAGTGTCATTTCATGGTGAAAGAGGGGATTGTTCTAGGGCACAAGGTGAAATCCATTCGCAACTGTGAAAGCCATTCGCAGTTTCGTTGGTCATGCTGGTTTTTCTAGAAGGTTCATAAAAGGCTTCTCTAAAATTGCCCGACCAATGACTCAACTACTCGTTAAGGATGGCCTATTCAATTTTTCACAAGAATGTAAGGAGGCATTCGATTGACTAAAATGATATCTCACGTAGGCTCCAATAATGGTAACTCCTGACTGGTCGTTACCATTTGAGATCATGTGTGATGCAAGCGACTATGCCGTAGGAGCTGTGCTGGGACAGAGAATAAATAAACACTTCCAACCCATCTACTACGCTAGCAAAACAATGAACCATGCATAAGAAAATTACACCACCACTGAAAAAGAACTCTTAGCGGTCGTTTTCTCCTTCGATAAGTTTTGGCAGTATCTTGTCCTGTCAAAAACCATCGTATTCACTGATCACTCAGCTTTGAGATATTTATTCTCTAAACAAGACGCCAAACCATGACTCATTCGATGGATTTTATTGCTGCAAGAATTTGATATCGAAATTCATGATAAAAAGGGTGCTGGAAATTTAGCAGCCGATCATCTCTCTCGTCTTGAAAGCCCTGACATTGGTGAAATAAACAACAATGAAATTCGGGATACATTTCCCGAAGAACAACTGATGTTAATCCAAGATACTGAACCATGGTGCGCTGATTAAGCTAATTATCTGGAAAGTCGAGTTCTCCCAAACAACATGACAAAGCAGGAAAGGAAAAGGTTCTTTACTGATTTAAAACACTATTTCTGGGACGAGCCTTTTTTGTTTTGCAGATGCCCAGATTAGATAATTAGGCGTTGTGTTGCAAGAGGTGAAGCAAATAGAATCATGAGTGAATGTCACGCTGGACCTTCGAGAGGTCATCATGGGATAAACACCACTGCCCGAAAAATCTTTGATGCAGGATTCTATTGGCCTACTATATTTTGTGATGTTAGGATGTTAATCCAAACTTGTGATGCCTGCCAAAGGCCTGGGAACATTTCACGAAGAGATGAAGCACCTCAAAACTACATACAAGTCTGCGAGATCTTCGATGTATGGGGTATCGATTTCATGGGCCCTTTTCCGTCTTTTGGAGGAAACGAATACATACTCGTCGCCATTTATTACGTTTCCAAATGGGTAGAGGCACATGCATTTAGGACAAATGATGCTAGAGTAGTTATTCATTTCCTTAAGAAGTTGTTTGCACGATTTGGAGTTCGCAAAGCACTAATTAGTGATAGCGGGACCCACTTTTGTAATGCACAGATGGAGAAAGTAATGAAGAGATATGGGGTATCTCACAAGTTTTCAACTACATATCACCCTCAGACAAACGGAGATATTGAGAATACCAATCGTGCATTAAAACGGATATTAGAGAAAACAGTCAATCAAAACTAGAAAGATTTGTCATTTAAGTTAGATGATGCTTTATGGGCATTTAGGACGGCTTATAAAACACCCATAGGGACAACCCCTTTTCATTTGGTCTATGGTAAGGCATGCCATCTTCCTGTTGAACTTGAGCACAAAACATATTAGGCATTGAAAGCATGTAATATGAACTACTCAGAAGCAGGAACTAGTCGATTCTTGCAACTTTAAGAGCTTGATGAATTGAGACTTGACGCGTATGAGTCGTCAATAACATATTAGGAAAGGGCTAAGAAGTGGCATGATCAACGAATCAAACATCCTAAAGAGTTTATGGAAGGGGATAACGTGCTCTTATATAACTCAAGGTTGAAATTGTTTCCCGGAAAGCTTAAGTCCAGATGGTATGGGCCCTTTATGGTAAAAAGGTCATCAAGAACCGGAGCCGTGACTTTATTCGATCATGAAGATAAAGAATTCACTGTAAATAGACAATGAGTAAAACATTATCAACAGGGTAATAATGATCTAATCAATGAAGAGGACATTATTGTTTGTTTGTTTGTTTTATTTTGTTTGATTTCATATATATATGGTCCATTGTTATTTGATTATCTTTCATGTTTCGAATAATTTGTGAAAATGTTTTATTTTGTCTTTAACCTCGTCTTAATCACATATAAAGGTATTTTACAAAAAGATAAGTGTAGGGAAGATAATATTTGTGTATAAAAACGAATTCGAACATGAAAGTTAACAATTATATGACTAACATATATATTTGTGTGTTTGTTAGAGTCAACTTGTATCGAGTCACAATGAATGTTCTATAGGTTTTTCCAGGTTTTAATACTCAGATTTTTCTAGAAATTTTCTAGAAACAAAACGTAAAAATACTATCAGGTCATACCTGACGGGGTCAGGCTTAACACCCGACAGCGTCAGGCACTGTAGCAGCACAGTTTTCCAGATTTTTTTTTCTGCTGGAATTTAAATTTTTGAAAATTTTTAAGAATTTTAAGTTTTCAGGAATCTGTAGACATTTATTTTGCAAGCATTATATCTTACTTTGCTTTCTAGTTTAGTTTTATTATATATAGTGTTTACCGCCGATTTTATGCGAGGTTTTGTGTTTTGTTTTCTTAATAAATTACAGGTTATATTTGACAAGAAGACGAAAGTATACATTGGAAGTGAAGCTTATCATGTTTGTTTTCTTGGAGGAAGATCTAAACATGTTTTCACATCGTCCATGCCGAGAAAATTAGGGGAGTATTAGTTTCTTTCTCTATTTTAGTTTCTCGTTATTATAACTTTGATACTTTTCAAGAACATTGGGGACAATGTTCAATTTAAGTGTAGGGAGGGTAAAATGGGATACCTTAGAAACTATAACTTCGCTTGATATTTGTTTTATCTTAGAGTAAATGTGTAATAAAACTAAGAAAGATACTTGTTAGGGAAAATTTAGCACCAAATTTAAATTTTTTTACAACATACAGGAGTGAAACTTTAGTTTTAATAAGCATCTCATGGATAGGAATTATGTAGCTAGCACAAAAATCCTTCCACTCAAAAATTTTCACCCCAAAAATGTGAGGTTCGCCTTTAGATTGATAGGAAAAAGCATTTACCTTTAATGCTTATGAGTGTACCGGCAGTATATATATTCTAGAACTTGTGTTTGTGATGCATTCTGAGACCGCTAGTGAGACTACATTCGTGTAGTTAGGATTTACTAAATGAAAAGAAGCATTAGGATAACCCTTGTTTTTAACCTGTATTATAATTACGTTGGCTTCATTGGTCAAGTAATTTTCCCACACCTTTGCGATGTACTCATTTTTAGTACACAATACCCCTAGTACACCCCTCAGAGCCTATTTTTTTTGCGGTTCTCGTGATATTTTGGTGGATTCCGAAATGTTTATAATGCACCCCCAAATGTACACCCAAATCGCCTTAGCCTACCTTGTATGCACTCATTTTTAGTGCGTTATTGTTACAACATGATAGATCGTGTTTTGGTGTGATTATTGTGAGTTGGGAGGTCGGGGATGATGGAAGAACATCATCTCCATGGTAAGAGAGAGAGAGAGAGTAGAGAGAGAAAGTAAAAGCCTGGTTTTATTATAAATGAAAGTGAAAGTGAAAAATAAACTCAAGGCTCACCCCTCCATGGAAGTATGGAGGGGTATATATAGTCACTCAAACACATAACTTTACAATAATTACACTTCTAGTCCATGTGTTTGAGGCTTACATAATAACTAATGTAATCCCGAATATGTTGTCACATTTTAGTGTTAGGAGCATTCCTAACAATCTTCCCCCAATGTGGCAGCATATGGGATTACTTACACCATTTCCTACAAGTACAAATACAAATAAAGAAAGGTCTTGGTAGGCTCTTCAAATGCTGAGGATGACTGCATTTTACGCTCTTTGTCTTCATCTTATTCCTCGGCTTGAGAACTTTTCTTCACTAGTAGTTAAATGATGTAATATGCATGAACTGGATTAACTTCCCCCCAATTCATACTACAAGTCTTTAACGGCTTCTTCGTACACTTCTTTTGGGCGAAGTTTCTGAATCAGATTCCCCCCAAACTGACAACCATCTTCAGCAGATTCGAAACTTTGACGTAGTTAACATGTCTTCTAACTTTTGAAGTTTTAAGTACGCAGCGAAATTTGTAGATAACATCGTAAACCACACCAAGCAAATCTGACTAGTCACTCAGTAATGATTATACTCAATGCGAAAACTCCGTTTGGGGGTAACATGCAAGAAATCAGCAAGATCTTCTCACATAAGTAGGCTACTTCGCACATCACAACTTGCGAAAGTTGAAACGTTTACACCAAAATCACAAAACTGAACCACTGATCATCTCTGCGGACGACTCTCCGGTAGTACTGAAATTGTAAGCTTGATCACGTGAATCTGTTATGATCGAGTGCACCCCGATGTGCACATTTCTTCCCCTTGATTGCAGATACATGTGGAAAAAGAGTGTTTTCGCAAAGAACTCAAGAAAATTCAAAGAACATCCATTCTCTCTTCCCCCACGATGTCTTCGCGGAATCGGAAGCATATACACTATGTTTACGATGGAAACGGAGGCAGCGTAACCCTGTATGTCCAATTAGTCAAAGACGTGTGAAGTACTATAAATAGCCCATGAGAATCAACTGCTGATAACATCTCTACTCTTTAATACTCCTCTCAACTAACTCTTTACCGACCCCATTATCATTCTGACGGCTTTTTGTAGTGACTACTGATGGAGAAAACTCAATATTACAAACTTGAGACTGAAGTAAAATAACTTAAACTTGTGACTTAAGCTTGCACTAATGTCTGACTAAGAACCAATACTGAGAATTTCAATAAAGGTAGAGTCATATACCCATCCAACCATCCTTAACTGTATATGAAATTCTCTCGAATTATCCACAGCTTTTTGTGACACTTGAGCACTACAACGTAACTCCTTTAAAGTGATAGCTATACACTATGAGCACAACAACGTAACTCCTTACATCAGGTATAACTAGATAACTCAAGTCGTAATCATTCTAACGGTTAAAAGCTCGAACAAGGATCTCGAAGAATCATACATCCAACTAACCCCGATATCTTCAAGATACTAAGTACACGCACCCGTGAAATTCCACTCCAACCTCAAATAAATAATAATGAATTAACACCGTAGTCACATCTTGCGGTTATATGCCCAAAAACTAGCCTTCGTTACTTGGTTAGAATGAACTTTGATAATGGTTTATCCCGATCTTGTCAAAAAAATGTATCCCCGTGAAAATTAGTAATAACCAAAATACCACTTGTTTCGCCAACAATTATACAAAAAAAATAACACTTATTATTTGAAAATACATTTGAAGAATTAAAAATTCAGCCCAATGTGTTATTTATTTTGTATCCAAACCCAACTCAATTGATATCATTCAATTATACAAACCCAACTCAATTGATATCATTCAATCCGGGCCAAATGAAAAGTTATACCTGATCCAACAACACACGGTATAAAAAAAAACTTATAACCCTAATTACACTCACTTGTGTCATAACCCTAAACACACCTCAAACAATCCGCCCCCTTCTCTCTACACAACCATCAATAAGCAGTCACCAAACCAACTTAAACCCTAATCTCTCTATCACGACCTCATCTCCATTAAAACATCTTCAATTCGAATCAAAGCTGTATTCTCATCTCATTTCCAGCATCTAATCCAACACAAACAAAACTTAAGATGTGATTACGTTGTTGTTCCATACAAATCAAGATGGATTCAAGATCCATCTTGGGTCTCGGGTATGTTTATGTTGTTGTGTTTTTGTTTTCCTATCGAACCAAAGTAAATAATAAAACCTATTGGTTTTGTTATTTCTTTTAAAGGGTTCATATATTAATTGATGGTTTACAAAAAAAAAATAGATTGATGATGACTTTTCTCTTTTGGTTTATGACTTTGGACGTACATTTGATACCTAAAAGAGATGAGACTGAGATCTTTAATTGTTAATTCTATTTGATTGAGTCTGAACGAATCGAAGAAAGAAAATAACATAATTGTTATATTTCTTTTCTTTATAGATTCGGATATATATTGAAGTTAGGCTTCAAGAATCTTGATCGATGATGAGTTTTTTATCCTTTCGTGTGTACTGATCTTTAAAAGGTATATGAATTAATTGTATCCCACGAAAAAGAACCAACTGAGATCGATGTTGTCTTTCGTTTTATTTTTCGACCTTGTTCTTATGAGGTGATTAGTATAGAGTAGATAAGGTTGTTATTGTAGACGTGGTGATGGGATAGGTTAGAGATTGGATTTGTTGTTGGTTGTGGTATACTGTTAACGAGAGATTATAAAGGGTTTTAGATGGTGTTGGATTGGATTTGGTTATGTAGTATACTTGTCATTTTGTTTCTGGTCTATTGCCCTTCATCTTTTTCTTTTTGTTTATACAATTCCGACAAGTGGTATAAAATGCCAATTTCGATAAGTGGTTTAAAAAACCAATTTCGATAACGTTGACCTGTTGACCTGAGCAATTGAGATGAATATCTAATTCTGACAGGTTTGACTTGTTGACCTGTCGAATTGCGATAACAATCCAATTCCGACGGGTTTTCAACTCCGATGGGTTATCGAATTTTGACGGGTCTGTCGGAATTGATTCACAAGCAATTTCGATGAACTAGGGTTTGTCGAAATTGCTTTACAAGTAATTTCGATAAAAGTGGGTTTTGACTTTTTGACCATTTATTTCGACCACTTTTCCGACCAGTATTATCTGACTACTTATCGACCATAAATTCAGACCCAGTATTTGACCACTTAATTTGACCAGTATTCGACCTCAGATCTTCACAGGATGGATTCAAACAATCTTAAAAGATGATAAAATTTATAACAACAGTATACCAGGACTGTTTTTGATACAAGAAAAGTTTTATGAAACTGTTGTTATGAAACAGTTGTTGGACCAGTAAAAATTGTATCACAACAGCTTCAAAAGTATGTTTTTGACAAGAAAAAATCACAAAAATCAACCAAAACTAAAACCTGGCTCTGATACTAGTTGATAGATCGTGTTTTGGTGTGATTATTGTGAGTCGGGAGGTCGGGGATGATGGAAGAACATCATCTCCATGGTTAGAGAGAGAGAGTAGAATGAGAAAGTAAAAGCCTGGTTTTATTATAAATGAAAGTGAAAGTGAAAAATAAACTCAACGCTCACCCCTCCATGGAAGTATGGAGGGGTATATATAGTCACTCAAACACATAACTTTACAATAATTACGCTTCTAGTCCATGTGTTTGAGGCTTACATAATAACTAATATAATCCCGAATATGTTGTCACATTTTAGTGTTAGGAGCATTCCTTACACAACATTTATGTTAAAGCCTTTGTTAATTATCTAATCGGTTACATGGTTGCTAAGTCGAGTCATATCTTGTAAATACAATTTTGGGATGATTAGGACTCATGGGTAAAGTACTAATTGTTATGGAGTAATGGGGAAGAAAGTCAAATTTTATTACCCCCCATATGGTGTGTTAATTTTTAAATTACTCCAAGTGTTTTGATTTTTTAATTCGGGTCATTAGTTAGTTATTTGTAAAGTATGTAAAAGTTCAAGTGTAGGGAGGTTGCAAGATCCCTTTGATGTATTATTTTGGATGGTAGGGCAAAAGTGTATGAAAAAGAAATAAAAAAAAATGATAAAAAGAAAGAAAAAAGAAAGAAAAGAGAAAAGACATACGGAAAACCATCCTGTTTCTTTTATTTATGTTTAAGTCAAGAAAGTGTCAAGAAAAATACAAAAAGAGTTAGTACTAAGTGAGAGGAGTCGAGTCTTGGCTTAGCAACGCCTCATTGTACATGTAATTGACCAAGATAATTGACTTGCCACTAATAAAATTTCCTATATCCAACAAACCGTGTTTTTCGATACCCTTACACCTAACGTTACAACCCTTTAAAAGCCCTCTTTGATAGTTTATTATAGGTGCTTACACCAAAGTGGTGGAGGTTTTTGATCCGTTCCCAAGCCTATGTTAATCTATGTGCTATGATAGGTAGAGAGTGTTTCATTTTCCCATTTCCATATGTTATATAACTTTATACATCGAGAGATATGAGAATCCAAACACTTTATGTGAGGTGCTAGTATATAATTTCCGTGCTTATTTTGACTAATGTAGAATGATTGTATGTTATAATTACTTTTATATTAATGTTAAATAACCCGTAACTTGTAGATTGATTAGAATAAAAGCCCATTTGCTTGAGGGCAATCAAATCCCAAGTGTAGGGATATTTGATAAGGATTTATTTGGTACCTTTTTAAGAGGTCATTTAAGCCAAAAATCGAGTAAATGAGATCAAATATTGCCTCAAATCATTTCTTTTTGTATTTTAGGTACTTGGGACAAGAATTCTGGAAATCGGCACTTTTGGAGCATATTTGGACGAAAAAGTGAAGAAAACAAAGAAGTTGCGAAAAACCTATCAGAAAACAGTGTCTGACGGCGTCACATGCTACAATGTGACGCCGTCTCTTGCAATTCAAGATGGATTTTCTAGTGTTAAGCTAACAAGTGACACCTCAGAAGGTTTTGAAGACTTTATAACCTGACGCCGTCAAGTGTTAAAAGAAGATGGGCGTCATGATTTAAGTTAACAAGAGACGGCTCAGAATGATTTTACAAGTGACGGCCTCAGATCCCTATCTGACGCCGTCAGAGCGGCGATTACACAGACGAAACCATAAAACACGGCGAGTTGACGGCGTCGGAATCCATAACTTGACGCCGTCAGAGTTGTATTCCTATATATATTTTCGAATGTTTTCATTGTGAAGTGTGACATCTTTGGAGAATAAACCCTAGTCGAATTTGGGCAGCTTCGTAAGGGTTTTTCAACCCTTGAACCTTATGCTTTATTGAAGATAAGTTATTCTTTTAATCATTCAATATGTCTATGTGTTGTTTGATTAATTGTTTATCTTTGCTTCTATCTATCATGCCAGCTTAAATTTGCTTGTGTTTGCTTAGATCTAATGAAACCTAGTTATTGAATATTGATTTGTTGTCTCTTGTTTAGTTGATTGTTATCCCGTTAGGCTAAGAAAACTGGCTAACCTCTTATATGTAACTAGCTTGAAGGTCTTAAAAACGCAACTGTAGAGTGAACTATTGGTTTTGTTCATTGTATTTATTGCGTGAATTGCGGCTTGTAGATCCTAGAAAACTTAATGGATGTTAAGGGATTTAGGGGAGACTAATATTCATAGAGTTGGGGACTTCGGCACCTCCCCACGACCAATAATAAGGAATATGACGCTTCAACTAAAACAAGGACGTGACAATTCAACGAATCAATAGGAGATAACTAGGGAGTAATTAAGTCTAAGTAAACACGTTTTTCTATCATAAGAAGTTCACCAATTTACTTTTTCTTGTTTTTAGTTTAATTTTAGTCTTATAATTAGTTTTTGGGTTAGTTGATTAACAACCATTTCCGCCTACTCCTTCAAAACCGAGATTTTATTTTCTTTCTAAAAAATATAAAAATACAAAAATAATCATCCCTCACCTCTAGACCTATCTCGTCATACAACTTGACCTAACAACACTATTCCCCTAGAGAATGATCAATTCCCCGGACATACCTATACTACACTACAATGATCAGGATGAGAGGGGTATTGTGATAAAGAACAAAGCACGACTGGTTGCTCAAGGCTATACTCAGGAAGAAGGGATTGATTATGAGGAGGTTTTTGCTCCTGTTGCCAGGATTGAAGCAATAAGGCTATTTCTTGCTTGTGCTTCCTTTTTGGGATTTATGGTCTATCAAATGGATGTGAAGAGTGCCTTTCTGTATGGTACTATTGATGAGGAGGTCTATGTTTCTCAACCTCCAGGTTTTATAGACCCAGACCATCCTGACAAAGTTTATAAGGTGGTTAAAGCCCTTTATGGATTGCATCAAGCTCCAAGAGCTTGGTATGGGACTCTTGCTACTTATCTGTGGAAGAATGTCACAACTCGTAATTTCAGGTCATTTTCCAAACCCGACAATTTACTATTTATGAGTTACTATCCATCAATCAAATTCACATATTTTATCATTTCACTATTCATCATTTTTGAAGTCAGTTTGAGACTTTGAGAAGTCGTCAAAAAATTTACTATTCACGTGACACTATTCATTCCCGGAGGGAAATCACTATTCATAGGCATCATTCATCATGTCGTAAACTTGGTTTACGGGTATTCAAATGCGCGTAACCAGTTAGGTTTAGCTGCGTATTCATGCATCATCAGTAAAGACACATCATACAGACTAGAGTAGTCTGCATATCATCTGTAACATCATTATCATATCAGTTCATGCATCGGTTTGTGTAATTTTCATTAACGTATGCTTAATTGTATAATTAATGTTACCACTCTGTCATTTCTACTAACATTATACCCAATACTCCCGACAATGATCCTAACACATTTTCAAACTAATTATAATGATATAGAGATTATATTATTACTTTACACGGTGTTTTTAAACCAATCGCTATATTTTTCGTTTGACGCTTATAACTCCGTTGGTTTACGAAATTTCAATTCGATAATCATTCTAACAACCGATTCTTGCAAGGAACATGATTTTACAATTTTTACAACTTGTTCGTATTTCATTTCACCTCGTCATGATTCATTTCTAGTTAACTCGGTACCCGATAACACCCAATGTATACCTTAAACTAACTGATTCTAAATAAAGTGGAGACAAGTGCCTTAATTAACATCAAATCCTCTTCCTAAAGCCCACATGTGCCTCCCCCCCTAACCCCCTCATTTAGGCTAATGCTCTAAAAACCATTAATGAATTTTGTGTGATTTAATTTCCATTCCACTAACTATAACACATCCAACACATAATTTAACTAACAAAAGCCCCTTATTCTCTCTTCTTTCTTCTTCCCCATTCGGCCAAACCAAGAACACCACCATAAATCCATAAATTTTCAAGTTAAAATCATGATCAAGCTCCATTTACCTTCCTAGTTAAGGTTTTGTGGTTAAACCTCAAAGTTTCTTGCACATTTTCATCCAAATCAACTCAAATCATCAAGTAAGTTTCAAGAACATATTTTGATCATCTTATACTTTCATTTGATTCATATGTTTATGTATTTTCAAGTTATATTAGTTATTCATGCAAGTTACATATGTTTTAGATACCACTTTTGCACATAAACTCTCTTTAACACTAGATCTATAAGTTTCACTAATGCTCTCATGAAATCCACCAAGGTTGGTGATGTTTAGGACCCCATGACACCCTAAGAAGGTTTATGGTAGGATTTGCGAACTTGTGGAGTTGATTTGAAGTAATATGATCAAGTTTAGAACCAAGAAAATGAGTTTTAACAAGTATAAATAAGTTTCTGTCCAAAAATGAAAATTATGGAAAACTCAGTTACTTTTGGTATATTTTGGCCTTCATATTCAGAAAGTTCTTTCAAAAAAGAAACCGTGGCCGCAAGAATCACTAAAAACCGACTTATAACGAAGGAGATATGATTTTTCAAAATTAGACGACGAAAACTAATTTTCTGAAAATTTAGTTGCTGATCGCCAAGATTCAAAGGACAAAACGAGGCGTTAGACATGATCTAGAAGACCCGACCTACTGAGATTATGTTAGTTCATGTTTATACGAAGCCGTGGATGTAAAGAACATAGAAAACGAGCTTATAACGGCCGAGTTATTCACGTTTGAAGCCCGACGTACCATATTCATTTTGACAGCCCACTAATAGAAAGTGTTTTAAGTATAAAAACTAGTGTTTTTGCGAGACATAACATTGTTAGCCAATTTTCTAATTGATCGAGGCGTGTACAATCAAAAGTTAAATGAAACGACATTTATACATTGTGTTGGATCGAACACACCTGCCAGATCTTTGAGCCTATGTGGATCGGTAGGATGCCTATGTAATCACAAGCACACTACAAGAGAATCTCTCAATAAGAACAAATAATAAGAAGAAGAATAACTAATAATGTTTGATCCTCTATGGATCTTTTATTTTACTAATGAAGCTGTTTTTCTGTATCTCCCCCGAGTTCCAATATCAATGGCTGTCAGTTTCTTATATACACAAGAAACCCTAATACAGCCTGGCTTGCAAAACCATGTAAAGAGATAAACACTATCTTTTCCTAAAATAACTTTAAGAAACTCTAAACATACGGGATAACAACTAACAAAACCCGCAGCAACAACTACTATCAGCAGAAACAAGATAGAACTATCAGCAGCAATGAGCTTCAGCAGGAACCACAGCTATCGGCAGGAACCAGCTTTCACTATCGGCAGCAACAAGAAATATCTTATTTCCGAAATTCCTAACAATCCTCCCCTAATCTTGAGGTTGACTAGGTTAACCGACAAGATTCCCTAAGTGTTCTTTGATCTCTGAAAGTACTTTGAAGTCCATAGGGAGAGGACTAATCCAGCAGCAACATCAGTAAGTAACCAGCAGCAACACTTGAAACTTCCAGCAGCAACTTCGATAGTTCAGCAGCAATAGGAAATTATCTTCAAAAGAAAAGTTAAGCTGGTCACCATGTCATTCTGGATCTTGACTGCTACTATGACAATATGTACATCAAATCACTTAAGTTTCAGACTATTCTCATCACATCCAGGTGTGTTAACTCCTGTGAGAGGTGAATCATTAAAAAGTAATGGATTTGATGTCTCTTTACCAATAGCCATCACTACTTTAGTAGCAAATGTTTTGGTGTATAAGACCATGGTACATTGAAAACCATCTGATTTTGAGTAAACCAGCAACTGTAAACGGATTTGACTTGTCTTTACCTGTAGCCGTTTGCTCAGGACTAGCCAATTCTTGGGTTACAGCAAACCTTGGTGAATTGAATACCAAATATGGATACCAATTGTCTTTACCACAAACCATACTTTTGTAGACTAGCCAATTCTTTGGATCCCATAAAGGGTTACATCCATGGTGAATTGAGAACCATTTCAACTCTCAGAAATGAACCATGGGTGAGTTGAAGTACCCTATAGCTTTGAGCAAGCTATTACAGCTATCAACGGATTTGATTATTACACCAGAGCCGTACCCTCATTATGAGTCAACTCTTTCTTGTTTGTGAGACATGGTGAGGTGAATACCATTTGTTGTGTAGGTGTAAACACCAACATTGTATTTCAGAAATAAGATATTTCGGAAATTCCTAACAATAAATGGTATCAGAGCTTGTGAGTCAACCAAAATTAATTCCTACACATGGTCCTACTCTGCTGTTGTCGGCACCAACCCCATTCGTACCTCACGTTGGACCATTGACTATACAAGTTTTGACCAATACAATCTCATCACCCATATATATCGAATTATTTATCAAACAAGAATCAGTAGGACAAATTGATGAATTAAATTATCCCCACATTCTTGACTAGCCCCATATTCGAATTAATAGTCCAAGACAGTAACCGACAGAAATTGTTAACGTCTTACTCTACTAGAGACCATTCGAAAATGTAACACTTGAATATGCAAGCCCCAAAACGTCAACACCAATCAGATCCAATCACTAAACCCAAATACCAAATCAGTCCCACATGTGACAAATAGAGTTCCATCTCCACTTGCGCATTAACTTTTGACAGCCACTTGCATATGATAACAATTAATAAAGTACACCAACAAGCAGCAGTATTCTTGACCCATATTTATCATGTAGCATATGACAACACATAGACCTCACAATAAGCCAATCTTTCAACCAAAAACAATGTAGCCGCTCATGTTTGACCATTGAAAATCAGTCAATCGGTCCTACATACTGAATTATCCCACGTTGAATCACAAGCACAAATAGTAGGTGACAAATAATTCATTAAGAGACCATCAATGAATTACATCATTCCCACTTTATCGCTAGACAGGCCCACAAGGATCAGTAAATGACCGATATAATATTCAACAGCAGCAACCACTCTCTTAATAATAGGAAGCGACAGATTCAGCAGCAGCATTATTATAGATAGTAAACACAAACAAACTAAAAAAATGTTAGTTAGCACAGAATATACAACAATAAGCCTCCCCTTAGGCTTATGCCTCCCCTCAATACCAGCAATGATGAGATCCACCATTTTCCTTGGACCTCATTCTCATATTGTGACCATTGTGCCTCCAAGGCCAACCGCCTGTGTACTGAACATCATGATCCCATATTTGCCCCCCCCACAAACATTGGGTGATAAAAACCAAACCTATAATCATTTTAAAAGAAAGTACTTGTAGGTCTGTAGTAAGGTCCAGTAGCATTCTTTTTCCGAACAGCAGGAATAGACTTACCAGCTGGAACTGGTTTTCTTGCATTAAATGGCTTACCACTAGGAAATCGATTTGCCTTAGGGACAAATGGGGGAATATTCTCAACATTTCTCCATACTGATCTAGGTTTTCGTTGTTCAGCACACACACCCGTTTTACTCTCATAATAATTACAATCCTTAATAAGATGAGAGTAACTACCACAAACAAAACATGATTTCCTTTTAACCTTTTTGTTCTTAACCTGACTTTTCTTATCATGACCTTGCTTATCACACAAACACTTCTCACAAACAGAATCAGAAGAACAATTGTTTTTAACAGGACTAAAAGGGATGTCATCAAAAGTAGCTTTCTTTTAATTGGATTCCATACTGGCTACTTTTGGTGAGAAGTCATCAGACTTGGGTGTGGTTGACTTGTCATTTGAATCACAAGAAACAAAGTCTTTGGACTCTGGTTCTGAGGACTTGACACTTGTGGAACAAGAGACAAAGTCATCAGGTTCAGGTAAGTCTTTGGACTTTTTGCCATAAACCATGTGTGACTCATCTAAGTCAATGTCAAGGGCTGAGTGGATAGGGACAGGCTTAAAAACTCCTCTTATAGGAGGAGGGACAACATGCATTTCTCCTTCTTTTACATACTTTACAGGTATTTGGTAATTTTCCTCCTTAGGGGTAGGGTCAAATATTGTAGGATTATATCCCC
The DNA here is from genome assembly GCA_021014915.2 of Artemisia tridentata subsp. tridentata. Taxonomy (NCBI): domain Eukaryota; kingdom Viridiplantae; phylum Streptophyta; class Magnoliopsida; order Asterales; family Asteraceae; genus Artemisia; species Artemisia tridentata. Next base: position 267,611,164 of record CP139509.1, on the reverse strand, counting down.
CAGCATCATATCCCAACCCTTTCTTACGCCACTTAGGATTATTAGTATAATTAACAAGATATGTGTCTGATTGTTTCCAAGAATTTATCCTAGCCACTTTACTATCTAGTTTAGCCTGTAGCTCTTGTTTCTCTAACACCACCTTAGCTTTTTCTCTTTCAGAATGTTTGAACTCATTAGTAGTGTTTTGTAAATCTCTTTGCAAAACATTAATCTTTTCCTTATAAGCTAACTGGTTCTTTTCATACCACACCTTTTGTTTTTCTAATGTTTTATCAGCATTCTTATAAGCTTGGACTTCAACAAACAATTTATTATATTTAGGCTCCATTTCATCAAACTCTCTCTTAAGTGCATTATACTTAACATGACAATCAAAAGGACATTGTTGTACCTGAGGAGTGTCTCCCATAAAAGCAAATTCCTTAGCCACAGGGATCTTGAACTCCTAGAACTCCTGCTTGAGCATGGACTCCTTGAACTCATCATTCCCAAAAAATCAGGTTTTTACAGCACGCCAGATCTCCTTAGCATCATCCAGGTGATTTACAAGGTTTTCAAAAATGTCGAGTTTGATCACTAACACATAACGTGCAATATTTCACGACTAGTTTCACGAAGCCATTTTGGACATATTTTCACAAGTTAAGAAAAATATTAAATTGCGATGAAAATGCAACATTTTGCCGATAGAACACCAAACGAGGATCGTGGAGTACCGTTTTAACATATTTACACGAAAAGTAGTTTATAACTTAACGAGACGTCAAAAGTGTATTTTTCGTCGATAAACGTTATTTTTAAAACTAACAAGTGGTATCGTTAACATACGTATTTACATGTGTTGCATTGTATCATTGCTTACATTGAATCACATCATTCAAAATAGGTCGCGGTTAGAGACAGAGCTTTATTTCATCATATCCATCATTGTCATTGTTGCTATATCATATCTGGTGAGTTTTCATAGCCCCGTTTTAAATTGTTTATTGATTTTTAAACTCTCGGGGGAGAATACATTGCACCATTTTCATATGCGGACCAAAGTATACAAACTCATTACATTGCTTAAGTTACATCATTACCCAGATTAAAGTCCCCTTTTATTATCATGAACCGTTAATTGTTAGTAAGCGAGATTGAGTGAATAGATCTATTGAGGGAGACTCCTCCGTTCGGGTTGGTAGCACCAACTGGTCAAACGAACGTACTTCATTTCTGTCATATTAGAGTGATTGGCAACACTCGGTTGGGGCATTTCATTTAGCCTAGCTTCGTGGTCATGAGCTTAGAGCTAATGTATCATTTTTATGTGGCATTGTTTTGTCATACACTTTATACTTGTGGTATCCGTACAACATTTCATTTACATAAACCCATGATCTCACCAACATTTTTGTTGACCATTTTTAGCAATGTATTTTCAGGTAATTAAGGTATCGCATGTTGGCTTGCATATGGACACATCATGGAGTCGCGGAGTCGACGCGTCTCACTTTATAATATATGCACTTATCCATCGTTTGAATTGTATGAACTTGTTTTATGAAAACTTGTTTCACCTTTTGGGACCTACCTTTGTAACCTTGAATGTTTTTAAATAATCAAACGATGTATTTTCTAAATGACACTTTAGGTCGTTCAATATAACTGCAACATTGGTGCTATGACCAGTCGCGCCCCTGAATGCTTCATTCCGCTGCAAGTCACGAAATTTAGGGGTGTGACAGATTGGTATCAGAGCAAAGGTTATAGCGAACTAGGTTGTCCATTATATCCTAGACTATAACTGCACCATCATAGCATCTCATCATTCTAGCATAAGTGCATATTCATTATATCACATGTAGTGATTGCGATTTCATACATATATCATTTCATCATAACTCACATTATGTAAATGTTTATTTACTTTTATTTCACATCTATTGTCACAGTGATGTCTTCGGATTCACACCCTATTGTTATCTCATCGGACTCTGAGTCAGACGATACTTCCTCACTACCCTCCATCATACTAGAGTCGGTTACATCATCCCCACTACCCACTATCATTTTGTCATCAGTGGAGCCTACTCCACAATCTTCACCTGTGATGTCAGAGGCCGAGACAGAACCCTTTGAGGAGGGGGAAGTCGTGCCTACCCCACCGCTGCTGCTAAGTCGGGTTCATCGTCTCACTGTCAGGTCACCAGCTGCATTTGTATCCCTACCACCACCATCATCACTTACTTCATCTCATCCACTCCGTCGCCGCTTGACAGCGAGGAGGAGTGTGGCATTCAGTACACCATCACCATTATCACCCTTACCATCCTTATCATCATTGTCTCCACCATTGCCATCCCTATCAGCACCAGTTCATACCAGAGATCCTACTCCTATGTCAGACCTACCGCTCAAGAAGCGGGCACGTCTTGATATTCCATCACCAGATACTTCAGATGCCACAGAGACAGCACCAACAAGCAGATTCGAGGCTGGTGAGAGCTCGAGGGCTGCTGTTGATAGACTGCTTACTACTGCTACATTTGACTCGCGACTAGATCAGCTTCAGGGAGAGATTGACTGGGCATTAGCTCATTTAGATGAGACCCTATTGACCTGTATTGAGGCTATAGAGGAGGAGGTTGAGGGATTGATCCAGGGCAGGGTTGCCATCGATGTGTCACACCAGGGTTTAGTGGCTCGTCAGTTAGAGAGTTCAGAGCATATCACCCAGCTGAGGCAGGAGATGCCGGGGTTAGTCGACAGAGCACAGATGTCCCAGGATGAGCATCATCGCCAGGCCGATGAGTTATCTTCAGTTCAGGCTAGGATGTCTGCATCAGAGACTAGGGAGACTGATCTTCAGCTTCGAGTTCAGCACCTAGAAGAGATCGCTGTTGCTATGTCTAGGGATCTTCAGAGGATTTTCCGCAGGCTAGATGGAGCACCCGGAGGAGGTGCCTAGTGTTAGACTGTTATCATGTAGCTTGTACATTATTATCCTAGTCCCGGGGTGTGGGACATAGTTATGACTTGTTGTCTTTTGCTTGTAGTACAAACAAATATATCAAGTGTGACTCTACTATGCAGGATTTTCGTTGTGCTATTTTATGATATCGGTCTGCGTAACCAAGATTTTCATGTATTATATTCATGTGCGTTGTTATTATATTTATGATGTTTCGTTGTGGGTTCACTGTATTTATACATGCTGTGGTTGTATTTATACGTGTTGTGGATGTATATACATGTTGTGGTTGTATATATTGTGTATGATGATCGTTTTCTATTGTGGATTCTCATTGTTGTTATCTTTTGTGATTGTGAAGAATTATGCCACCCAAAAGAGCCACTACTGCTATGACACCAGCTGATGTCAGAAAGCTTGTTGCTGACAGTATAGAGGCAGCATTGGTTATAGAAAGAGCTGCCGTAGCTGCAGCTGCTGATGAAGCCGCTTCGAGGGCAGATACCGCGGAAGCCGCAGGAACAAATACCAATGGTACAAATGGTCGTAAATGTACGTACAAAGATTTCAACAGTGGTGATCCGAAAAAATTCAAAGGCACTGAAGGGGCCACTGCCATGATCCGATGGTTTGAAAAGACAGAATCAGTATTCCTTCTATGCAATTGTCCGGAGGACAGCAAAGTAAAGTTTGCTACTAGTACACTCGTTGGGGAAGCTATGTCATGGTGGAATTCGTATGCAAAGCCCATGGGAATGGAGAATGCTCACAAGTTTACATGGGACGAATTCAAGAAGTTGCTGACAAAGAAATTTTGCCCACGAACAGAATTGAAAAAGATGGAAACAGAGTTTTAAGAGCTAGTGACAGCAGGTAATGATATTGAGACATATATCAGGAGGTTTCAGGAATTGGCAGCGTTATGTCCGACAATGGTTCCGGACACTGAGAAGCTATTAGAGAATTTCATTGGAGGATTACCTCACAACATCCGTGGTGATGTGATTTCTTTTGACCCGCAAACATTGGATGAGGCAATTAGAATATCTCAGAAACTCATGGCTCAGATAGTGAAGAAAGGAACTACTTCAAACAACAACAACAACACCAACAGTAACCGTAACTACAATAACAATTCCAACAACTACCGAAACAACAACAACTATAACAGCAACCGAAAAAATTCCAATAAAAACAACAAAAGAAATCGGGACAACAACCAGAGTGGCAATGCTATTCTACCACCACCGAAGAGACAAGAGGCCTTTGCAGCCTATGTTGCAGGTCAAGCTGAGAAAAGAGGTTACAACGGTAATTTACCCAAGTGCAACAAATGTCAAACCCATCATAACCCTAGAAATTGTCCGAATCCGTGTGAGAACTGTAAGAAGGTTGGTCATTCGACCAGGGATTGCAAGGCTCCGATTGTGGATGATAATCAGAAGCCCCCAGTAACATGTTTTGGTTGTGGAGAAGTTGGACACTTCAAGAAAGAATGTCCAAAAGGAAAGAATCAGGGAAACAATAACCAAGGTGGAACAGCTAGAGGAAGAGTTTATGTCCTTGGAGGAGAAAATGTTAGGGAGGACCCGAATGTCGTTACGGGTACGTTTCTCATTAATAATCGTTATGCATCCATACTATTTGATTCAGGAGCCGATAGAAGTTTTGTTTCTACTGCATTTGCACCATTACTCAACTTTGAACCAACCGCATTAGACACTCCATATCACATTAAACTAGCTATCGGTAGTTTAGTTGGCACCGACACGATCATTCGTGGTTGCAGTCTCAATTTTCTCAATCACCCGTTCAATATAGATCTCATGCCAGTAGAACTTGGAAGTTTCGACATTGTCATCGGAATGGATTGGCTATCTCAACATCATGCCAGAATCATCTGTGATCAAAAAGTTGTTCATCTTCCTTATGATGGTGAAACATTGGTCGTTCGCGGAGAACGTAGTGGAACCAGACTCAGCATCATCTCGTGCATTAAAACAGAGAAATATATAAAGAAGGGTTGTTATGCATTCTTGGCTCATATCACAGAAAAGAAGTCGGAGGAGAAGCGACTTGAGGATGTACCAACAGTTAAAGATTTTCAAGAAGTCTTTCTTGAAGATTTACCAGGACTTCCACCTACTCGCCAAGTCAAATTTCAGATTGACTTAGTGCCGAGAGCCGCACCAGTTGCGCGAGCATCTTATCGACTTGCACCTTCAGGAATGCAAGAGTTGTCGAACCAATTGCAAGAGCTCTTGGACAAAGGATTCATTAGGCCGAGTTCCTCGCCTTGGGGAGCACCAGTTTTGTTTGTAAAGAAGAAAGATAGATCTTTCAGAATGTGCATTGATTATCGTGAGCTAAACAAATTAACGGCGAAGAATCGTTATCCACTTCCCAGGATCGACGATTTGTTTGATCAGTTGCAAGGTTCCAGTTATTACTCCCAGATCGACTTGAGATCGGGTTACCATCAGCTTAGGGTTCGGGAGGGAGATATCCCGAAGACAGCATTCAGAACACGCTATGGCCATTATGAATTTTAGGTAATGCCGTTTGGACTAATCAACGCACCAGCTGTATTCATGGATCTCATGAACAGGGTGTGCAAGCTATATCTGGATAAGTTTGTGATCGTATTCATTGACGATATCTTGATTTACTCAAGGAGTGAAGAAGAGCACTGAGAACAACTTAGAATAATCTTAGAACTGCTCAAGAAAGAGAAACTGTACGCCAAATTCTCAAAGTGTGATTTTTGGATCCGCAGAATACAATTTCTTGGTCACGTCATTGATAGTCAAGGACTACAGGTTGATCCAGCAAAGATTGAAGCAGTTAAAGATTGGGCAACACCAAAAACTACCATAGAAATTCGTCAATTCTTAGGACTTGCCGGATATTACAGAAGGTTCATTGAAGGGTTTTCCAAGATAGCTAAGCCACTGACCAAGTTGACACAAAAGAACCAGAAGTACAATTGGGGAGAAAAGCAAGAGACCGCTTTTCAGTTATTGAAGCAGAAACTTTGCAGCACGCCAATTTTGTCATTGCCAGAAGGGATTGAAAACTTCGTGGTATATTGCGATGCTTCACACAAAGGACTTGGGGTAGTGTTAATGCAAAATGAGAAGGTGATAGCTTATGCATCTCGTCAGCTTAAGAAGCATGAGAAGAACTACACTACTCACGACTTAGAGTTGGGTGCCATGGTTTTCGCACTCAAGATTTGGAGGCTGTATCTTTACGGAACAAAGTGTGTAGTATTTACAGACCACAAAAGCTTACAGTACATTCTTGATCAGAAGGAACTTAACGTGAGGCAACGTCGTTGGTTGGAACTATTTAGTGATTACGACTGTGAAATCAGATATCACCCAGGGTAAGCCAATATTGTGGCAGATGCACTCAGTCGGAAAGAGAGACTCAAGCCTTTGAGAGTCAGATCATTGGGAATGACAATCATTTCACCACTACCATCAAAGATCCTCGAGGTCTAAGTCGAGGCACTCAAGGAGGAAAACCTACCAAGTGAAACACTTAAAGGAATGCAAGATAATGCAAACGGTTTAGTAAGGAGATTAGATGGAACATTATGCTTCAAGGATAGAAGATGGATACCTCTCTATGGTGGAATACGAGAGTTGATCATGCACGAATCACACAAGTCGAAGTACTCCATTCATCCAGGTTCTGATAAGATGCATCAGGATCTCAAAAAGCTTTATTGGTGGCCAAATATGAAAGCAGAGATAGCTACGTATGTCAGTAAATGCCTTACTTGTGCTAAAGTGAAAGCCGAGTACCAGAAGCCATCAGGATTACTTCAGCAACCAGAGATTCCTCAGTGGAAGTGGGAATGCATTACAATGGACTTTGTCACTAAACTTCCCAAAACATCAGGAGGTTACGATGCTATTTGGGTAATAGTTGATCGTCTCACCAAGTCAGCCCATTTCATTCCAATCAAAGAGACTTAAACTATGAATCAGCTCACCAGGCTTTACGTCAAGGAAATAGTTTCAAGGCACGGTGCACCAATTTCCATCATTTCTGACAGAGACAGTCGCTTTACTTCAAACTTTTGGGAGTCATTGCAAGATTCATTTGGGACTCAACTAGACATGAGTACCGCCTATCATCCTCAGACCGATGGTCAGAGCAAGAGAATGATTCAGACATTGGAAGACATGCTCAGGGCATGTGTGATTGACTTTGAAAATGGTTGGGCTAACCATTTGCCATTTATCGAGTTCTCTTACAATAACAGTTATCATTCGAGCATAAAAGCTGCACCATTCGAGGCACTATACGGTCGTAAGTGCAGGTCCCCAGTTTGTTGGGCCGAAGTTGGTGATGTACAACTTACTGGTCTAGAGTTGGTCAGAGAAACAACAGAAAAGATAATTCAGATTAGAGAAAGACTCCAAACAGCCAGAACCAGACAGAAAAGTTACAACGATGTTCGACGCAAACCATTAGAATTTCAGGTTGGAGACAAAGTCATGTTGAAGGTCTCGCCTTGGAAGGGCGTGATACGATTCTGGAAACGCGAGAAGTTCAACCCGAGATACATTGGGCCGTTCAAGATTCTGGAAAGGATCGGTCCGGCAGCGTACACACTGGAGCTTCCGTTAGAGCTCAGCAATTTACATAACACGTTTCATGTCTCAAACCTCAAGAAAGGTCTTTTAGACAAAACGCTCGTAATCCCATTGGAAGAAATTCAGATCGATGATAAGCTTAACTTTGTGGAAGAACCAGCAGAAATCATGGACCGAGAGGTCAAACAGTTGAAGCAAAGTTGAATTCCGATCGTCAAAGTTCAGTGGAATTCTCGCAGAGGTCCTGAGTTTACTTGGGAACGGGAAGACCAGATACGACTCAAATACCCACATCTTTTCACCGAGACCACTCCAGAGACCAACATCAGCTGAATTCAGGGACCGAATTCCTTTTAGGGTGGTCGACTGTCACAACTCGTAATTTCAGGTCATTTTCCAAACCTCGATAATTTACTATTCATGAGTTACTATTCATCAATCACTATTCATCAGATCACTATTCATCATTTCACTAATCATTATTTTTGAAGTCAGTTTGAGACTTTGAGAAGTTGTCAAAAATTTTACTATTCACGTGACACTATTCATTCCCGGAGGGAAATCACTATTCATGGGTATCATTCATCATGTCATAAACTTGGTTTACGGGTATTCAAATGCGCGTAACCAGTTAGGTTTAGCTGCGTATTCATGCATCATCAGTAAAGAAACATCATACAGACTAGAGTAGTCTGCATATCATCAGTAACATCATTATCATATCAGTTCATGCATGGGTTTGTGTGATTTTCATTAACGTATGCTTAATTGTTTAATTAACGTTACCACTCAGTCATTTCTACTAACATTTTACCCAATACTCCCGACAATGATCCTAACACATTTTCAAACTAATTATAATGATATAGAGCTTATATTATTACTTTACCCGGTGTTTTTAAACCAATCGCTATATTTTTCGTTTGACGTTTATAACTCCGTCGGTTTACGAAATTTCAATCCGATAATCATTCTAACACCCGATTCTTGCAAGGAACATGATTCTACAATTTTTACAACTTCGTCGTATTTCATTTCACCTCGTCATGATTTATTTCTAGTTATCTTGGTACCCGATAACACCCAATGTATACCTTAAACTAACTAATTCTAAATAAAGTGGAGACAAGTGCCTTAATTAACATCAAATCCTCTTCCTAAAGCCCACATGTGCCGCCCCCCCCCCCCCCTAACCCCCCCATTTAGGCTAATGCTCCAAAAACCATTAATGAATTTTGTGTGCTTTAATTTCCATTCCACTAACTATAACACATACAACACATAATTTAACTAACAAAAGCTCCATATTCACTCTTCTTTCTTCTTCCCCATTCGGCCAAACCAAGAACACCACCATAAATCCATAAATTTTCCAAGTTAAAATCATGATCAAGCTCCATTTACCTTCCTAGTTAAGGTTTTGTGGTTAAACCTCAAAGTTTCTTGCACATTTTCATCCAAATCAACTCAAATCATCAAGTAAGTTTCAAGAACACATTTTGATCATCTTATACTTTCATTTGATTCATATGTTTATGTATTTTCAAGTTATATTAGTTATTCATGCAAGTTACTTATGTTTTAGATACCACTTTTGCACATAAACTATCTTTAACACTAGATCTATAAGTTTCACTAATGATCTCATGAAATCCACCAAGGTTGGTGATGTTTAGGACCCCATGACACCCTAAGAACCAAGAAAATGAGTTTTAACAAGTATAAATAAGGTTCTGTCCAAAAATGCAAAGTCTGGAAAACTCAGTAACTTTTGGTATATTTTGGCCTTCATATTCAGAAAGTTCTTTCAAAAACGAAACCGTGGCCGCAAGAATCACTAAAAACCGACTTATAACGAAGGAGATATGATTTTTCAAAGTTAGACGACGAAAACTAATTTTCTGAAAATTTAGTTGCTGATCGCCGAGATTCAAAGGACAAAACGAGGCGTTAGACGTGATCTAGATGACCCGACCTACTGAGATTATGTTAGTTCATGTTTATACGAAGCCGTGGATGTAAAGAACGTAGAAAACGAGCTTATAACGGCCGCGTTATTCACGTTTGAAGCCCGACGTACCATATTCATTTTGACAGCCCACTAATAGAATGTGTTTTAAGTATAAAAACTTGTGTTTTTGCGAGACATAACATTGTTAGCCGATTTTTTAAATGATCGAGGCGTGTACAATCAAAAGTTAAATGAAACGACATTTATACATTGTTACAAGGTTTTCAAAAACGTCGAGTTTGATCACTAACACATAACGTGCAATATTTCACGACTAGTTTCACGAAGCCATTTTGGACATATTTTCACAAGTTAAGGAAAATATTAAATTGCGATGAAAACGCTACATTTTTCCGATAGAACACCAAACGAGGATCGTGGAGTACCGTTTCAACATATTTACATGAAAAGTAGTTTATAACTTAACGAGACGTCAAAAGTGTATTTTTCATCGATAAACATTATTTTTAAAACTAACAAGTGGTATCGTTAACATACGTATTTGCATGTGTTGCATTGTATTATTGCTTACATTGAATCACATCATTCAAAATAGGTCGCGGTTAGAGACCGAGCTTTATTTTATCATATCCATTATTGTCATTGTTGCTATATCATATCAGGTGAGTTTTCAAAGCCCCGTTTTAAATTGTTAATTGATTTCTAAACTCTCGGGGGAGAATACATTGCACCATTTTCATATTCGGACCAAAGTATACAAACTCATTACATTGCTTAAGTTACATCATTGCCCAGATTAAAGTCCCCTTTTATTATCATGAACCGTTAATTGTTAGCAAGCGAGAGTGAGTGAATAGATCTATTGAGGGTGACTCCTCCGTTCGGGTTGGTAGCACCAACTGGTCAAACGAACGCATTTCATTTATGTCATATTAGAGTGATTGGCAAACACTCGTTAGGGGCATTTCATTCAGTCTAGCTTCGGGGTCATGAGCTTAGAGCTAATTTATCATTTTTATGTGGCATGGTTTTGTCATACACTTTATACTTGTGGTATCCGTACAACATTTCATTTACATAAACCTATGTTCTCACCAACATTTTTGTTGACCATTTTTAGCAATGTATTTTCTGGTAGTTAAGGTATCGCATGTTGGCTTGTATATGGACACATCATGGAGTTGCGGAGTCAACGCGTCTCACTTTATATTTTATGCACTTATTCATCGTTTGAATTGTATGAACTTGTTTTATGAAAACTTGTTTCACCTTTTGGGACCTAGCTTTGTAACTCTGAATGTTTTTAAATAATCAAATGATGTATTTTCTAAACGACACTTTAGGTCGTTCAATATAACTGCAACTTTGGTGCTATGACCAGTCGCGCCCCTGAATGCTTCATTCCGCTGCATGTCACGAAATTTGGGGGTGTGACAAAGAATGGGTTCCATAGGGGTAAAATTGATCAAACTCTGTTTATCAAGGAGAACAAGGGTGATATACTACTGGTTCAAGTTTATGTAGATGATATCATCTTTGGTTCTACAAAGAAAGAAATGTGCAGAGAGTTTGAGCAATTAATGAAAGATAAGTTTGATATGAGCTCTATGGGTGAGCTTACTTTCTTTCTTGGACTTCAAGTACAGCAGAAGCCAGATGGAATATTTATCTCTCAAGATAAATATGTTGGTTAAATTTTGAGAAAATTTCAATTCACAGATGCCAAGGTTGTTAGCACACCTGTTGATAAGGAGACACATTGTTATTGAAAGATCACAGTGGTGAAGATGTGGATGTGCACATGTATAGATCTATGATTGGGTCTTTGATGTATCTCACATCATCCAGGCCTGACATTATGTTTGCAGTTTGTACTTGTGCAAGATTCCAAGTCAATCCTAAGGTGTCTCATCTAACAGCTGTTAAGGGAATCTTTAGATACCTTAAAGGTCAACCTAACTTAGGTCTATGGTATCCTAAAGAGTCTGCATTTGATCTGGTGGCATTCTCAGACTCTGATTATGCTGGTGCTAGCATGGATAGAAAATCTACAACAGGTGGTTGTCAATTCTTGGGTTGTAGATTGATATTTTGGCAGTGTAAGAAGCAGACTATGGTGGCTACTTCTACTACTGAGGCTGAATATGTGGCTGCAGCAAGTTATTGTGCTCAAGTTCTTTGGATTCAAAATCAGATGCTTGATTATGGGTACAATTTCTTAAACACAATTATACACATAGACAATAGCAGTACATTGTGTATTATTAAAAATCCAGTTCAACATTCAAAAACTAAACACATTGAAATTAGACATCATTTTATAAGAGACTGTGTTGAAAAGAGGTTAGTAAAAGTTGTTAAAATACATACTGATGACAACTTTGCTGATTTATTAACAAAAGGTTTTGATGTAGGAAGGTTTCAGTACTTGGTAACAGGTATTGGAATGCTTAATCCTTCAAAAGATTAATGTCTAAGTGTTTTTGTTTTTGTACTGCTTGGTAATTTTTAGGTACTGCTTATGGAAATTTGTTAGTCATTTGTGATAACTGTTAAAAGAAAATATTGTGTATTGTGTTTTCTTTGGTTTTGGACTAACATTTCAGTTAAGAACGCTTTTTAATATGGATTGTGCTTTGGAAAGTATGGTGGTTTGAAATGTCAGGTGTGAAAGCTTGTCACACAACAAATGGTAATTGGTTCACCATGTCTAATCCACATAAGAACCAACTAGTCCAGATCAAACGGTTTCTGGTAAAGACTAATCAAATCCGTTCGTGGTTGACAGTTTACCAAAAACTAGATGGTCATCAACTCACCATATCTAAGTGTAAAGAGTTGACTAGTCCAAAGCAAACGGCTATTGGTAAAGACATATCAAATCCGTTGATAGCTGATAGTTTGCTAAAAACTATAAGTGGACAAAAATGTTTTAATATCCACATTAATTTTATCCTAATCTCTGAAAATTTTTGCTAAACAGTTTGTACTGCTAGTTTCAACTAGTTTGTACTGATGGTTCAAACTTGGTTTCATACTGAGTTTATGCCATATGATTCATGTCACAACTCATAATTTCAGGTCATTTTCCAAACCTCGACAATTTACTATTCATGAGTTACTATTCATCAATCACTATTCACCGATCACTATTAATCATTCACTATTCATCGTTTTTGAAGTCAGTATGAGACTTTGAGAAGTCGTCAAAAATTTTACTATTCACATGACACTATTCATTCCCGGAGGGAAATCACTATTCATGGGCATCATTCATCATGGCGTAAACTTGGTTTACGGGTATTCAAATGCGTGTAACCACTTAGGTTTAGTTGCGTATTCATGCATCATCAGTAAAGGCACATCATACAGACTAGAGTGGTCTGCATATCATCAGTAACATCATTATCATATCAGTTCATGCATGGGTTTGTGTGATTTTCATTAACGTATGCTTAATTGTTTAATTAACGTTACCACTCAGTCATTTCTACTAACATTATACCCAATACTCCCGACAATGATCCTAACACATTTTCAAGCTAACTTTAATGATATAGAGATTATATTATTACTTTAACCGGTGTTTTTAAACCAATCGCTATATTTTTCGTTTGACGCTTATAACTCCGTCGGTTTACGAAATTTCAATCCGATAATCATTCTAACACCCGATTTTTGCAAGGAACATGATTTTACAATTTTTACAACTTCGTCGTATTTTATTTCACCTCGTCATGATTCATTTCTAGTTAACTCGGTACCCGATAACACCTAATGTATACCTTAAACTAGCTAAACTCTAATTAAATGGAGACACTTGCATTAAATTACATCAAATTTTCATCCTTTCACCCACATGTGCCGCCCCCCCCCTAAACTCCCCTAATTCTCACTTCACTTGATTACTAGTACAATGCATTTAATGAATTTTGGTGATTTAATTTCCATTCCACTAACTATAACACATACAACTCATGATTAAACTAACAAAAGCTCCATATTTTCTCTCCTTTCTTCTTCTCCATTCAGCCAAGACCAAGAACACCACCATAATCCATCACTTTTTGTAGTTCAAGTCATAATCAAGCTCCATTTACCTTCCTAGTTATAGTTTTGTGATTAAATCTCAAGTTTCTTACTCATTTCTTATCAAAACTCATCAAATATTCAAGTAAGTTTGAAGAACACATTTTGATCATCTTTTACTTTCATTTGATTTATATGTTTATGTATTTTCAAGTAATATTAGTTATTCATGCAAGTTACTTATGTTTTAGATACCACTTTTGCACATAAACTCTCCTTAACACTAGATCTATAAGTTTCACTAATGATCTCATGAAATCCACCAAGTTTGGTGATGTTTAGGACCCCATGACACCCTAATAAGGTGTATGGTAGGATTTGCGAACTTGTGGAGTTGATTTGAGGTGGTATGATCAAGTTTGTGACCAAGGAAATTAGTTTTTAACAATCTAAAAAAGGTTCTGTCCAAAATCGTGTAAACTGGAATACTCAGTAACTTTTGGTATATTTTGGCCTTCATATTCAGAAATTTCTTTCAAAAACGAAACCGTGGCCGCAAGAATCACTAAAAACCGACTTATAACGAAGGAGATTTGATTTTTCAAAGTTAGACGATGAAAACTAATTTTCTGAAAATTTAGTTGCTGATCGCCAAGATTCAAAGGACAAAACGAGGCGTTAGACGTGATCTAGACGACCCGACCTACTGAGATTATGATAGTTCATGTTTATACGAAGCCGTGGATGTAAAGAACGTAGAAAACGAGCTTATAACGGCCGAGTTATTCACGTTTGAAGCCCGACGTACCATATTCATTTTGACAGCCCACTAATAGAAAGTGTTTTAAGTATAAAAACTAGTGTTTTTGCGAGACATAACATTGTTAGCCGATTTTCTAATTGATCGAGGCGTGTACAATCAAAAGTTAAATGAAAAGACATTTATACATTGTTACAAGGTTTTCAAAAACGTCGAGTTTGATCAACTAACACTTAACGTGCGATATATCAAGACTAGTTTCATGAAGCCATTTTGGACATATTTTCACAAGTTAAGGAAAATATTAAATTGTGATGATAACGCTACATTTTGCCGATAGAACACCAAACGAGGATCGTGGAGTACCGTTTCAATGTATTTACACGAAAAGTAGTTTATAACTTAACGAGACGTCAAAAGTGTATTTTTTCGTCGATAAACATTATTTTCAAAACTCACAAGTGGTATTGTTAACATACGTATTTGCATGTGTTGCATTGTATCATTGCTTACATTGAATCACATCATTCCTAATAGGTCGCGGTTAGAGACCGAGCTTTATTTCATCATATCCATCATTGTCATTGTTGCTATATCATATCAGGTGAGTTTTCATAGCCCCGTTTTAAATTGTTTATTGATTTCTAAACTCTCGGGGGAGAATACATTGCACCATTTTCATATGCGGACCAAAGTATACAAACTCATTACCATTGCTTAAGTCCCCTTTTATTATCATGAACCATTAATTGTTAGCAAGCGAGAGTGAGTGAATAGATCTATTGAGGGTGACTCCTCCGTTCGGGTTGCATATGGACACTCGGTTGGGGCATTTCATTCAGTCTAGCTTCGGGGTCATGAGCTTAGAGCTAATGTATCATTTTTTGTGGCATGGTTTTGTCATACACTTTATACTTGTGGTATCCGTACAACATTTCATTTACATAAACCTATGATCTCACCAACATTTTTGTTGACCATTTTTAGCAATGTATTTTCAGGTAATTAAGGTATCGCATGTTGGCTTGCATATAGACACATCATGGAGTCGCGGAGTCGACGCGTCTCACTTTATATTTTATGCACTTATCCATCGTTTGAAATATATGAACATGTTTTATGAAAACTTGTTTCACCTTTTGGGACCTAGCTTTGTAACTCTGAATGTTTTTAAATAATCAAACGATGTATTTTCTAAACGACACTTTAGGTCGTTCAGTATTACTGCAACTTTGGTGCTATGACCAGTCGTGCCCCTGAATGCCTCATTCCGCTGCAAGTCACAAAATTTTGGGGTGTGACAGATTGGTATCAGAGCAAAGGTTATAGCGAACTAGGTTGTCCATTATATCCTAGACTATAACTGTACCATCATAGCATCTCATCATTGTAGCATAAGTGCATATTAATTATATCACATGTAGTGATTGCGATTTCATACATATATCATTTCATCATAACTCACATTGTGTAAATGTTTATTTACTTTTATTTCACATCTATTGTCACAGTGATGTCTTCGGATTCACACCCTATTGTTATCTCATCGGACTCTGAGTCAGACGATACTTCCTCACTACCCTCCATCATACTAGAGTCGGTTACATCATCCCCACTACCCACTATCATTTTGTCATCGGTGGAGCCTACTCCACAATCTTCACTTGTGATGTCAGAGGCCGAGACAGAACCCTTTGAGGAGGGGGAAGTCGTGCCTACCCCACCACTGTCACCTTTGATCCGTCGTGGTCCCGGAGTTGTTCCAGTTATCCAGCCTGGAGAGTTTGTACCCTGTGGCCGAGTTTACCGTACATATCCAGGTGGGCCGCGCATGAAGTGCACTGCTACTAATCGAGTTCATCGTCTCACTGTCAGGTCACCAGCTGCATTTGTATCCCTACCACCACCATCATCACTTACTTCATCTCATCCACTCCATCACCGCTTCACAGCGAGGAGGAGTGTGGCTTTCAGTACGCCATCACCATTATCACCATTACCATCCTTATCATCATTGTCTCCACCATTGCCATCCCTATCAGCACCAGTTCATCCCAGAGATCCTACTCCTATGTCAGACCTAACGCTCAAGAAGAGGGCTCGTCTTGATATTCCATCACCAGATACTTCAGATGCCACAGAGACAACACTACCCAACAGATTCGAGGTTGGTAAGAGCTCGAGGGCTGCTGCTGACAGACTGCTTACTGCTGCTACATTTGACTCGTGACTAGATCAGCTTCAGGGAGAGATTGACAGGGCATTAGCTCATTTAGATGAGACCCCAGTGAGCCGTATAGAGGCTATAGAGGAGGAGGTCGAGGGATTGATCCAGGGCAAGGTTGCCATTGATGTGTAGCACCAGGGTTTAGAGGCTCATCAGTTAGAGAGTTCAGAGCATATCACCCAGCTGAGGCAGGAGATGCCGGGGTTAGTCGACAGTACACAAATGTCCCAGGATGAGCATCATCGCCAGGCGGTGAGTTATCTTCAGTTCAGGCTAGGTTGTCTGCATCAGAGACTAGGGAGACTGATCTTCAGCTTCGAGTTCAGCACCTAGAGGAGATCGTTGTTGCTATGTCTAGGGATCTTCAGAGGATTTTTCGCAGGCTAGATGGAGCACCCGGAGGAGGTGCCTAGTGTTAGACTATTATCATGTAGCTTGTACATTATTATCCTAGTCCCGGGGTATGGGACATAGTTAGGAATTGTTGTCTTTTGCTTGTAATACAAATAAATATATCAAGTGTGACTCTACTATGCAGGATTTTCGTTGTGCTATTTTATGATATCGGTCTGCGTAACCGAAATTTTCATGTATTATATTCATGTGCGTTGTGATTATATTTATGATGTTTCGTTGTGGTTTCATTGTATTTATACATGCTGTGGTTGTATTTATTAGTGTGGTGGATGTATATACATGTTGTGGTTGTATATATTATGTATGATGATCGTTTTCTATTGTGGATTCTCATTGTTGTTATATTTTGTGATTGTGAAGAATTACGCCACCCAAAAGAGCCACTACTGCTATGACACCAGCCGAAAGTTAGAAAGCTTGTTGTCGACAGTATAGAGGCAGCATTGGTTACAGAAAGAGCTGCCATAGCTGCAGCTGCTGCTGAAGCCGCTTCGCGGAAGCCGCAGGAACAAATACCAATGGTACAAATGGTCATAAATGTACGTATAAAGATTTCAAGAGTGGTGATCCGGAAAAATTCAAAGGCACTGAAGGGGCCACTGCCATGATTCGATGGTTTGAAAAGACAGAATCAGTATTCCTTCTATGCAACTGTCCGGAGGACAGCAAAGTAAAGTTTGCTACTAGTACACTCGTTGGGGAAGCTATGTCATGGTGGAATTCGTATGCAAAGCCCATGGGAATGGAGAATGCTCACAAGCTTACATGGGACGAATTCAAGAAGTTGCTGACAAAGAAGTTTTGCCCACGAACAGAAGTGAAAAAGATGGAAACAGAGTTTTATGAGCTAGTGACAATAGGTAATGATATTGAGACATATATCAGGAGGTTTCAGGAATTGGCAGCGTTATGTCCGACAATGGTTCCGGACACTGAGAAGCTATTAGAGAATTTCATTGGAGGATTACCTCACAACATCCGTGGTGATGTGATTTCTTTTGACCCGCAAACATTGGATGAGGCAATCAGAATGTCTCAGAAACTCATGGCTCAGATAGTGAAGAAAGGAACTGCTTCAAACACAACAACAACAACACCAACAGTAACCGTAACTACAACAACGTAACTCCAACAACAATACCAAAACAACAACAACTATAACAGCAACCGAAACAATTCCAATAACAACAACAACAAAAGAAATCTGGATAACAACCAGAGTAGCAATGTTACTCAACCACCACCCAAGAGACAGGAAACTGCAAAGGCCTATGTTGCAGGTCAAGCTGAGAAAAGAGGTTACAATGGTACTTTAACCAAGTGCAATAAATGTCCAACCCATCATAACCCTGGAAATTGTCCGAATCCGTGTGGGAACTGTAAGAAGGTTGGTCATTCGACCAGGGATTGCAAGGCTCGGATTATGGTTGACAATTAGAAGCCCCCAGTAACATGTTTTGGTTGTGGAGAAGTTGGACACTTCAAGAAAGAATGACCAAAAGGAAAGAATTAGGGAAACAATAACCAAGGTGGAACAGCTAGAGGAAGAGCTTATGTCCTTGGAGGAGAAGATGTCAGGGAGGACCCGAATGTCTTTACGGGTACGTTCCTCATTAATAATCGTTATGCATCCATACTATTTGATTTAGGAGCCGATAGAAGTTTTGTTTCTACTGCATTTGCACCATTACTCAACATTGAACCGCATTAGACACTCCATATCACATTGAACTAGCTAACGGTAGTTTAGTTGGCACCGACACGATCATTCATGGTTGCACTCTCAATTTTCTCAATCACCCGTTCAATATAGATCTCATGCCAGTAGAACTTGGAAGTTTCGACGTTGTCATCGGAATGGATTGGTTATCTCAACATCATGCCAGAATCATCTGTGATGAAAAAGTTGTTCATCTTCCTTATGATTGCGAAACATTGGTCATTCACGGAGAACGCAGTGGGACTAGACTCAGCATCATCTCTTGCATTAAAATAGAGAAATACATAAAGAAGGGCTGTTATGCATTCTTGGCTCATATCACAGAAAAGAAGTCGGAGGAAAGCGACTTGAGGATGAGCCAACGGTTAAAGATTTTCCAGAAGTCTTTCCAGAAGACTTACCAGGACTTCCACCTACTCGCCAAGTCGAATTTCAGATTGACTTAGTGCCGGGAGCCGCACCAGTTGCTCGAGCACCTTATCGACTTGCACCTTCAGAAATGCAAGAGTTGTCGAACCAATTGCAAGAGCTCATGGATAAAGGATTCATTAGGCCGAGTTCCTCGCCTTAGGGAGCACCAGTTTTGTTTGTAAAGAAGAAAGATGGATCTTTCAGAATGTGCATTGATTATCGAGAGCTAAACAAATAAACAGTGAAGAATCGTTATCTACTTCCCAGGATCGACGATTTGTTTGATCAGTTGCAAGGTTCCAGTTATTACTCCCAGATCGACTTGAGATCGGGTTACCATCAGCTTAGGGTTTGGGAGGGAGATATCCGAAGACAGCATTCAGAACAAGCTATGGCCATTATGAATTTCAGGTAATGCCGTTCGGACTAACCAACGCACCAGCTGTATTCATGGATCTCATGAACAGGGTGTGCAAGCCATATCTGGATAAGTTTGTGATCGTATTCATTGACGATATCTTGATTTACTCAAGGAGTGAAAAAGAGCACCGAGAACACCTCAGAAAAATTTTAGAGCTGCTCAAGAAAGAGAAACTGTACGCCAAATTCTCAAAGTGTGATTTTTGGATCCGTAGAGTACAATTTCTTGGTCACGTCATTGATAGTCAGGGATTACAGGTTGATCCAGCAAAGATTGAGGCAGTTAAATATTGGGCAACACCAAAAACTCCTACAGAAATTCGTCAATTCTTAGGACTTGCCAGATATTACAGACGGTTCGTTGAAGGTTTTTTGCAGATAGCTAAGCCACTGACCAAGTTGATACAAAAGAACCAGAAGTACGATTGGGGAGAAAAGCAAGAGACCGTTTTTCAGTTATTGAAACAGAAACTTTGCAGCACGCCAATTTTGTCATTGCCAGAAGGGATTGAAAACTTCGTGGTATATTGCGATGCTTCACACAAAGGACTTGGGGCAGTGTTAATGCAAAACGAGAAAGTGATAGCTTATGCATCTCGTCAGCTTAAGAAGCATGAGTAGAACTACACTACTCATGACTTAGAGTTGGGTGCCGTGGTTTTCGCACTCAAGATTTGGAGGCATTAACTTTACGGAACAAAGTGTGTAGTATTTACAGACCACCAAAGCTTACAGTACATCCTTGATCAGAAGGAACTTAACATGAGGCAACGTCGTTGGTTGGAACTACTTAGTGATTACGATTGTGAAATCAGATTTCACCCAGGAAAAGCCAATGTTGTGGCAGATGCACTTAGTCAGAAAGAGAGACTCAAGCCTTTGAGAGTCAGATCATTGGGAATGACTATCATTTCACAACTACCATCAAAGATCCTCTAGGCCCAAGTCGAGGCACTCAAGGAAGAAAACCTACCAAGAGAAACACTCAAAGGAATGCAAGATAATGCAAACGGTTTAGTAAGGAGATCAGATGGAACATTATGCTTCAAGGATTAAAGCTGGATACCTCTCTATGGTGGAATAGGAGAGTTGATCATGCACGAATCACACAAGTCGAAGTACTCCATTCATCCAGGTTCTGATAAGATGTATCAGGATCTCAAAAAGCTTTATTGGTGGCCGAATATGAAAGCAGAGATAGCTACGTATGTCAGTAAATGTCTTACTTGTGCTAAAGTGAAAGCCGAGTACCAGAAACCATCAGGATTACTTCAGCAACCGGAAATTCCACAGTGGAAATGGGAACGCATTACAATGGACTTTGTCACTAAACTTCCCAAGACAACCGGAGGTTACGATGCTATTTGGGTAATAGTTGATCGTCTCACCAAGTCAACCTATTTCATTCCAATTAAAGAGACTTATACTATGGATCAGCTCACCAGACTTTACGTCAAAGAAATAGTCTCAAGGAACGGAGCACCAATTTCCATCATTTTCGACAGAGACAGTCGCTTTACTTCAAACTTTTGGGAGCCATTGCAAGATTCATTTGGGACTAAACTAGACGCGAGTAGCGCATATCATCCTTAGACCAATTTTCAGAGCGAGAGAACGATTCAGACATTGGAAGACATGCTCAGGGCATGTGTCATTGACTTTGGAAATGGTTGGGCTAACCATTTACCATTGATCGAGTTTTCTTACAATAACAGTTATCACTCGAGCATAAAAGCCGCACCATTCGAGGCACTCTATAGTTGTAAGTGCAGGTCCCCAGTTTGTTGTACCGAAGTTGGTGATGTACAACTAACTGGTCCAGAGTTGGTTCGAGAAACAACAGAAAAGATAATTCAGATTAGAGAAAGACTCCAAACAGCCAAAAGCAGACAGAAAAGTTACGCCGATGTTCGACGCAAACCGTTAGAATTTTAGGTTGGAGATAAAGTCATGTTGAAAGTCTCGCCTTGGAAAGGCGTGATACAATTTGGGAAACGCGGGAAGTTGAACACAAGATACATTGGGCCGTTCAAGATTCTGTAAAGGATCGGTTCGGTAGCATACAGACTGGAGCTTTCGTCAGAGCTCAGCAATGTACATAACACGTTTCATGTCTCAAACCTCAAGAAATGTCTTTCAGACGAAACGCTCGAAATCTCATTGGAAGAAATTCAGATCGATGATAAGCTTAACTTTTTGGAAGAACTAGCAGAAATCATGGACTGAGAGGTCAAACAGTTGAAGCAAAGTGGAATTCCGATCGTCAAAGTTCGCTGGAATTCTCGCAGAGGTCCTGAGTTTACTTGGGAACGGGAAGACCAGATGCGACCCAATTGCCCACATCTTTTCATCGAGAGCACTCTAGAGACCAACATCAGCTGAATTCAGGGACTGAATTCCTTTTAGGGTGGTCGACTGTCACAACTCGTAATTTCAGGTCATTTTCCAAACTTCGACAATTTACTATTCTTGAGTTACTATTCATCAATCACTATTCACCGATCACTATTCATCATTACACTATTTATCATTTTTGAAGTCAGTATGAGACTTTGAGAAGTCGATAAAATTTTTACTATTCACATGACATTATTCATTCCCGGAGGGAAATCACTATTCATGGGCATCATTCATCATGTCGTAAACTTGGTTTACGGGTATTCAAATGCGTGTAACCAGTTAGGTTTAGCTGCGTATTCATGCATCATCAGTAAAGGCACAACATACAGACTAGAGTGGTCTGCATATCATAAGTAACATCATTATCATATCATTTCATGCATGGGTTTGTGTGATTTTCATTAACGTACGCTTAATTGTTTAATTAACGTTACCACTCAGTCATTTCTACTAACATTATACCCAATACTCCCGAAAATGATCCTAACACATTTTCAAGTTAATTTTAATGATATAGAGATTATATTATTACTTTACCCGGTGTTTTTAAACCAATTGCTATATTTTTCGTTTGACGCTTATAACTCCGTCGGTTTACGAAATTTCAATCCTATAATCATTCTAACACCCGATTTTTGTAAGGAACATGATTTTATAATTTTTACAACTTCGTCGTATTTTATTTCACCTCGTCATGATTCATTTCTAGTTAACTCGGTACCCGATAACACTTATTGTATACCTTAAACTAGCTAAACTCTAATTAAATGGAGACACTTGCATTAAATTACATCAAATCTTCATCCTTTCACCCACATGTGCCCCGCCCCCTAAACTCCCCTAATTCTCACTTCACTTGATTACTAGTACAATGCATTTAATGAATTTTGGTGATTTAATTTCCATTCCACTAACTATAACACATACAACTCATAATTAAACTAACAAAAACTCCATATTTTCTCTCCTTTCTTCTTCCCCATTCGGCCAAGACCAAGAACACCACCATAATCAATCACTTTTTGAAGTTCAAGTCATAATCAAGCTCCATTTACCTTCCTAGTTACGGTTTTGTGTTTAAATCTCAAGTTTCTTACTCATTTCTTATCAAAACTCATGAAATATTCAAGTAAGTTTGAAGAACACATTTTGATCATCTTATACTTTCATTTGATTCATATGTTTATGTATTTTCAAGTTATATTAGTTATTCATGCAAGTTACTTATGTTTTAGATACCACTTTTGCACATAAACTCTCTTTAACACTAGATCTATAAGTTTCACTAATGATCTCATGAAATCCACCTAGGTTGGTGATGTTTAGGACCCCATGACACCCTAAGAAGGTGTATGGTAGGATTTGAGAACTTGTGGAGTTGATTTGAAGTAGTATGATCATGTTTAGAACCAAGAAAATGAGTTTTAACAAGTATAAATAAGGATCTGTCCAAAAATGCAAAGTCTGGAAAACTCAGTAACTTTTGGTATATTTTGGCCTTCATATTCAGAAAGTTCTTTCAAAAACGAAACCGTGGCCGCAAGAATCACTAAAAACCGACTTATAACGAAGGAGATATGATTTTTCAAAGTTAGACGACGAAAACTAATTTTCTGAAAATTTAGTTGCTGATCGCCGAGATTCAAAGGACAAAACGAGGCATTAGACATGATCTAGACGACCCGACCTACTGAGATTATGTTAGTTCATGTTTGTACGAAGCCGTGGATGTAAGGAACGTAGAAAACGAACTTATAACGGCCGAGTTATTCACGTTTGAAGCCCGACTTACCATATTCATTTTGACAGCCCACTAATAGAAAGTGTTTTAAGTATAAAAACTAGTGTTTTTCCGAGACATAACATTGTTAGCCGATTTTCTAATTAATCGAGGCGTGTACAATCAAAAGTTAAATGAAACGACATTTATACATTGTTACAAGGTTTTCAAAAAAGTCGAGTTTGATCAACTAACACTTAACGTGCAATATTTCACGACTAGTTTCACGAAGCCATTTTGGACATATTTTCACAAGTTAAGGAAAATATTAAATTGTGATGAAAACGCTACATTTTGTCGATAGAACACTAAACGCGGATCGTGGAGTACCGTTTCAATGTAATTACACGAAAAGTAGTTTATAACTTAACGAGACGTCAAAAGTGTATTCTTCGTCGATAAACGTTATTTTCAAAACTAACAAGTGGTATCGTTAACATACGTATTTGCATGTGTTGCGTTGTCTCATTGCTTACATTGAATCACATCATTCGTAATAGGTCGCGGTTAGAGACCGAGCTTTATTTCATCATATCCATCATTTTCATTGTTGCTATATCATATCAGGTGAGTTTTCATAGCCCCGTTTTAAATTGTTTATTGATTTCTAAACTCTCGGGGGAGAATACATTGCACCATTTTCATATGCGGACCAAAGTATACAAACTCATTACATTGCTTAAGTTACATCATTGCCCAGATTAAAGTCCCCTTTTATTATCATGAACCGTTAATTGTTAGCAAGCGAGAGTGAGTGAATAGATCTATTGAGGGTGACTCCTCCGTTCGGGTTGGTAGTACCAACTGGTCAAAAGAACGTATTTCATTTCTGTCATATTAGAGTGATTGGCAAACAATCGGTTGGGGCATTTCATTTAGTCTAGCTTCGGGGTCATGAGCTTAGAGCTAATGTATCATTTTTTGTGGCATGGTTTTGTCATACACTTTATACTTGTGGTATCCGTACAATATTTCATTTACATAAACCTATGATCTCACCAAAATTTTTGTTGACCTTTTTTAGCAATGTATTTTCAGGTAATTAAGGTATCGCATGTTGGCTTGCATATGGACACATCATGGAGTCGCGAAGTCGACGCGTCTCACTTTATATTTTATGCACTTATCCATCGTTTGAAATGTATGAACTTGTTTTATGAAAATTTGTTTCACCTTTTGGGACCTAGCTTTGTAACTCTGAATGTTTTTAAATAATCAAACGATGTATTTTCTAAACGACACTTTAGGTCGTTCAATATAACTGCAACTTTGGTGCTATGACCAGTCGTGCCCCTGAATGCCTCATTCCGCTGCAAGTCACGAAATTTGGGGGTGTGACAATTCACCTCTCTCAGAAGGTTACACATCTGGAAGTGTTGAGAGTAGTTTAACACTAAACAACTGAATTGATGGTAACTTGTATAAATTGTCATATTGGTAGTTGAGCTCTAATGTCATATGTTCAAGATAATGTGATTGTGAAGATTCTTCCAAACAGGGGAGGAATTCAAGTTTGGTTAAAGTTTTGTCAGTTGCTGTTACAGATGATATTGTAACTCAGGGGAGGAAATCAATTCAAGATGAAGAAAAGATTGAGGTTTGTATTGGAGTACTTACTATTATGGTTTCTTCAAAAGCTTATATGTGAAGAAAATTCTCAAGTGATTTAAGATTGAAGATAAGTGATTGAAAGAATCCACCCCATCATCAACATTGGAGTTTAATTTGAAAAACTTAATGATTTACACAGAAATCATAAGTTTAGGGGAGGATTGTTGGGAATTAAACCAACAGTTGGTACTGCTCATACATAAATTAGTACTGCTGAAGATCGTTCAAGAATACACTATCAGTACTAAGTCAGTTAGTACTGCTGGTAGAAGAGTTAGTACTATTTATTAGATAAAGACTGAATCGTGCATGGATAAATATAGAAAAGATATGATGTATATCTTATTTGTATAGATTGATATGTATAATGGTTTACTTGTAAAGGACTCCTTGTCCTATAAAAGGAGATCCTAGGTTAAGTTTTATGCACATGAATTATTATTAGAGCTTCACGATTTCATTGTAATTCTTGTGATATTCCAAGATCACTCGTAATATATTGAAGCTAATCGTTTGGTTAAACATTGTGTCATTTTTTTACTGTTACATTCATATAAACACATACATCCCCAAACACTAAATCTTATAAGTACTTGGTAGTAAATTCCGCGTGCTACTAAGTATATACTCAAAGTATCTCCAACCCAATTCGTGTGTTTAGATCCGGTCAGTCTATCTGATCACAGGCAGTATTTATATTGAAAACATTGGTTCTCACACAACCAGAGGTTCAATGCAACCAAAAATGATTAAGTGTCTTCCTTTAAACTTAATCCCTTCAAACAGTTTGAGTGTAGTATTGTTTTACATAAATTTTGTGTTAATACTGCTGGGAAAAGTTTGTACTGCTAGGGTAAAGTTAGTACTGCTAGGCTTAATTTAGTACTGCTGGGTTACCGTTAGTACTGTTTGGGGCATAACCATTTTTCATTATTTAAATCTAGCCGTTGAGATATTTTTGTCAATTAGTTCGCTTATAGGTTTCCTAAATTGGATAATTCAGAATCTTTTCTTTAATTTATAAGATTTCTTCACGATAAAGAAACGATTTTATTTAGTCGGTCCTATCAAAACCCTAAGTGTTATCTATAAAATCTCAATTGGCTTTACCAAACACATATATTCTCATAAACGATCATAACCCAGAACCCTAATCAAACTTTCATTGATCTTAATGGCGAATTTAGCTTTTTGTGATAAACATAACATGGTTGCATACTTAGAGAAACCAGAGGGAAGTCATGGGTTTCACCAGATAGTGGATTTTCTCAATACTTGTCACATCAGGTTTGCTCTTACAAAAAATTCTACTATCTATGTTTCTCAAATCCAACAGTTTTGGCACACTGGTAGTGTCAATACACTTGATAATGGAGAACAAGAGTTAAATGCCACAGTTGATGGCAAAGTCATGATTATTACTGAGTCATCTGTTAGGAGACATCTCAAACTAGCATTGGGGCTAGTTTTAATAACAAAGAGAAAGTTTGACAAAACCTTGTTGTGATAGTATTGATTCTTTCATTTGAATATTCCGCCAATATTATCATTGTGCTTATCATAGTTCAACCTAGAAGTAGGTCTAAACAACCTTGAGCCTATAAATGATCAGAAAACCTGTTAGAAGTAGGTCTCTAGCAGTTTCAAAAGCAGTTTCTACTGCTAGACCATTCATAACTGTTAACCCAAGACCAACAGTTAAAAATGCTAAATCAACTCTCAAAAATGCATCAAAAACTGTTAAAAGGCCCATTCAATCAAAAGCAGTGGTTCAAAAACAAGTTTGGAAACCAAAGGGAACAATTACAAAGCTAGCAGTTTCTACTGCTAAGCATGTAGTTCATACTGCTGCTTTGGAAAACAGGGCAAATGCTGTTAAGGCCTCAGCATGTTAGGTTCTTAAATCCTATGTTGCATCAACTGTTCTTAAAAGATTAAATTACATTGATGCAAGAGGCAGATCCAAGTCAGTAATGGCTTGGGTCCCCAAAGGAAACTAATACTCCTTATTACTGTGCAGGAACATTCATCTGATAAACAAGAGGATCAGGGATACTCAGATAGTAGATGTTCAAGGCACATGACAGGCAACAAGTCTTATCTCTCATATTTTCAATCAATAGATGGAGGCTATGTTACCTTTGGGGGAGGTATTGGTGGCAAAATTTCCGGTAAAGGTACAATTAAAACTGGAAATTTAGATTTTGAAGATGTGTTCTATGTGCAAGAGCTTAAGTATAATCTTTTTAGTGTCTCATAAATGTGTGATAAAAAGAACAAAGTTCTTCTCTGTGACACTGAATGTCTTGTGCTTTCTCCTGATTTTAAGATGCCTGATGAAAGTCAAGTACTTCTTAAAATTCCTAGAAAGGGCAATATGTACAGTGTTAATATGAAGAACATTGTTCCTAAAAAGGCTTTAACTTGTCTTGTAGCAAAGGCCACAATGGATGAATCAATGTTATGGCATAGAAGGCTTGGTCACATTAACTTCAAAACCATAAATCAGATTGTTAAGAATGGTTTGGTAAGTGGTTTACCTCAAAAACGATTTGAAAATGACCAAATATGCATTGCTTGTCTTAAAGGGAAACAACACAAAGCCACTTGTAAGCCCAAAATTTTTAACTCTATTGATCAATCATTGTTTATGCTTCATATGGATTTATTTGGACCTACTTCTGTTAGGAGCCTAAAGTATAAAAGATATTGTCTAGTTGTTACTGATGACTATAGTAGATTTACCTAGGTTTTCTTTTTAGCTACTAAGGATGAGACTTCTAGAATCCTTAAGACTTTCATTATAGAGATAGAAAACCTAGTAAGCAAAAGATTAAAATTCATTAGATGTGATAATGGGACAGAGTTTAAAAATAGAGTTATGGATGATTTCTGCAAAGAAAAAGGTATTAGGAGAGAATTTAGTGTTGCTAGAACTCCACAACAGAATGGTGTTGCTGAGAGGAGAAATATAACACTCATAGAAGCTGCTAGAACCATGTTAGCCGACTCTAAGTTGCCTATCACTTTTTGGGCAGAAGCAGTCAACACTGCTTGCTATGTTCAAAATAGGGTTTTGGTTGTCAAATCTCACAATAAGACATCATATGAACTTTTTAGAGGTAGAACTCCTGCAATAGGATTTCTTAGACCTTTTGGATGTCATGTGACAATTCTAAATACCTTAGACCATCTTGGAAAGTTTGATGGTAAAGCAGATGAAGGATTCTTAGTTGGATATTCTCGCAATAGCAAAGCTTTTAGAGTATACAACTCAAGAACTAGAAGAGTAGAGGAAAACATGCATGTGGAGTTTTTAGAGAATAAATCCAATGTAGCAGGTCAAGGTCCTAATTGGCTATTTGATCTTGAATCTCTAACCCATTCTATGAATTATGTGCCTGTTGTTGCAAAAACTACTGATTTTTCTGGTTCACAAACAACAAATGAGGCAGGGTTAGACAAGGAGACAAATCAAGATCATGTATGGATACCAATAAGTACCAGTGTGGCTTCAACTTCAAAAAATGATGAATCTTCTTCTGGTAGAGCTAAAGAAGATGATGAAGATGAACACAAGGAAGATGGAACAAAGGAACAACAAAATGTTTCTGCTGATGATAGTACTGCTGAGACAGAGCATTCTACTGCTAGGCTTAATTTTTCTGCTGCTAGGCCAAATGATTCTACTGCTGGCCCTTCAGGCTCAAATGAAGCAGATTTCTTAGATAAAGAGGTGGATTTGAGCAATATCTCACCTAACTATCAAGTTCCTTCAACCCCACACACCAGGATTCACAAAGTCCACTCCCTAGAAAATGTGATTGGAGATGTACAATCAGGTGTGAAGACACGACAACAACTGATGTCTTCAGACCAACAAGGGCTTCTTGATGCCCTTTATACTTCAAAGCAGCATGAGTTTTCAAACTCTTGCTTGTTTGTATGTTTTCTCTCTCAGGCAGAACCAAAGAACATTCTTAAAGCCCTAGATGATTCAAGCTGGGTGGAAGCTATGCAAGAGGAGCTTCTTTAGTTTAAGATTCAGAAGGTTTGGGTGCTAGTTGATTTACCTAAGGATGAAAAGGTAATTGGCACTAGATGGGTTTTCAAGAACAAAAGGGATGAAAGGGGCATAGTGATTAGGAATAAGGCTAGATTAGTAGCCCAAGGGTACACACAAGAAGAAGGTATAGACTATGATGAGGTTTTTGCTCCAGTAGCAAGACTTGAGGCAATTAGGCTTTTCTTAGCTTATGCTTCATTTATAGGCTTCACAGTTTATCAAATGGATGTCAAGAGTGCATTTTTATATGGTACTATTGAAGAAGAGGTGTATGTCTCACAACCTCCAGGGTTCATTGATCCTGACCATCCAGAAAAAGTGTACAAAGTAGTTAAGGCTCTTTATGGCCTTCATCAGGCACCTAGAGCATGGTATGAAACACTAGCTTCCTACTTATTAGAAAATGGATTTCAAAGGGGAAAGATTGATCAGACATTATTCATCAAGAAGCACAAGAGTGATCGTTTGCTAGTACAGGTGTATGTGGATGATATCATCTTTGGATCTACAAGGAAGGAGATGTGTTTGGAGTTTGAGAAGCTTATGCATGATAAGTTTCAAATTAGTTCCATGGGGGAACTTACATTCTTTTTGGGTTTACAAGTAAAACAATCATGTGAAGGCATATTTATTAGTCAATATAAATATGTTGCTGAGATACTAAAGAAGTTCAACTTTGCTGATTCAAAAATGGCAAGCACACCAATGGACTCTAAGAAGCCACTTCTTAAAGATTTAGATGGAGACAATGTAGATGTACACTCTTACAGATCTATGATAGGCTCTTTGATGTATCTCACATCATCAAGACCTGACATCATGTTCTCTGTTTGTGCTTGTGCAAGATTTCAAGTAACTCCAAAGGTTTCTCATTTAACAGCAGTCAAGAGGATTTTTAGATATCTCAAGGGTCAACCAAGGTTGGGTCTATGGTATTCAAGGGAATCACCTTTTAACTTGGTAGCATTTTTGGATAGTGATTATGCTGGTGCTAGCTTAGACAGAAAGTCAACAAATGGAGGATGTCAATTCCTTGGGTGTAGACATATCTCATGGCATTGTAAGAAGCAAACAATTATAGCTACTTCAACAACTGAAGCTGAATATGTAGCTGCTGCAAGTTGCTGTGGTCAAGTCCTATGACTTCAAAACCAACTTCTTGACTATGGGTACAATTTCATGAACACTGTCATACATATTGATAATAGTAGTACAATTTGCATAATTAAAAATCTAGTGCATCATTCTAAAACAAAACACATTGAAATAAGACATCATTTTATTAGAGATTGTAATGAGAAAAAGTTGATTCAAGTTTTTAAAATTGATTCTGATCACAACTTTTCAGATCTTCTTACAAAAGCTTTTGATGTTGGAAGGTTTCAATACTTGGTAGCAAGTATTGGGATGCTTAATCCTCAATGATTTAAAACTATGCGTTTTTGTATATAAATTTTTGATTGTACTGCTCGTTTTATAAGATACTACTGTTAGTGAAAAGTTTGTGCAGCTAGTACAAATTTTATTTGTTTAAGTTCATTTTGTTAGTCATACTATGATATTACTATAAGACAAATGCTTTGCATTTTGTTTCTTGGTTTTAGACTAACATTTTCAGGTATGAACATTGAACAAAAAGGAAATTTCAAGTGAAATGGAAGCAGCAGAATGATAATATCAGTTGCTGACATAATAGGTTTATGATGGACTGAGTTTGGGAATTCATTAACAAAGGTTAACACCTAAGTTAATTGATTCTTTAAAACTTATTTCTTGAAATCTGATTATCATGTTTCACATTGAATTGATGGTTCAGTTGGTCAGATAGTAACTGACTCAACTCACTTTCTATCATTTTATACTTTTAAGTATAATGAGCAAGTCTAAGGACATCTGATAGAAAGAACAGCTAGTAAAAGTGAATCTAACACTTGTGTTAGAGGCAACAATTGCTATGAGCTGGAAACCCTGTCAAGAAAGCCTTTTGAATAGGTTTATCTTTACACAGGCAGTTATTTATAACTAAAAAACATTGGTTCTCACACAACCAGAGGTTGCTTTAAACCGCATTCTTGATTAGGTGTCTGTTATACACTTAATCCCTTCAAAATGGTTGAAAGCAGTATGATTTTTCTATAATAAAATCCTGAACATACTGCTAAGTCAAAAGTTTCTTAAAAAGGATTTTCAAATGGGCTCAGCAAAACCATCCATTGATGGATAATGAGTCAATGCGCCATGAATCACCTCTTATAGTTGTTAACACACCTAGAAGTGATGAGGGCACCACATAAATTCTTAAGGAATTGATGGCTTCATGTACAACATTGTCTGAAAACAAGTTCACATTGGTAGATCAGATGATGATGGGATGATGGTGAGAGATCTTCCAAACAGGGGAGGATAAAATGTTATTTGCATCTTAGGGGAGGAAATATCTCAGGGGAGGAAATAAAGCCCAAGGAAGATTAACCAAATGTAAGGGAGGAAAAGACAAGAGCATACAAGATGATGACATGGAGGTTGAAAATGACAAGAACAGAGCTGATTCTGGAGTATTATATATATTCAGAAGGGATGAAGCATTCCAAAGGAGAAAGTTCTATCTAGGTAAATTTTAGTTCACTACGTTTGTTCATCACTTGCAAAGGCATGCTGATAGATGATTTCACTTGTTGAAACAAGCATCCAAGATACACAACATCATTGCATCTTATAATTCCTCCATCCAAGGAAATTGCACCATCTTTTAGGCTTTGTTTAAAGCTTGAAGATAGGTAATAATATTGTCGAAGTCAAAAAGAAAATGGCAGATGAGTTACTGAGAAAGATATTTAATCTTGAAGAACAGAAGATAGCTCAGATCAAGAATCTGACTATAAAGTGTTTGAAAGATTCTCACAATCATAATTTAATTCAGAAACATGTTGAAAAGGATTCACATGTTTAGGGGAGGATTGTTGGGAATTAAATATTCTAATGATCAGTATCAGGAATTAAAGGATTACAAGATTAGTTCTGCTCAAAGAAATACTCTAAGTATCATTCTACTGCTAGTGCATTTGATTCTACTGCTAGCGTTAAACATTCTACTGCCGAATGATGCTGCTCCTAGTCAAGAAGATTCTACTGCTGAGTGGATAACTATTGAAGTATTCTACTGTTGGTTGGATAAGAATACAAAGATATTATGTGTATAATAGTCAACAATACACGGTAGATAATATCTTTAGACAAAGTGTTCAATAACAAGTTGTTAACACAGATACATGTTGTATCTTAATGACTGACACTCTCAAGCATGTGTTCGATTAGACTTGACAATATTTGTAAAGATCTTTCTTGGACTATAAATGAGAGATCTTAGTCTAGATATTATGTGTGCTAAATTCATGTTGAATATCTGTTAAGAGAAAAGAACAAACACAACAATATCACATGTCATAGAAAACATAAGATTCAAGGTTTTGTAACCCTAGTGATAGTAAAGATCACTCGTATTATCTTGAATAATATTGAATCGTTTGGTGATACAACCTTCTTTGTTCCTTGTTCTATAACAAACATCACTATTCCATTTCATAACCAAATAACCTTCTAAGTGTGATTAAGTAGATTCCACATACTTAATCATATTATATTCAATATATCATATACACAAAGCAACAAACGTCTAACAACCTTATAGTGTATCGCGAATCCTCTCAGCCTGTTAAACATGTGATCCAGTGATTCATTGGTTGTTGAAGAGAAGTTTTCAAAGTTCAGCTTGAGAAAAGTCTTCTGGGTCTTCTTGGCGGCTTCATTCCCACCATACCTTGCAACAATGGCCTCAAATAATGACTTGGCATCTTTGAACTTGCTGAAGTTTAAAAGTTGATCATTTGGAATGGTCATCATCAGCATACTTCTGGCCTTGAGGTCATTCTTCTTCTTGACTCTCTCTTCTGCAGTTGTTGGGTTGGTATTCACAGTTGTCACTAACTTGTCTTCAACTGTTTATGTAGTGGTTGTAGGCTTGAAAGAGTTTCCTTCTTCAATAATTTCCCAAAGTGTATAGTCTTGCACTTGGAAATACTGCTCTATTCTTAGCCTCCACATATCAAACTCATTCTGCTTGAGCATTGGCAACTTTGCAGCAACATTCGTTTGAATAGACTCCATGTCCATTTCTTCTTCTTCTAAATCAAAGATATCAGCCTGAGCTCTGTTACCAATTGAGAGTATTTATGATACACTATGAGGATGTTAGTCCTTTATAACGAGTGTATATGATACTTTGAGTGAATATGATTAAGTATGCGGAATCTACTTAACCACCCTTAGAAGGATATTGTTAATGGAAATGGAACAGTGATGCTTGTTTATTGGAGTATGAACACAGAAAGTATAACACCAAATGATTCAATATTATTGAGAATAATACGAGTGATCTTCACTATCACTAGGGTTACAAAACCTTGAATCTCTATGTTTCTATGACTTTACTTGTTTTTCTAGATTGTTAATTTTAAGCACATAAGTAAGCACAATATTCAGCACATGCACACTTATCTCTAAGCTAAGATCTCCCTTTTATAGTCCAAAGGAGATCTTTACAATATTGTCAAGTCTTGTCTACTACTTGCTTGTTGAGTGTGTCAGTAACTTAGATACAACATGTTCTGTGTATTACAACTTGTTGACTGAACACTTATCTAAGATATTATCTACCGTATATACTTGACTTTTATAAACAAAATATCTTTTTATACTTATCCATCCAACAGTAGTATACGCGACACTTATCCTTTCAGCAGTAGTATGAGTCACTCCAACAGCAGTATTCAACCAGCAGTACCTTTGCTTGTACTAGCAGTACTAACTTATCAGTTAGTACTGTTAGTTGTAACTTGAGTAGTCTTCAAATATACTCTAGCTGTTAGTACTGTTATTGTATTCTTCTCAGCAGTACAAACCTTGTAAACATATAATTCCAAACACTAATCTTTAGAACATTTAATTCCCAACATAATGGCAAACATGCAGGAACTTCACATGAGTGACACAGGCCCAGTGTATGATACTGATGGTCTGTCTCAGGTACCTGATCCAACAACATATCTAATACATGAAATTGCATCACCATCTGCATCTGCATCAGACGAGGAGCACGTTGTTCAAAATGACTCATTATTATCTCCTTAAGAAGATGAACAAATGAACACAGTTGTTACATTTGATGATGATCAAATTAACCCAGTTGTTACATTTGATGATCCAATTGATGACGATAACAATGATCAAATTGAACAAAATGAACCTTTGCTCGGTCCAGATCCAGAACTTATGACCTTACTATTGACCACCCAATCCCAATTGTACTTACAAAAATCTCAGATTGAAAAATGCAATGAAATCAACAGAGCGTTAAAAGCAAAAGTTGCATCATTAACTGCGGATCTTGAGTGCTGTAAAATACAACTCACAAATTTTGAAACAAAAGAAAAATGAGAACAAGGTTTTGAAGCTGCATTTCATAAAGCTAATGTCAAAGAACAAGATTTACAACATCAAATACGAGAATTAGTTGCTTCCAAAAATAACCTGGTTTCTCAAATGGAACAAGAAAAATTAGAATTCAAACAACAGGTTGAACACCTCAATTCTGAACTTTCTAAACCAAAACAGAGTTGTCAACTTGTCAAGCTAGTTTTCTGAACATATACAAGTGTCTAGGAAATTAATTGATTCTTATCTTGATGAAATCGTATATTTGGAAAGTAAATTAAAAGAGTTTCAAAAAGTTGTTTATAAAACTGGTGAGTCTGTAACAACAATTCAAAAGTTTACTTTAAAGCAAAATCCCCAAGGTTATGGTTTTGCTATTGGTGATGACAAACCACGTTTTCTACACAAAGCACTCAAGAAAAATCCAAAGTTGTATAGTGCAGACCACCTCTTTGATGATTCTATTATGCGTGTTGTTGTATATAACTGTGAGGAAGAACAGGAACATGACGAAGAGAGTCGATAAAAAATGAGCAATGTTAAGTTCAATAAACCTTTTGATTATTCAAACGTGTCTCATATTTCTGAAACCTTCGTTCCTCAAAAAGATAAAACAGAACAACCATGATTTGTATTGCAAATTCATGAATCTTCTTCTGATGTTGGTCCTGTTAAATCAGTGGCACAAATAAATGGTCCTTTACCAACTTCTGAAGTAATTGCACCATTACCTAAACGATGTATTGTACTTAGATACTTTGATACGTTTATGGATGACATCATCATTTTGGAACAAGCAATTGAACGTAATTCCAAGATAAAGTTTCCACTTTTCTATCTACTTACGAAAAAGAAAAGAGTGAAATTTTTCAAAAACAATTCTTACCATACGTTAAACATTTGCGTCTTTGTACTAGACGATGGGAACAAGAACTCCAAATAGAAGTAACATCCATGATGAACACTTTCAATGCAACTGAAAATTCGATCTCAAAACAAAAATGTCAAAACAAAGTTATACAAAATGAAGCTGATCGACTCTTGGAAGATGTTCTAAATTCTAATATTATCTCCGTCGTTATGAATTCGATTTATGAGTCTTGTAATTCTATGCTTGTTGATAATCACACTGCTGACACTGAAACGTTGAGACACGAAATTGATACTTTAAAAAGAGAAAATGAGAGAATCATTAAACACAATGATGATGTGCAAAGTAAACTTTCAATAGAAAATTTTCAACTTAATCAGAGGCTACAATGGTGTCAAACTCAGAGTCTTTATTTTGAATTAGAATAGCAAAGTCAAAATGAAACAATGTCTTTTCAAAACAGTCACACATCCAAAGTTGAGAATCTTGAAGTTGAAAATGCTGCTTTAAAAAGTCAAATTTTCAAATATGAAAAGGAAATCGATGAAGTTTGTCAAAATCGTAATGACACCGTTCGCTTAAATAGAGAACTTGATTCAAAAATTCAACAAAAGAATCACATCATCATTGAACTTAAAGAGAAAATAAATTTACTAGAAAAAGGAAAGTTTGTTAACACAAATGTGGTTGCACCAGGAATGTACAAAATGGACACAACATCTAGGCAAACATCCCCTCAGACTACTAATTTGAATCCTTCCACTTCTACAGGAATAGTCCCCACTACTAGCATTAGCAGATCAAAGCGTAAGAGCAACAAATAGAAGAGTAGGATCTGGCAACGTAGAAGCGGAAAACTAGAAGCACCAGAAGTAGAAGATCAATTGAGGAATTTGAATAAAACTCATGTTGCATCTGATTTAGATTCTAATTTGGCAAATTGTAATCGTACTATCAGTGTAACGAATGATGAACATTTGAATATTAATGCATCTTGTCTGTTTTGTCATAAAAGTATGTTATTTGGTGATCATAAGAAATGTGTTGCAAAATCTCTTTTAACTCGTAACAAGAAACGTACATCTGGCATTCCCTCTAGGCCCACTATTGCTTCTAAGTCTGTGCTAGGAAAACCACCAAGTGTAGTTTCTAAAAATGCCTTAGACACACCCATAGTTTCGAATACAACTCCTAAGACAATCCCATCACCTAGAGAATTCACTAAGAAGAAAGCTAAAACTAGTTGGACGTGGCAATGTTGGTTACAAAGGAAACCTAGTTTTATATGGCTACCTAAAGTTATTAATAACTGTGTTACTAACCCAACGGAACCCACAAATTCTCTGGGTTCTACCGTTACCATCACTCCATCTTTGTCGTCTTCGTGTGATGCAGGTGGTACAAATTGTTCTATGGATTGTTGATAGCGGCTGTACCCGACATGTGACAGGAAATCTCAAACTGTTAGTAAACTTTGTTGCAAAGTTCATTGGCATTGTCAAATTCGGGAATGATCATTTTGCTGCTATCATGGGCTATGGAGATTATGTCAATGGCAACATCGAAATTAGTCGTGTCTATTATGTCGAAGGCCTTGGTCACAACCTTTTCTCCGTCGGTCAATTTTGTGATGGGGATTTGGAAGTAGCATTTCGGGAGAAAACTTGTTCTGTTCGTGACTTACAAGGAAATGATCTAATGTCGGGCACTCATTGAACTAGTCTTTATACCATCTCAATGTCTTATATGATTGCATCTTCTCCTATATGTCTGCTCTCCAAAGCACATTCGACAAAATCATGGTTATGGCACAAACGATTATCTCATCTGAATGTCAAAACCATGACTAAACTCCCACGTCACAAACTAGTCGATGGTCTTCCAGGGTTTCGATATTCAAAAGATCACTTATGTCCATCTTGTGAACAAGGAAAAATTACTCGTGCACATTTCCCTTCAAAAACATAACAAAGTACAGACGACGTTCTTCAACTACTTCATATGGATTTGTGTAGCCCTATGCGTGTTCAAATGATAAATGGTAAACGCTACATTCTAGTAATTGTCGATGATTACTCCAGATGGACTTTGATAGAACCTATGCACACACCATCTATAAGTTCTTGGACCGTTTTGGACTCTAGGTTGTTTAGACCTTGATCTAGGATAAACAATAAGCACAATGATAATAATAAGCACAACGGAATAACATAAAGAATATTATTATTATCAATAAGGTTCTTCGTCAACATCTTTAATAACTACTATAACAAACTCATAACCCCAATTCTACGTGATCAAGTGTAGAACATGTTAGCTACACTAACAAGGAATCATAGGATCCTTAAGGTTAAACAAAACTAACAACCAGGCGTTTTCTACCCAAAACACATGCCTGGTTTTCCCACATACACACACTTTTGGTGTTTTACATCTTGACACACATTTAAAACTAACTCCTTATATCTCTTTATATAATAGAGATACTAGGGTTACAAAGGAATAAACTAGAATAATAAACGATACATAGTAATCTTTTCTTTTTGTGAAGTTTCATCCTTTGTCTTCATAAGTCCCTCATCTTTCATTTTTTTGTGTTATCAACTCAAATATAATTCCCAACAATCTTCCCCTAGTTGATAATGACAAAACCAAGTAAGCACGAACTTCCCCTGAAGTTAATATGTATGAAAGATAAACGAACTTCCAATCATGCAATATCACCAAGGATCTTCAAGTTGCAGCTTCTAAGTACTTCTTCCCCTTTTTGTAATAATGCACTAGGAGGCGCTAAGTAAATGCAACTTTGATCTTCACAGCCACGAACCAGTACCATACATCCAATTTAGTCTTCCGATGTTTTGAATCGCCCTCCATGAATGAACACCAAAATGCTTTCTTTTATAAATGAACCCAAGACAGAAAAATCCCAAATCTTCAGTAAAAATACCAGCGAGCAATCATAAAAACCTTCACCTCGATGTAGCACATAAATGGTTAATCATTTGAACACTTAAGCTTCCCCTGAAACCCATATGTTAACCATTTGAATCACCAATTCTATAGGCTGTATGTAATGATGAAGAAAACGAACCATTACCAATTCGATGCTGAAGTAGAATAAACAAACCTTGTGTCTTATATCTTGTACTAAAACTAACTTCGAACGTATACTTAACGTATAGGGAGATCGCAATCTCTTGACAATAATCACTGAGCACAATAACGTAACTCCTTCAAGTGTTTATCAATTCATAGTCACCTGAACGAACGAACAAGTTACCTTCTGTCAAAAGGTATAATAAAACACAACCTTGAAAAATTCCACTTCATCGTCAAATAAGCAATAACTAATCCATTTCGCCAATAAGAAAATAAATTCGAGCCACAAATCTTTAACGAACATAAACCAAAAATCAAAACTCTCGTGTGTGTGTTACTTCCCCTGTATGTGTGTTGGAAGCAAACTGCTCAAAATCAACAATAAATGCTTCCCCTCACTTCGTGTATCTCATGCTACCCCTCCTTAATCTTTGAACAACATGCACGTTTAATGTGTTACTCTTCATGTAATAGAACATCCACCTTTTAATAATAAAGCAAGAGTACTAAGAATATATATATACCAGCCATCACCATCCCATTAGCATGTAAGCAAGTAATATTCAATCAATAGCATAAAACACATTTACATCCTTATTCTAAGGAGTCCACCATGCTGCTAACACTTTTCAAAATATCCAAGCAGTTTCTCATATCAAGCAAGTAGCAGCATTAACCTTTAAAACACGCAGCAGCACTAACCAAAACTACTAGCAGCAGTAACTAAAGTGAGCAGTAGTATAAAGTAACAGACGCAGCAGCAGTAAGTTTTCTTTGAGAAGTAGTAATACATATCGAGCAATAGAAAAACAATACCTAGCAGCATTAAGTTGTTACCAAACAACATTATCAGTGAACCTGATTCGAGCAGCATAAATCAACTCGTGCCTTCACTAAACCTTGGCAGATTTCAGGCCAAGATCAAGCTCCATTGTCTCTCCTTGTATTCCCCTTACATTAGTAACCTCTGATCATATTATACCAAACCCTAGCAAACAATTTGATCACAGCAATAATAACCAGAAGATCCACGTTCACCATCAACTAACTTCCATGTTGAATCAAATCGGATATTGTAAAACCCTTTTAAACTAAAATCATTATGCAAATTAGGGTTTTTATCAAATCGTACCAAAAATAACCTGACCAGCTCAAGAAGATCTCAATAAGGGTTGTAATCCATATAAGTGCAATACCCATCCCATGATTAGTTAATTATGTTCAGTTGGTTGTGATTAAGAACGATTAAGAATTAATAAGTACAAAACCAACTCTGAAACACTAATCGCGCAGCAGCAGATCCATGGTTTGATCTTTAAGATTTAGAACCTTAATGTGTTAATACAACAATTTTAAGCACCCAACAATGGATAACTGATTGCCATATTGATGTAAACCATACGAATAAGGAAACCTTTAAAACATCAAAACCCTAAGAAAAAAAATCAACTTACTAAACTGTTTCTGTAGCAGACTTTACGAATTTATATCTTTCAAATGAATGCTCAGATTTAAGATCCCTCCTGTGAAAATCTTCCTTGATATATGAAGTATCTCCAGTAAAAAATTCAGCCCGATCCAACGGTTAACGAAAAAGTTATCGCCCTTTGAAAACAACCCTGCAGCAAGTTGTGAAAATAAACAAAAATCGATTTTTATTCATCTTTCTTCGACAAAAACCTTGTAGAATCCCTAGATCGAGAGCCCCCCTCTCTGATACCACCTGATAGAACCTATGCATACACCCTCTATAAGTTCTTGGACCGTTTTGGACTCGAGGTTGTTTAGACCTTGATCTAGGATAAACAATAAGAACAATGATAATAATAAGCACAGCGGAATAACATAAAGAATATTATTATTATCAATAAGGTTCTTCGTCATCATCTCTAACAACTACTATAAAAAACACATAACCCCAATTCTACGTTATCAAGGCGTTTTCTACCCAAAACCCACGCCTGGTTTTCCCACACACACACTTTTTTGGTGTTTTACATCTTGACACACATTTAAAACTAATTCCCTGTATCTATTTATATAATTGAGATACTAGGGTTACAAAGGAATAAGCTAGAATAATAAAAGATACATAGTAATCTTTTCTTTTTGTGAAGTTTCATCATAATGTTTTCTTAAAGTTTCTACAATGTATAGGCATCGAGTTCCTACAATGGATGCCTAGGTTTTGTATGTTAGTAGTTGCTAGGAGATGATGACGAAGAAACCTTGTATCAATAACAATTGATTCTTTAATTGAATATTCCGCCTTTTGTTATTGTTATCCCTAGATGAGGTCTAACCAGCCTCGAGCTATAAACGATCTTCTCAAGTGGTATCAGAGACAGGTTTGATACTATTGATTTAGAAGAAGTAATGGACATGGAAAACACTCAATCCAACATGGCTGCCAAACTACCAATGCTCAAGCAGAATGAATTCGACCTGTGTAAGCTAAGGATTGAACAATTCTTCCAGGTGCAAGACTATGCACTCTGGGAAATCATTGAACAAGGAGATTCGTTCAAGCCTTCTACCACTACTACAACATTTGAGGGTAACGTTGAAATAATTGTGCAGAAAGTTCCAGTCACTGCTGAAGAGAGGCTTCAAAAGAAGAATGACCTCAAGGCCAGAAGTTTGCTAATGATGACTATTCCGAATGATCAACTTTTGTCTTTCAGCAAGTACAAAGATGCTAAGACTTTGTGGGAAGCAATCATAGCCAGATATGGAGGGAATGAAGCTACTAAGAAAACTCAGAAGACTCTCCTAAAGCAAAACTTTGAGAACTTCTCTGCAACTAGAAATGAATCCTTGGATCACATGTTTAACAGGCTTCAGAAAATAGTAAGCCAACTTGCTGTTCTTGGTGTGGATATACCTCAAGAAGATTTAAACTCCAAGATCTTGAGGAGTTTGCCTGCTGAGTGGGCAATGCATGTTGTTGTCTGGAAGAACAAGCCAGATATAGAGATAATGAGCCTGAATGACTTGTACAACAATTTTAAAATTGTTAAGCAAGATGTGAAGAAAGCTAGAGGATCTAGTTCAAGCTCAGGGAACATGGCCTTTGTGTCATCTCCCAACACCTCAAGTCCAGTTGAAGAAGCTAAGGTTGCTGGTGGAGTTAGTACTTGTAACACCCCCAAAATTATAATAGCGGAGGATAGTTCACTGGGGTATTACTTCCTAGCACAAAGTACAACTCATGGAAAACGACCCTTGAAAAGAGACGTGTTAGGAATATAAATATTCATATGAAGGTTCGGTCACCCCGAGTATCTATTTAGCATATCACATAGCTCGTAGGCTTATTTATATAAGCTTAGTATTATTAGTATTATTAGTTTTATTAGATTAGTCGTATCTATATTTGTGGAGTGGGTCGGGGCTTTCCCCACTGTCAGCTCACTCCACAGCCCACTAGGGGAACAAATAGTAGTATGTATATAAACCCCTTCCCACACATGGGAAGGGTGGAACTCTTGTAACCTTCACACACTTGAATCTAATATTCCAAGTTTTCTCTCAAGGGTTTCCATCTCTCTAGTTCTTCCACCTAACTCAACCATGGATCTAATCTTCCATGAACCAAGACCACCCGAATCATCCACACAATCAAGATGGTTATATCCTACAACTGGTATCAAGAGCCATGGTTAGGTTCGGTTGATTGTGTGGTCTCTATGGTTAGGTTTGGTAGATTTAAATTTGTGATGTTCATATTGTAAATCTGTTTTTGTCAA
Organism: Artemisia tridentata subsp. tridentata; assembly: GCA_021014915.2. Taxonomy (NCBI): domain Eukaryota; kingdom Viridiplantae; phylum Streptophyta; class Magnoliopsida; order Asterales; family Asteraceae; genus Artemisia; species Artemisia tridentata. Next base: position 267,568,573 of record CP139509.1, on the reverse strand, counting down.
ATTGTCTTTCTCGTTATATAAATATGCTCCTTGTCCAAATACACATGGATGTCATGATGAAAAATTGTTGCTTTCAAATTTTTTGGTATCCTCTTGTTGTTCGAATCATTTGTCCGCTGCTCGTACCATATATACATCATTTATATGTGATTACAAATCTTGCGTCTAATTTTCTTTGTTTTGGGCTTTATACTCTTTTGGGCCTTAATTATTTTCTGGTATTAACGCATGAGTTGTTGTACACATTTGTGCTTAAATTCATTGTTTTAAAGGTGTGACTTGTGTTGTTAATGAGCTGATGGTTTTGTTCTTGGTTCATGATGTGGCTCATGATATGGTTCATGTTACTTTTGTTACACTTTGGTGTTTAAAATCATTGTTGTAACGTGAGAATTGTGATGTGTGGTATAATATTTGTCTTGACAGCTTTATGGTTCTTGGAATGATGTTCTTGGTTGCTGCTGGTGTTGAATGGATGTTCTTGAATGCGGTTTGTGTATATTTTTTGGATAGTAGCCAAAAAGGGAAAAGGACAAAACTGGTGATAGTGACATACAGTCTGGCACAGATGCGGTTTGTGTCTATAATATTGGTTTTATCGTTCATGCTGTTTGTCTATTTATCATGAACGCGGTTTGTCTGTGTGATTATGGATGCTGTTTGTATGTATGATCATGAACGCGGTTTGTCTGTATTATCACGAATGCGGTTTGTCTAAATGCTCACGAATGCGGTTTGTCTAGTTTCACATGAATGTTGTTTGTCTGAATGTTCATCGACGCGGTTTGTCTATCTGTTCATCGACGCGGTTTGTCTACCATTTCATCGATGCGGTTTGTCTGTCACTCGGTCAAATGGTCAAACTATCTACTTTGGTTAACGTATTGTCAAATATCAAAATGAAAAAGAAAGGAGATGACCAGTTGAACAACAATCATCAGACAACAACAATTAAAACAACAAGAAATTCACATCACAACAGAGCATCTATACATAATCAGATTGAAATATGAACATTACGTATTCTGTCCAAAATAACAAATCCACAATACCACGTCCAATTACATTTCACTATCAACAAACATCTATCCTCACATTCTAACCTAACACCTAACCCATATCATATATCACAAATCCCATTTTTTTCTAACAAGTCACCTACCATTGATCTTCTCAACAAGACACGGAGACTATTTTGAGATCTCAGCTCACTTTCTTTTCGTGGTAATCTTAGTTTTATCAAGACCATTAAAAGATCATACCACGAAAGAACATCATCATAGATCCGAAACAAGAAAATTAAGGACCTCAGTTTTTTTATTTCGTGTCTCACTAGATATTTCAAGATCTTTATAAAGATCAACACACGAAAGAAATAAATGAATCATCATGGATCTATTTTAAGCTCTTAGCCTCGTTTAATATTCGAACAGATAAAGAAAAGGGTTATAACAACTATGTTATAACTTTTTCTTGGTTCGTTTAAAAGATCAAATGACCAAATGACCATAACACACGTAATTAAGACCTACCCGATACCCTGTTTAAAGGATCTTGAAGCCTTGTCGAGTGATTTCTTGATCTAGACGCATATGAAGTAAACGGTTATGGTTATGCTATATTTATTATGGTTCGGATTTGAACTTGCTGATGGGAACTGAGACTCGAAAGTTTTTTTTGTGATGTTGTTTGATGAAACAAAGATGAAGATGGAGTATTCTGTTGAGTTGAGAAAGAATGTATTATGATGAGATAGGGGCAGATTCATAGATCTGGGTTTGAGTTGTTTGGTGGCTAAGTGAATGGATGTGAGGACAGTGAAAAGGGGCTAAGATTAATAAGGGATTAGGGTTTGAGTTATGTATGAAGTGGGAGTTAAATACCGGATAATTAGGGTTAAGAGAGAAATGGATTGGGTTTTATGATTGGTTGAATGGGCTGGACGATTTGAAGTGGGCCGTGACTTTGTGTAAATTGAATGATGGGCTGACCATTGACTTTGTGTAAATTTACTTGAATGGTGGACGATTTGATATTCATAGGATTTGGAAATATTCTTGAATAGTTGTCGAAGGGATTTGTGTAAATTAAAGGATTTGATATTCATGGTCTGCTGAATGCACATTCTTGGAATGGTATATCGGTCATTATTCTCACGAGGATACACATGTCACGGCTGGTTATTTGGGTATATGAATGTCATAGAGTTTACAGAGTTGCGGATTTGGCTGTATAGTCCAATTAGAGCCTACCTCTTGAGCGAGCATGCAATTTGATCTTTACGATTTTAGTTATAGTTGACAAATAACAATTTGTTTAATTGATATTTTTCAAGTTGCGCTTTTGACTTGTTGCGACTTGACTGATTGCGATTTGACCAGTTGCGATTTGACTTTGCGAGTTGACACTTGCGATTTGACTTATCACGATTTGGTTGATTGCAATTTGACAAACTATGACTTGACTAATTACAATTTGATCAAGTTGAGATTTGACTTCTTTGACTTTGAATTGTAAAGATTAGTATTGCAACTCACTCTTAGTTGTTCTTGATTGACTTCACGGTTTCTCTTGTAGATTTTAGAAAATCCCGCGAAAGAGTCAATTTCTCGGTTTAAATCTCAAGAGCTGTAAAGTCCCTTGAAATTAATTTTGGACAAGTAGGCGGGACTTGGATTTAGACAAAATAAAACTTACGGGGTTTGACTATTTTTTTTCGGGATAAGTTTGTGCTTCAAGATCAACAGGAATTGGGAAATTATGGTAACTTGGTTGGTTTGTTAATTCACAGGTTGGTGTACTTAGTGTCACAAACATCTCGGGGTGGATGGATGCACGATGTTTGATGACCCTTGCTCAAGCGTATTTAAGGTGATTAGACCTGGATGTTCAAGAAGTGGATATATACAATAAAGGATGGAAGGTTGGGTATATATCACTACCTATATCTAAAGGTGTTACGTTGTTGTGCTCAATATAGGTTCTAAATCACAATTTGCAATTTAAGGTGATTAGACTTGGGTGTTCACGAAGTGGATATATATGCAATTAAGGATGGAAGGTTGGGTATATATCACTACCTATATTTAAAGGAGTTACGTTGTTGTGCTCAATATAGGTTCTAAATCATAATTTAGTGCAAGTTTAAGTCGCGGACTTGTTCTTTATCAAGCTTCATCAAGTGATTGTTGTTTCTCAAGCTTCTAATGGAATTGTTGTTCAAGATCTTCTCAAGAGGTAGTCAAGCTTAAAGACAAGAGGTGATTTGTTTGGAGACATGTTTTAACCTTTTATTCACTTTAAAGTCATATGCATTTCATCAAGCGGTTTTGGCATATTACGAGCTTCAATGAATTGTTAATCTACTAAACCATTGATGATGAGGAAAGCAAGGGGTTACTACAAGAGAGTCTTAATCACCATCTTCGTTGCAGTAGTTTCATTTGTCTCTTTCCATGTTTTGTGCCTGACAAATTCACAAACATCACGGACTCTCAGCTTTGGCAAAAAGGTCATTTCATGTCCTTTTTGAGGGGGAGAATTATCGCAAGTTTCCTAGAAGTTCCGTCTCCAGCGATGTGAATTTTAGCGGTTCCGGTTACAGCGGGTCAGATCGTATCGGTTCAGTCTCCAGCGGTTTGAATCTTAGCAGTTTCGGTTACAGCAGGTCAGATCGTAGCGATTCAGGATTCAGTGGTTCAGTCTACAGCAGTTTGATACTTACTGTTCTGCAGTTAGTTCTTGAATTTATTTCTCAGATAAATCTCAAGAACTGTAAAATCCGGTACACAGTACGACAACTATTCCACATCCAAGTAGCTGGGTCAGACAGCTTTCTTTGATAGGACTGACTATGAGTCATGGGCACTACTAAGAACTAGCGCATGTTTCTTCTCTTTTTTGCTAGTCAACAGCACAAGTTGGTCACGAAGTTAATCAGGTATTCTTTATTTGTGATTGAAGTTGAATTTCATGAAGGCGTCTACTTATTTTATCTTGAAGTCGGGGTTGGTTGGATGCATGACCTTCAATGATAACTTGCTCATGCTTGAAATTTAAGTTGAAGACTTGGGTTATCTAGTTACCAGTTGTCGAGGTAACTATCAATTAAGAGTTATTGGAGTACTCAGTGTCACACGTCAATGACGATGTCGATAATCGCAAGAGGTGTTAATGTCTCATACTTTGGTTGGGTATTGAGCACTTAGAGATTTGCTTGGAGCATTAATTCTCTTACACCGTTCTTCCAACATTAGTGCAAGCTTAAGTAACAAATTTGGGGACTTCTACTTCAGTTTTCAGTATTGGTATATCGGGTTTCCTTCATCAAGTGGTCACTAATCTGTGTACAAGGTTGATTAGTTGGACAAAGGTTTTAAAAGTTTTGATGTGATCTGTAATTCTCACAAGATATTCTTAACCCAAACTGATGTTCACCAAAACCAAATCAGTCATGCCACATTCAATCTGTTACTGTCTCACGGTTTCTTCTTGGTTTTGTAAATTCCCGAGAAAGAACTTATTTCTCGGTTTAAATCATAGATTTGTAAAATCCCGTGATGATGGACTATGCGCTCTTAACCATGATCGGGTTAAAACCATTATCAAAGTTCAGTCGATACATCATAAAGGGCCAGATTTTTGCATTAACCACAAGACGTGACTACGGCGTTAATTCATTATTATTTATTTGAAGCTGAAGATATCAGGGAGGTTGGATGAAGATTCTTCGAGATCCTTGTTCGGGCTTTCAATACAATGACGAGGACTTGGATATCTAGTTATTTTTTCTTTCTCTCTATTAAAAAATAACTATCATTTTAAGGAGTTACGTTGTAGTGCTCAGTGTCACACGAAGTTGTGGATATCCAAGAGGTGATGTACGTCTTATACTTGATGGTTGGTTGGTTGAAGAGTATAGAGTACTTAGGGATTCGATGTTGCACGAAGTCTCTACACCGCTCTTTGTCACGCATTAGTACAAGTTTAAGTCACAAGTTCGGGTTATATTACTTCAGTATCAAGTTCATCATATTGGGTTTTCTCCATCAGTGATCACTACATCAAGCCGACAGAATGATAATGGGGTTGGTAACGAGTTAGATGAGAGAAGAAGTAAAGAGAGAGTGATGATGTCTGTACACGTCAGTGCAGGCCTCGATCTTCAACATTATGACGTCTGAACACCTCAGTTCAGGCCTCGTACTTCAACGACAATGACGTCTGTACACTTCAGTGCAGGCCTCGTTCTTCATCTTATGACGTCTGTACGCATCAGTGCAGGCCTCGGTCTTCAACATTATGATGTCTATTCATATCAGTTCAGGCCTCGTTCATCAAAGAAAAGAAAAGTGTACGCTTAAGTGCACTTTATCTTCAAAAGAAGAGGAGTCTTCTTATTAATGGCCATTCTCATCAACAAGATTCATGCTCTTTCCGTGCTTATTCAATCTACAAGTGGATCGGCGCATATTGGAGTATATTTTCATTCACGTATTCAACCAAAAATTGCAGTTGACAGGCATATGCAATTTTTGAGGGGGGGAAAGGGTGAATAAACAACATGTCAGTCTTCAAGAACCGTCAAGTGGAGCTACTTACCGTTGATGGTATTCATATTCACTAGTTCAATCATCAAAAATTGCAGTTGGCAGGCATATGCAATTTTTGAGGGGGGGAAAGGGTGAATATTAATCTACATGTTGATTGATGATTGAGAAATGGTCATACGACTCCTGAATACGTCAGTTCAGGAGTCGTGCAAACCATGTTTCTCCAACACTACTTCTTCTGTCTATCAAGGTGTTGAAGAACATGGTCATGGAATGCTAATCTACATAGTCTCACGGGCTGGTATAATCAGTAACAATGGGTTTCTAGTCAATGCTTCAAGTACACGTCATCAGGCTACATGTACACATCATGATGATGATTCCTATTAATCGTAACCATCATGGGGGAGAGACATGTGTACACCAAGGATGCACAGCAGGTTCACGTGATCGGGCTTAATCATTTATTCCGGTGTTGATAACCGCAGAGATGATCAGTGGTTCAACTTGTTACCTTGGTATTTACGTTTCACTGTTACGTTATGGGCTGATTAATAGTAACCATCAGGGGAGAGAGAATGTGTACATCAAGGACGCACAACAGGTTCACGTGATCAGGGCTTAATATCCAAGGATGGATACATACTATAGATGATCAGTGGTTCAACTTGTTACTTTGGTGTTATACTTATGACTGAAGAAGGTCGAGTCGTCAGTCTACTCTTCAGTCTCTGTTGGGTGTTATCATCTCATGTGTATGCTGCGGGCTGATGGGTTACATGTAAGGTTACTGGAAGGCATTTGGTGAGATAAAGATGATTGGTATTCTGTTCCTCCACATTGGGCAATCTTGAAGAAGGTCGAGTCTTCAGTCTTCTCTACGTTCAAAAATCTTGAGTTCTTTTCTTACAACTTGATATTTAACTTAATCCCATGACAGTTCTTGTTTGATGAGTTGTGGAGTTAAGTTAGGTTCAAGTTGTTCCGTAGTTTAAGGTTAAGTCCAACTTGATGTTAACCTAATCTCATGACAGTTCTTGTTTGATGAGTTGTAGGGTTAAGCTAGATTTTAGTTGAGGCTCAACTTAAACTACCGAAAAGATGCCTAAGGTTTTTGACGGCGTCACTCAAGGACGGGAGTGTTAGAAGATTAAAGACGGCATGCATTTGGTTATCAAAAGACTTCTTCATATTACGGGCGTTCATCCAAAGTCTTCTTCCTAGTATGGGTGTTCATCAGAAAGGTTGTCAGATTGGGGGAGAGCACTAATTAGGGGAGAGTGAAAAGCCAGAATCAATCCCTGTTTAAAAGTGCTCACATTGCTCTTCAGCAAGTCAAGTGATGAATGCGGAGAAGATTCAGAATGCCGAGGAGTAATGGAATCCCTGTTAAAAAGTGCTCACATTGCTCTTCAGCAAGTCAAGTGATGAATGCGGAGAAGATTCAGAATGCTGAGGAGTAATGGTTTCTGGTTCGATCCTTGTATATATTTTGCTTCTTACATTCTTTTTCATATCTTATACCATTTTTGTAAATAGTTATATAGAAATATTGCTAATTGTAAATAGAGAATCGTAAAACCAGAAAAACCATAAAAATTAAAAAATTAGAAAATACCAAAAATAGTTTCACCTAGGCATGTCTTCTGTTTATCGATAACATTTACGGACTTAGAAATGTCATTCAATAATGGCACGGGTCTTTAAATGAAGCTCGAGCAGAAGTTATACTAATCGGTTAAAACATGTCTTAATGGCTTGCTATTACTTTAGATAGCAACCCGCGCTTCATATTGGGGAAAGCACGTCGCCAAAAAGACGGCTGTTCCTCCAACTGGGTGATGTTCACCTGGGCATGGATTACTTCATATCCATGTTTCCTGATTTGATGTACGTTTCAGTGCATCATTTCTTGTAAAAGAAGAGAAATCTTCTTAGTATAACAAATAGTTTTCATTCTATGATTCTTCTGAAAATTATTTGTGAGACACTTGGTGAATATGTGTTGTATGAAATTTGTTTATACTTAGATTATGCATAAAATTTGTCACTCAATCAACGACTACAAAACCTCATGACAGTTCTTGTTTGATGAGTTGTGGGGTTAAGCTTGATTTTAGTTGAGGCTCAACTAGAATACGGGTCATTGATTGAGGGGGAGAGTGAATTCAAATTTTATATCATCAAACGGGTTTCTTGATTAATTCATGACTCTTAGAAAAGGTTTTGCAGTTAATGGGGTATTAGTTGAAGAGGATATTGCTTAAATATATCAAATGACCAAGTGTGTTAGTTGCTAGAAAGTTTAGGACATTATGTGCAATTTGCTTGTAGTATCCTAGCTTCATATAACTAGAAGGTTCATTTGTATCTCTTTGGAATCCTCGTTTAATCCCCTAGATACATTAAAACTCAAAATCTGAAAGAAGTTAGAAAACCCGATGTGTTTGATGTTCTTGAATGCTCCACTGACATTTGTATGAACTATGTGAATGAGTTTCAAATGTTGTTTGTCTCTGCTGCTTAATTGTTGTTGATATTGTACATATGTTCTCAGGATTCGCTTAGGTAGATTGCTATTATGTTAGAATCATGTTCCTAAGATCCTGAATTAAATATTGAAATCTGTGTGAATTGCCATGTTCATGATTGCTAATTGCTCTTCATGCTAGATAGTGGTTTGACGTAGTTCCTGATTGGGGGTTGATTATAAGATGAACTTGGTATTATAATGTGGCAAGCTGCTGAAGGGTAGCTATTAAGGAATAGTGTATCTGTATGCATGTATATCTGTGTTGATATTCTTATGCAGATTCCTTAGCCAAAATGAATGTGCCAGTTCCCATTCTAACCATTTAATCAGACGTTCAAATTCTATTGATTGGCTCGGAATTCACCACGACAACAACATCGGCAACAACAACAACAACAACACCTTCACCTCCACCACCATCATTTCAACAAAGAAGTACTTACTCGGATCTCGCCAAGAGGGGATCGACAATACTTGAGAAGATTTGTTGGTGGATGGATAATCGATGTTGACCACTGACTCACTCAGAAAAGTGGGTGATTACATCATCTGCGCAAAAAGGTCAATATCATTTGTGTCATAAATATCTTGTGCATATAAAGCAGTGAATCTCCCTCTTAGATTAAGGGGGAGCTCAGTATGTTCTTATCATCAGAATATATTAAATCATACACATTTTCTCCCACATTTTCTAACTTATTTAAATCAATTGGGATCACAAATCTCAAAAGGTTTGAAATTTTTGATCGGGGGAGAGAATGTGATTTAAATATGAAACCTGATGAAAATGTGATGTTTTGGACTTAAACGTTAGGCTCTCCCATATGTGCTAAACTCTTTCGTATATCAATGCACTTATTGAGGGGGAGCAAAGGATTTGGCATGCATCTTATGTGAGCAAGGCTCAGACTTCACCAATGAATTGACGAAACTTGAACTGTCATCAATCGAAAGGAAACATCTTGGCCGGGTAATAATTTCAAGCTGGTCTAACTAGTGATGTAAGCGTGTCTCGAAAAAGACGTATCTGAGTAGAGTGTACCATTTCGAGAAACTTTCTGTGGACTTGACCAGGCCGGGTAATAATTTCAAGCTAGTCTAACTAGTGATGTAAGCGTGTCTCGAATCGGTCATGTTCACTGAAAGTGGATCAATTCAAAAAGTGCGAGCTCTACCTAACATGTGCAAATTTATAAAACTATCACTCGAGCACATGTTGAGGGGGAGCATTTGAAAAATATAAAACTCTCAAGTGTTTGCAAAAATGTGTTTCAGAATCATGAACACTTTGAGAGATTTTTCAAAGATTTGGTTTATGGCAATCGTGGAAGTACACCAAAGACCGACCATTTTAATTAATGCATGGAGTTATAAGGATGGTTAGGTTAGGCTCAAGTTCCCACGATCCCGCCAGAGCCGGAGGGATCTACCCAGGGACAATCCACTAGTTAGTGTAGAAGTCCTTAGGTATGATTAAAAAGGAGAAAAGTGTGATTAAGGGAAGAGTGCCGACTGAGATGGAGCTAGTACTGGAACAAACCCAACAAGGTACTAGTAATGAAGTCTCGGTAAGCACTGAAGGGGTTGAAGAATGAAAAAGAATTGTAAAGATAAAGGGTGAAAAGAAAGAAGCCCTCCTTACAACTTAGGCAGAAACCGGGTCAATACATATGCTGTCAGAATCACTTAGTTGATTGCTGGCATTGAAGACAAAGTATCATGGACCCAGTGATACGCTGCACAACCCTCCCTAGCCACTCAAGGTCCCTCAAAGGATTCTTGTTTCAATTGTCACGGAGTTCAATACATTTCTATCGTCTCTCTCACTCCGAGTTAGATGATATTGAAAAGGTGGCAGTTCTCTCCAGCCTCCGCTTACCAAATCATAACGCACAATTGAGTCTAGAGCCACGAGATTCATTATAAGATCTCATAGGAACACGGATTATTTCTACACTGGTTGTTCATTATTAAGGACACCATTTGTAAACTTATGAGTCCTACGCAGATCTTAGCAATCTGCCAGAACATTCATGAGAGACTTTACAAATGTAATTCTCAATGATTGAATGGAAATTCCTGCCAGGGTCATCATCAAACAGCCCTGAAAGCAGGTCACTTTGGTAATTCCCTGTGGATTACGCTTAGTGATCACGGCGGTTTCAAACGGTCTACAGTCGTGGAGTGATCTCCAGCGACTCACCTAATCATTGATGTGCTACGGTTCGATCTTAAAAAACCCTCTGTGGGTTTTTGATTAGGAACGGTCTTGATAAGGATTAGAGAGAGTTTTCACACTATGCTGTTAACAATCTCGAAGTCCGAACCTGTAAGTACCGGACGTTTTATTGCTAACTGTCGTATGCAGGAACTTCTGGCGATTGTAGCTGATTGCTGTTGCAGCTGTTTGCGGTTGTAGCTGATTGAATGCTGTAGCTGGTTGCTGTTGTAGCTGGTTGCAGAAAAGATGCCAATCCTCTACCACATGTTCACACTACATCATCATTGTAATTCAACAAAGTCATGATCAACCTAAAAGACCTTCAACACTGCTTCCGCAACTCTGAAGCTGAAGATCATGATCCAGAAAAGTGTGAGCATGTCGACTCAACAATCACTCCATTACCACATGATCACACTACATCATCATTGGAATTCTACATAGTCATGATCAACCTAAAGACCTTCAACACGGCTTCTGCTTACTCTGATGTTGAAGATCATGACACCAAATGGTGTGAGCATGTCGGTTCAAAGAATAACACATCACATTGAAACATACTGCTGAATGATGACATGAAGACAAAAGTTGGATGATAAATTCGAAGAATTCTCAAAGATCATCCAAGATAGAAGAACAGTCATCAAAAGATCACTGCTAAAGACACAAAGTTTCAAGACGTTGAAGAATCGAAGACTACGAGCTATGAAGTCAAGATCAAAAGATCAAATGCTAGAATTCGAAATATTATTTCCGGGGTGACCTCCCTTAGGGGGAGATTGTTAGGAATATAAATATTCATATGAAGGTTCGGTCACCCCGAGTATCTATTTAGCATATCACATAGCTCGTAGGCTTATTTATATAAGCTTAGTATTATTAGTATTATTAGTTTTATTAGATTAGTCGTATCTATATTTGTGGAGTGGGTTGGGGCTTTCCCCACTGTTAGTTCACTCCACAGCCCACTAGGGGCACAAATAGTAGTAAGTATATAAACCCCTTCCCACACATGGGAAGGGTGGAACTCTTGTAACCTTCACACACTTGAATCTAATATTCCAAGTTTTCTCTCAAGGGTTTCCATCTCACTAGTTCTTCCACCTAACTCAACCATGGTTCTAATCTTCCATGAACCAAGACCACCCGAATCATCCACACAATCAAGATGGTTATTTCCTACAAGACGTTTTAAAAGTGTTTCACATTTGATACATTAAATTCTCAGAGTTTGCAAAGGTCCCAACAGTTTTCATAAAACACAATGTTTTCAAAAGATTTGCAAATGTTTTAAACATAACATAAATCTTTAAAATATAGACTCTTCAAATGTGAAAATATGCCGAGTCCTTAAAATATATCCGTGCGACTCCATCCAAGACCTTCATGTCTTTAAACCTAAGATAAAACATGCTAAAACGTCAACACAAAGGTTGAGTGAATCCATAGAGTTTTAGTAATAAGCAGTTGATCACAATATAATTCAGTTTATAAAACGACTAAGCAACAAATGCAGAGTCTGATTCAGTTATTATTGCACTAAGCTCGTGACCCCGAACATTAACTTGGTCAGATATTCTAGCGGAATATAATTTTGCCCTTCAACAAGAGGTAATAGCCTAATTACCTAGCAACCTCAAATACAGTGCATATGGTTGCCTATGCAGGGCAGCGGTCCAAAATGGGGAAAGTCATTCCCAATAGATCTATTCACGGCATTCGCGTTCACTCGCAAGTGATTAACGGTTCACGATAAAGAAGGGACTTTCAGGCTTTGGGAAACTTAGGCAATAACAATGTCAGGATAGCATACAGTTTTCAAAGCATTGTGATCATAGTTATTTATAGCATGTATCTCCCCCACGGAGTTTGTAAAACAATTAAGGTAAAATTATTGCTATGAACTCACCAATAATGAAGTAGGAACGGAAATCGGAGAAGTGTGCACGTCGAGAAAAACCGCAAAGATCACAAGTGACCTAAATAAAATATAACACGTCTTAGGCTCGGGGATTAAAGTATAATACTTATTATTTATGACTTAACTCAGTACTTGAACTCAAAATATCACATGGTCATTTATTTTAAAGTCTTATAGCAAGACATGGGTCGAAAGACGTTTAATGAAGTTTATATGGTTTAAAAATGCAATGCTGATGGAAATTTTATAAAATTGCCGCACCAATTGGGTCTCCATTTCTAAACCGTGAAGGCTAAAATTATGAACTTTATATGCTTAGAAAGGTATGACTCTTTAAAATATGAAAATAAAGGCCTCACATTACTGAGAACTTCAGAACATGGGTAAAATTACAAATTTACCCCTGTGTCTCTAGATAGTTATACTCAGCATCCAAATGGGTTTAGAAAAAAGAGTGTATCTTCTTATCTACAGGTCTAATGGACACATGTCTTGTGGGAAAAGTTTTCTACAGGTCTTGTCTACAACTTTCATTTTACACCAACCTAATGTTCTTTACAACATTTTTGAGTAATTAGCCTTTCAAATCTGACATGCATTCCTGGACCAGTTTTAGTGTGGATTTTCTCTAAAAATCTCCAGGACGAATTAAGAGGTAAGGTTTTTGGGGAAATGATCCTAAGACCTGTATCTAACTCCAAATATTTTTAGTTTTTAATAAAACCTTTTGGGATAAAATGGTGGATGGATCTTTGAGCATCAATTCTGGAACAGACTTTTGACCAATCAAAATGGCTACTTTTGTACATTTATTACCTCTAATACACATGCATGCTCAAGACCAATGATTCCTACTCTTTTATTCATCCCATAAATCACTATTTCCAGGAGATGAAAGATTATCTTTAGTTTTAACTTCAGTTTTTAGTAACAAACATCCAAGATAAACATCCATCACTAGCCAAAAATTCTATAAGATCCATTAATCTCTTGCATAACTTTTACCTATCAACACTAACCAATTATCAAACCACCTATTTCCCATAAGATCTTGACTCTAATCAACTAAAATGACACATGCAATAGATGTTTGTTTAGCCTAGGAAAATCTCTAATAAACATAGGAAAATAAAGAAAATGAGATGAAACTAATTAAAGAAACTTACTAGGGCTCAATTGGGTTAACTAATGCAAGGTTTTTGGATACTTGAAAGCTTGATGAAGATGGTCTTGAGGGGGGGATGTCACAGCAGCAAAAAGTCCAGGAGAAGTAACTTTGGTGTTGGATGATTTTTAGTGAGAGAGAGTGGGAGTTGCATGCAAAGATATAATGAGTTTATGGGTAATGATAAAAATGAAGAGTGTGCAAGTAATTAAAGGGGAGGGTGGTATTGATGGGAGGCCGGCCTAAGGGCTTTATGGGGAGGGTTTTCTTTTATTATATTGTAAATATACCTTGTATACATCTTTTGTACAAGTATTATAAGTCACGGAGTGAGTTTGAAGGCCAACGGGGCTAAATCGGTAACGTTTTATGCCTAGTTTATGGAAATAAAAGTCATGAAGATAATATTTTCATAAAGATGTTAAATGTAACTTAAAATGACCTATTTTGATGTTTCATAAATTTCCCGAGCCTTTCGGAGTGTTAAAATGTCTTTAGAGCTCAAACCGCGAGCCGAAAACGCGTAAAACGTAAAATGTGCACACTTCGCGTAGAAGTGAAAAATTAAATTATTCCATATGAAAACAAGTACGTGGGGAAATATAAATCATATTAATGGGTAGTCTAAGCATAGCCTGACTCAACTTACAAATTTCAGTGTACGTGTCACGACGTACGCGGGCAACTTTCCCGGCAAAAGCCAATTTACTTAAAATAGCATAATAAGCAAATAAAATTAGTAAAATAATGACTTGGAAATTTCTCGGTTGTTACAGTACTGCTAGCTCAAATATTAGTACTGCTAGCACATCAAGCAGTACTAATGGTATTCTGGATGAGAAGACTTACTGTGCCTTTCTGACAACTCAACACAATGGAACCATGTTGACCCATGAAGATCTCCAAGAGATCAATGATGATGATCTGGAGGAGATGGATACCAAATGGAAAATTTCTCTTCTTAGCATGAGGGCTAAGAAATTCTATAAGAGGACAGGGAAGAAGATTACCATAAACAGCAATGATACTGCTGGTTATGATAAGTCAAAGATAGAATGCTACAATTGCAATAAGATGGGGCATTTTTCAAAGGAGTGCAGGAGGCCTAGACAGCAAGACAACAGGAACAAGAACTATGAAAGCAAGACCAAGGCTGTGGAGATTACTGAGACAATTTCAAAAGCCATGGTTGCTATTGATGGCTTAGGGTTTGATTGGAGCTTTATGGCAGCAGAGGAGGAAGAAACAACTGAGATGGCACTCATGGCCTTCTATGATTCTGAGGTACAGTCTGCAAAAGTTTGTTCTAAATCTTGTACTTCTCTTAAAGAACGAGAAACTTTAAGAAAATATTATGATGAACAACGGATAGAGCTGAACAAAACCATTTATAACTTGTTAAATCATAAGAGGGGTTTGGCTGTCCTAGAGGAACAGATAGAACACTATAAGAGTAATGAGTCTAGTTTTGCTGATGATATAGCAGTTCTAAAAAGAGATTTCTCTTTTAAAAATGCTGATATTAGTCTTTTGAAAGCTGAGTTGGATAGGATTAAAAAGGCTAATGAGAACATTGAATTAAGTGTAGAGACACTAGAATATGCATCTAAGGGTGTAAATAAAATAATTGAGTGTCAATTAATCAACAAGGCTAAATCCGGACTAGGATATAGGTCTATTCCACCTCCTCACAGAGGAATCCCTGCACCTCCAGGGATAGACCTAGAACATACAGGCTTGCCTGAATTTCAACAACCAATGCTAGAATATGGTTCTAAGCAAAATGATAATGTAGTTGTTGATAAGCCTGTAGATGTAAGTGAACCCTTTGAGAGTGCAAGTGATACTTCACTTACTGAGGACAAGGTGTCCACTGGTAGGAACTCAGATGCTCCAACCATAGAGGATTGGACATCTGATGATAAGGATGATCACATTATGGCTAAACCTGATGTTGTTAAGGTAGAAGGAACAAGTGTTCCTAAGGTGGTCAAGAATGATACTGTTAGGCCTAAAACCAATGTTAAACAAGTTAGGCAACCAGTAAGGTATTGTGAAATATATAGAACCACAGACAAGCCCAGAGGAAACTAAAGGAATTGGAACAACCTCAAGTCTCACCAACTAGGTGATGACTTTGTCTTATATAAGAAAGCTTGTTTCACTTGTGGAGCTTTTGACCATCTTGCAGCTTTTTGCAACAAAAGGGTAACTGGGTATTCAAACCATAGGGTAAACTTAGAAAGGCCTCAAAATCACTCAAATATTGCTAGAATGACACCCAGAGTAGTTTTATTAAAGTCTGGCACAAAACAATTTAATACTGCTAGACCAACAGTAAGTATTGCTAGACCATTTAAGACTGTTTACCCAAAACAAGCAGTTCAAGGTTCCAAAAAAACTTTCAAATCTGCACCAACAATTGCTAAAAGGCCTTTTCAACCAAAAGCAGTGGTAAAAAAACAATTTTGGAAAACTAAGGCCACAACTGCAAAGCTAGCAGTTAATACTGCTAGTCAAGTAGTTAGTACTGGCAATTTTAAAAACACTGCTAGGGAAAAGGGGGCTAATGCTGTTAAGGCCTCAGCATGTTGGATTTGGAGACCTCTTCAATCCAATGGTGCATCAACTGTTCTTAAAAGATTTAACTATATTGATCCACGAGGCAAACCCAAGTCAGTAATGGCTTGGGTTCCCCAAGGAAACTAATTTCCTTATTTATGTGCAGGGACCTTCACAAGCAGATGGTGAAGATCAAGGATATGCAGATAGTGGGTGTTCTCGGCACATGACAGGCAACATATCCTATCTCTCTGACTTTCAATCATTTGATGGGGGATATGTTACCTTTGGGGGAGGTATTGGAGGCAAGATTACTAGTAAAGGTACACTTAAAACCGGTAAATTAGATTTTGAAGATGTGTACTATGTGCAAGAACTTAAGTACAACCTTTTTAGTGTCTCACAAATGTGTGACTAAAAGAACAAATTTCTTTTTACTGACACCGATTGTCTTGTGCTTTCTCCGGATTTTAAGTTACCTGATGAAAGTCAGGTATTACTCAAAGTTCCTAGAAAGGGCAACATGTACAGTGTTGATATGAAGAACATTGTTCCTAAAGAGGCCCTTACTTGTCTTGTTGCAAAGGCCACATTGGAAGAATCAATGTTATGGCATAGGAGACTTGGTCACATTAATTTTAAAACCATTAATAAAATTGTAAAAGATGGTTTGGTAAGAGGCTTGCCTCAGAAAAGATTTGAAAATGACCAAACTTGTGTTGCCTGTCCTAAAGACAAACAACACAAGGCTTCTTGTAAGCCCAAGCTTTTTAACTCTATTGATACACCTTTTTTTATGCTACATATGGACTTATTTGGCCCAAATTCTGTTAGTAGTATAATGCATAAGAGGTACTGTCTAGTGATTACTGATGACTATAGCAGGTTCACTTGGGTTTTCTTTTTAGGCTCTAAGGATGAGACACCTAGCATTCTTAACACTTTCATTACATAGATAGAAAATCTAGTGGATAGGAAAGTAAAAGTCATTAGATGTGATAATGGGACAAAATTTAAAAATAGATTTATAGATGAGTTTTGCAAAGAAAAAGGTATTAGAAGGGAATTTAGTGTTGCTAGAACTCCTCGGCAGAATGGGTTGCTGCGAGGAGGAATAGGACATTGATAGAAGCTGCTAGAACCATGTTGGCTGATTCTAAGTTGCCCATCACTTTTTGGGCTGAAGCAGTTAATACTGCTTACTATGTACAGAACAAGGTTTAGGTAGTTAAGCCTCACAATAAGATACCCTATGAGCTTTTTAGAGGTAGAACTCCTGCATTAGGATTTCTATGACCTTTTGGATGTCATGAGACAATTCTTAATACCTTAGACCATCTAGTCAAGTTTGATGGTAAAGCTGATTAAGGTTTCTTGGTTGGATACTCTCTCAATAGTAAAGCCTTTAGAGTATACAACACTAGAACTAGGAAAGTTGAGGAGAACTTGCATGTTGAGTTTTTAGAAAACAAAGCTAATAGTGCAGGTGAAGGTCCCAAATGGTTGTTTGACCTTGAGTCTCTTACCCAATCCATGAATTATATACCAGTTGTTGCAGGAACTAATGATTTTGCAGGTTCAGAAGCTGATGATGCAACAAGTGAAGCAGGTATGGGGGAGAAGAAAGCTCAAGTTCATATTTTGATGCCAATATGGAATACTGTGGATTCATCTTCCAAGGGTATTCAGACTCCTTTTGATGAATCAAAGAAGGGTATTGAAGATGAAAATGATGTAGTAGGAGCTGAGGAACAAGCTAACAGTACAAATGATGTTTGTACTGTTGAGCCCCAAGTTTGTACTGCTGAGCCAATTAATCATACTGCTGGCTCATCAAACTCTAATGCAGCGGATTTCTCAGATGATGAGGTGGATTTAGGCAATCTACCACCTACCTATCAAGTCCCTACAACACCACACACAAGGATAAACAAAGATCACTCCCTGGATAATGTGCTTGGTGACATGCAATCTGAAGTAAAAACAAGGAGACAACTTTTGACTTCAGATCAACAAGGGTTTCTCAGTGAAATATATGATGCAAAGCAACACGAAGATGCCAATACATGTTTATTTGTATGTTTCCTCTCACAGTCTGAGCCCAAGAATGTTCTCAAAGCCTTAGAAGATTCCAGTTGGGTAGAAGCAATGCAGGAAGAGCTTCTCCAATTCAAGATTCAGAAGGTTTGGGTTCTTGTAGATTTACCCAAGGGTATGAGGGTAATTGGCACAAAATGGGTTTTCAGAAACAAGAAGGATGAAAGGGGTATGGTGATCAGGAACAAGGCTAGACTTGTAGCCCAAGGGTATACACAGGAAGAGGGTATAGATTATGAAGAAGTCTTTGCCCCAGTGGCAAGAATTGAAGCCATTAGACTATTCTTGGCCTATGCTTCATTCATGGGATTCACAGTTTATCAAATGGATGTCAAGAGTGCCTTCTTATATGATACTATTGAAGAGGAGGTTTATGTCTCACAACCACCAGGTTTTGTTGCTCCTGAGCATCTAGATAAAGTGTACAAAGTTGTGAAGGCTCTTTATAGTCTACATCAAGCACCAAGGGCTTGGTATGAAACTCTGGCTTCCTACTTTATTCAGAATGGATTCCAAAGGGGCAAGATTGATCAGACATTATTCATCAAGAAGCACAAGAAGGATATCTTGCTGGTTCAAGTATATGTAGATGACATTATCTTTAGATCTACTAGGAAGGAAATGTGTGTAGAGTTTGAGAAACTTATGCATGATAAGTTTCAGATGAGTTCCATGAGGGAACTTACTTTCTTTTTGGGTCTGCAAGTCAAGCAATCAAGTGAAGGCATATTTATCAGCCAGGATAAATATGTGGCAGAGATTCTAAGGAAGTTTCATTTTGTTGATGCTAAGATGGTCAGCACTCCAATTGATCCAGACAAACCATTGCTCAAGGATGTTGATGGAGAAAATGTGGATGTTCACACATACAGATCAATGATAGGATCTTTGATGTATCTCACATCATCAAGACCTAACATCATGTTTGCTGTATGTGCCTGTGCAAGATTTCAGGTCACTCCCAAGGTTTCTCACTTAACTGCAGTCAAGAGGATTTTCAGATATCTTAAAGGTCAACCTAGGTTGGGTTTGTGGTATCCTAGGGAATCTCCCTTTGACTTGGTGACCTATTCAGATAGTGACTATGCTGGTGCAAGCTTGGACAAAAAATCAACAACTGGAGGACGTCAATTCCTTGGTTGCAGACTCATATCATGGAAGTGTAAGAAGTGAACAATTGTGGCAACTTCAACTACAGAAGCTGAATATGTAGCTGTTGTAAGTTGCTGTGGTCAAGTACTTTGGATTCAGAATCAACTTCTTGATTATGGGTACAATTTCATGAACACTGTCATATATATAGATAATAGCAGTACAATTTGTATAATTAAAAATCCAGTTCAACACTCTAAAACAAAACACATAGAAATTAGGCATCACTTTATTAGAGATTGCAATGAGAAAAGATTGATTCAAGTGGTCAAAATAGATTCTGATCAAAACTTTGCAGATCTTCTCAAAAAACCCTTTGATGTAGGAAGGTTTCAATACTTGGTAGCAAGTATTGGGATGCTAAACCCTTAATGTTTTCAACACTATGTGTTTTTGTACATTAATTGGATTTGTACTGCTAGGTTGTCAACTGGTACTGGTTGTATATAGTTAATACTGTTTGTACAATTTTGCTCTGTTTTATTCATACTGTTAGTCAAATGATTATACTGCTATAAAACAAGTGCTTTGCACTTTGTTCTTTTGTTCTTGGACTAACAAATTGCAGGTTGATTGAGCAAATTGCTTAGAATTGTGAATTGAGTGATTTGTGCATTGGATAGTATGGTACTTTGGAGCTTGAAGTGTCTCATCTTTTCACACAACAAATGGTAATTGGTTCACCATGTCTAACCCACATCAAGAACCAACTAGTCAAGAGCAAACGGTTTCTGGTAAAGACTTCTCAAATTCGTTTATGGTTGATAGTTTACCAAAAACTATATGGTTATTAACTCACCATACTTCACAGCAAAAAGTTGGCTAGTCCAAAACAAGCGGCTATTGGTAAAGACACATCAAATCCGTTGATAGCTGATAGTTTGCTAAAAACTATGAATGGGCAGTATTGTTTTTAAATTAAAATTGAGTTTATACTGCTCCTTAAAATTTTTCTTCAAAAGTTTGTACTGGTAGTTCACAGTTTGTACTGATAGTGAAAACTTTGTACTGTTGAACTAGCCGTTACAACTGTTGTGTCAGTAACTATTTTTACTATAGCCGTTGGGTATATTCGTTTGTTACCATACTTATAGGGTTTTTCTTAGGCTAATTTGGAATTCGTTAAGACTCACAATCAGGTGGCCAACTTGGAGAAAACAGAGCAGGGTGATGGACCAATCTTTCATGAGATTGTGGAATTTTTGAACACAAATCATATAAGGTATTCTCTTTCTTGCAACCCTACTCTATATGTCTCTCAAATCACAAAGTTTTGGCAGACTGCAACTGTCACAACTAGTGAAAATGGAGACACATAATTGCATGCTAATGTGGATGGTAAACAAATCATTGTTACTGAGAAATCTGTTAGGAGACATCTCAAATTAGTAGATTCCAATGGTATCCATGATCTGCCAAACACTGAAATTAGGAAGGAAATTGCTAAAATGGGTAGGACACATCTGATCATAAACTTACTTTTCAAAAAGGATGTTTCTCACCCCAATGGAGGTTTTTCATACATACTCTCTTACATTGCTTAAGTCCTAATAAAACCTCTTGGGAGCAATTCAGTAGCAATATTGCTATTGCTCTCATTTGCTTATCCACAAATAAGACTTACAATTTTTCAAAATTTATTTTTGAGAGTATGGTGAATAATGTAAAAAGCAAAACCAAGTTTTTGATGTATCCAAGATTTGTGCAACTCTTTTTGAACAAAAGAAAGAATGAATTAAAGACACATAAGAAAACCTTTCCAACTCCTTGCCTGCAACAAAAGCTTTTTCAAAATATGGCAATGGCAAATAGACTTTTCAATGGGGTTGTAACACCTCTTTTTCCTGAAATGTTGGAAAGCATACAATCTTTTTAGGGTGAAGCGTCAGTAATCCCAACTGAGCCCCAACACACACCCATTGTCACCAACACCTATAGAAGATGAACCAGACATGAAACTATGGTCCCTAAGCCTAGTTTTCCTCCTTACACCTTTGTAGCAGATGAGGCTATCAATTTTGATAGTATGGATGGGGCTAACACTACTGCTTCAGGCTTAGTAGCTGGGCAGGAAAGTGTTAACATCATTAAGACCCCTACCATGGCAACATCTAATGTGCCAAGTCCTTCAAGACTTGCCACAGGTGATGTAATCCCAAGCCACATGGAACATATGGGTGGCTCAGGAGTACTTCCTAGTCCAACTAGGGAAGAAACTGAGTCTATGCCCCAAGATTCACCTCTCCTAGCAGGTAACACAGCTAGAAGTGATGAGGGCACTGATAGACTAAAGGAATTGATGGTTTTCTGTCCTACCTTGTCTAACAAGGTTTCTACTTTGGAGAAGGAGCTCAATGATCACAAGGAGCTTTTTGGAAAAGTCTACACCAAATTAGTCCAGAAGGTAAGGAAGTTGCAGGACAAAGTCAAGAAGCTCAAGACCAAAAGAAAGACAATTGATTCTTCCAGCTCCTCAGATGAAGATGATGATGATTTGGGTGATTCTCCCAAACAGGGGAGGAAAACAGATACAGATACTCAGGGGAGGAAGTTAGATTTTGAAGAACAAGATGTTGGTGGTGATGGTGATGATTATGATATGGATGATGATCAAGCTACAGAGCCTGTGGATATTGAAGAGGGTACTGAATTGTTTAATCTTGAAGAGTTGGAGGATGTTTATCATACTGCTACAAGTTCACAAAAAGGTACTGCTGGCTTAGTATCTCAAATATTTGAAGTATCAAGACATATAGAGGTAGCAGTACAAACTGCTGAGGATCCAAACAAAGCAACTGCTCAAGATAAGGGAAAGGCTATAATGACTCAAGAAGAAATTGAGCAACCAAAGAAAGTAAAGCCAAGGATACAAGCTCAGATGGACTTTGATGCTGAAATGGCAAGAAAAGTGCATGAAGATGAAGTTGCAAGTTTCATGGAAGCTCAAAGATTGGAGAATGAAAGAGTTGCTTCAGATGCACTTGTGGCTCAACAAGCTCATGCAGAACAAATACAGATGCTGATTGATGCAGATAAGGTTCTAAAGGAAAAAGTTCAACAACTTCAACCTGATGAAAGTTTATCTGTTGATGACAGATCAAGGGAGCTTGCAGAATTGATCAACTCAAAGCAAGAAGATGAAGCATTAAAGGAGTTGATTGAAAATATTAAGAGTAAGAAGAAAATCTATAAGAAGAAGATGCCTTCTAGAAGAGAGCAAATAAGTTACATGAAAAGCTACTTGAAGAATCAAACTTACTAGAAGCAAAGCTACTTCAAAGGTATGTCAGATGCAGAAGTAGAGAAGACTTATTTTGAAGCTTATGCAAGGATTCATAAGCCTATTCCAAAAGAATTTATCATTGAGACTGAGGATGGTAAAGGAGAGAAATGAGGAGCTGAGTTGTTAGAATCAGAAACATCTAAGAAGCAAAAGACTGCAGAGGAGAGTTTAACTCATGAACAGCTCAAGAAAATGGTTGTAGTAGTTCCTGAATCTACAAACATTAGTCCATTCCAAGCAAAACATCCTATCATAGATTGGGAGGTATACACAGATGGAAGGATGAAGGGATGGAAGATTATAAGAGTAGGAGGAAAGACTGAGGTGTACAAGTTATTTGAAGACATGCTTAGAGGGTTTTACAGAGAAGACCTAAATAAGTTATGGAGTCTAGTGCAAGAAAAGTTTAAAACCTCAGATCCCTCTGATGATAAAGATAAGGAATTGTGGGTTCAGCTGAAAAGGTTATATGAACCTGATGGAGGTGAATGTATTTGGAGGTTTCAAGCTACAATTAAAGAGGTTTCATGGAGATTATTTGATACTTGTGGTGCTCACAGGATTTCTACTGAAGATGGATTGGAGATTTATATGTTGGTAGAAAAAGAGTATCCTCTCAGAGCAGCAGTTTTATTGACCTTAGTATGTTCAAATCTTGATGTTGAAGGTGATTCAGAGATGGCAGATGAGCTAGTCAGGAAGATATTTGAGCTTGCAGAACAAAGAAAAGCCCAGATTAAAAGATTGACTATGTAGTGTTTGGAAGAATTCCCCCCCAATTATCAAAGTTGGAGTTTAATTCAAGAAACTTAGTGATTTGCAGAGAAATCATAAGTTTAGGGGAGGATTGTTGGGAATTAAACTAACAGTTAAAACTGCCAGGTTCAAAGTTTCAACTGGTGCAAGTTAGAACTAGCAATACTAACTGAGTTAGTACTGTTAGTACTGTCAGTACAAATGGTTTGTACTGCTTATGAGCTGAAGACATAGATAAAGATGTGTGTGCATAAATATAGAATAGATTTGATGTATATCTTATATTTATAGATTGATACGAATATTGTAGTTTACTTGTACAGGACTCCTTGTGTTATAAAAGGAGGTCCTAGGTTAGGTTTTCAGATATATATCGTTCATAGAAGATTCAAGGTTTTGTAACCCTAGTGATAAGCTAAGATCACTCGTATTATTATCAATAATATTGAATCGTTGTGGTTAAATATTCTGTGTTCATAACAAAGCATTGCATTACTCATACAAATATTCTTCTAAGTGTGATCAAGTTGATTCTGCATACTTGATCATATTCACTCAAAGTATCTTATACACATTATACACGTTGAGAGGATTATGATACACTTAGGATATTACTCCTGTATAACGTGTGTAGGATACTTTGAGTGAATATGATCAAGTATGCGGAATCTACTTGATCACACTTCGAAGAATATTTGTATGAGTAATGCAATGCTTTGTTATGAACACATAATATTTAACCACAACGATCCAATATTATTGATAATAATACGAGTGATCTTAGCTTATCACTAGGGTTACAAAACCTTGAATTTTCTATGAACGATATATATATCTGAAAACCTAACCTAGGACCTCCTTTTATAACACAAGGAGTCCTATACAAGTAAACTACAATATTCGTATCAATCTATAAATATAAGATATACATCAAATCTATTCTATATTTATCTACACGCGTCTTTATCTCTGTCTTCAGCTCATAAGCAGTACACACCATTTGTACTGACAGTACTAACTCAGTTAGTACTGCTAGTTCTAAATTGCACCAGTTGAAACTTTGAACCTGGCAGTTTTAACTGTTAGTTAATTCCCAACAGACTAGGGTCTATTTTCTCCAAAGCAAAGATCAAGCTCCTTCAAGATCAAGCTCCTTCAACGATGCTAATCAATGCTTAATTACTAGATTACTTATGGGCAGAAGCTATATCAACTGCATGTTATACCCAAAATCGTTGTTTACAACTGCAAACCGAATATTCAATACTTTCATATATTTGGTGCTCTTTACTATCCAAATAATGATCGTGATGATTTTGGAAAACTCAAAGCAAAGGCTGACATTGGTATCTTCATTGGATATTGTGAGAACTCCAATGGTTTTCGAATCTGGAATCGTCGCACCAGAGAAATTCAGGAGACTATTCATGCTAATTTTGATGAACTTACAGAAATGGCTTCTGAGCAAAACGGCTTAGGACCCGCAACCAACAGTCTAAATTTTCCAGATCAATCAGTTGCACCTCTTTCACTTAACAATAAAGAATTAGAAACACTGTTTGCTCTATTGTTTGATGATTCTTTTGCATGTCGTGTACCAGATGTATCACCAATTTTCACTGCACAACCTGATAATAATCCGATACCTAATACACCTGCTACTACAACAACTACAGTTGCTACAGATGCACCTCCAATTAAATCTTCATTAACAGCAGAACAAACCGCTTCAAACATTGACAATGCAGCTGAAGATCTTTAATAACAACCAGTACCCGAACCTTCGGATTATGACCCAAATGCGTTCTTTAATCCATTTGCACCGACTCCAACCATTCCTGATATTGCAGAGTCATCCAAACACAATTTAGACCCATCTAAACTGCATATGTTCTATCAACATCACCCTTCAACACATCATTGGACTAAAGAACATCCCTTAGTAAACATCATCGGCAATCCCTCAGCTCCAGTTATAACAAGATGAAAACTTCACACCGATGCTGAAAACTACATCTATGCACTCAAATTCTATCAAGATGAACCCAAAAACATCAAAGACGCACTAACATACGACAACTGGATTGAGTCAATGCAAGAAGAACTAGACCAATTCAAAAGACTAGAAGTGTGGGAGTTAGTTGAAAGACCAGATGGGGTCTATGTCATGGGACTAAAGTGGATTTGGAAAAACAAGTTAGATGCAGATGGCACAGTGATTCATAACAAATCGCGCCTGGTAGCTAAAGGATTCACTCAGCACGAAGGAATTGATTTTGAAGAGTCCTTTGCTCGAGTTGCTAGGCTTGAGTTTTTCCGTATCTTTCTAGTATACGCTGCACACAAGAATATGGTTGTTTATCAAATGGATGTGAAAACGGCATTTCTGAACGGTCAATTACGTGAGGAAGTGTATGTTAGTCAACCAGAAGGATTCGTCGATCCAGAGCATCCCAATCATGTATACAGACTCAAGAAGTCCCTTTACGGACTTAAAAAAGCCCCAAGGGCATGGTACGATAAATAACTGCTTTCTTGCTTGCCAATCGTTTTACTAAAGGTTCAGTGGATCCAACTTTGTTTATTCAAAAACACGGGGAGGAAATTTTAATTGTTCAAATCTATATCGATGACATTATTTTTGCGTCAACAAACAAAAAATATTCAAATGCTTTTGCAAGATTAATGAAACAAAATTTTGAAATGTCCATGATGGGTGAACTTACGTTCTTCTTAGAACTCCAAGTTCATCAATCATCCCGTGGAATTTTTCTAAGTCAGTCCAAGTATGCTCTTGAGATTTTAAAGAAACATGGCATGATAAGTTGTGATACTTATAACATACCTATGTCTGCATCATCCCCAAAGCTAGATGCTGATTTACATTGTACACCTGTTGACCCTACAAAATACCATAGTATGATTGGGTCCCTTATGTATCTAACAGCCAGCAGACCAGATATAGTTTTTGCTGTATACCTATGCTCCTGTTATCAGTCACGACAAACTGAAAGACACCTCTATGAGGTTAAAAGAATCCTTCGATACATAAAGGGAACCATCCATTTGGGGATCTGGTATCCGAAGGATTCTGGAATTGAACTAATAGCTTTTTCATATGTTGATCATGCAGGATGTTTAGACACACGCAAAAGTACACCTAGGGGAGTGCAGTTTCCAGCAATGTTGCAAAAATCGGCCGTGGCGGCCAATCAATCGCCGATATATCGGTAATCGACCGCCGACCTTGTCGAATTATGAAAATCGGACAAAAAATCAGTTTGGGGAAAAAAAGGGCCAAAAATCGGCCGTATCGGCCGTATCGGCCAGGTTTAAAAAAATTAA
Source organism: Artemisia tridentata subsp. tridentata (assembly GCA_021014915.2). Taxonomy (NCBI): domain Eukaryota; kingdom Viridiplantae; phylum Streptophyta; class Magnoliopsida; order Asterales; family Asteraceae; genus Artemisia; species Artemisia tridentata. The sequence goes on along the minus strand of CP139509.1, from coordinate 267,541,986 downwards.
AAATTTAGGCATTCTACTTAATTTGGGGATCGTTTATTTCACTTATAACATACAATAAGCCTCATAATCAGAATTGGTGCCTTTTATTGAGGTTTAAAAACATAGTAGGCTTGGAATCAGTTACGATCTTTAGTTTGGTCTCCAGAAATACCAAAATCATGCAAAAAATGTCAATCCGATTAATCACCAATTAATCCCGCCTTGGCCGATTAATCGCTGCAGGGTGGTCGACCGCCACGCTACCGATTCACGATTTTTGAAACATTGGTTTCTAGGAGACAAACTTGTATCTTGGCAGTCAAAGAAGCAGGATTGCACTTCATTGTCATCTACAGAATCAGAATATGTAGCCATGTCAGATTGTTGTGCTCAAGTCATTTGGATGCGATCACAGTTGATGGACTACGGTTACATTTTCAATAAGATTCCCATGTACTGCGACTCCAAGAGTGTCATTTCCATCTCATGCAACACGGTTCAACATTCGAAGTCAAAACATATCGCACTTCGATATCATTTATCAAAGAGCCTGTTGAAAAGGGTACAATTGAATTATACTTTGTGGGTACTAAATACTAATTAGCGGACTTATTCACCAAAGCCTTGCCCCATGCAAGATTTGTGGAATTAGTTCACCAAATTGGTATGCGGTGTTTGACTCGAGATGATTTGAACAACTTTCATAAACACAACTAAGAAAGTCAAACACCAAAACCTTTTTTGTAAATATCTTATCAAAAAAAAAAAAAAAAAAAAGATTTTCATTTTTCATCTTTCTTTGTAAAATAAATAAATAAATAAATAATGCAAATACAAAATTTTCGTCAACACTTTATTCATTTAAAATAAATTAACCATTCTTTCCGAACAAGCGTTGAGGGGGAGTATGAAATTCAAATTTTAATATTTTCCTTAAAATATGTACTTGCATATTTCCAAAAAGATGTTGTTTTAAACATGTGTTGGTAATATTATTCTCGTGATACCCTCCTTGATCTTAAAATGTTTTCTAATATTCATAAGTCAAGGGGGTGTATTAAAATTGTTCTTGTCAAAATAATGTCAAGTCTTGTTAATATTTTGTGAGTAAGGGACTTAGATTGCTAAGTTATGTCGTTAAGGGACTTAAAGTGACAAAAGTTGAAAGATTGAATTTTTAACACAAAAACAAAAGTTAGATGCATTTACTGCATTTGACTTTTACATTTATTCTTCACCAAACAAAATCAACGACTTAAATTCATTCTTCAAATCCATTAAAGACTTATCAAATTTGTGAGTGTTTATATAATCTTTAGATAAATATAAGAAATGGTTTTCAATGATGTTGTGATCCAACGGCTAATTTGTTCGCAATTGTTAATTTTAGATTTAGAGAGTTTGAGTTTGATTTCTGTTGTGGGTTATGTTCTTAAACAAGTTTTTAACATGATTCTATAACCCAATCGTACCCAGAAACACGAATTGATGATTTTTCAATTTAGGGTTCATGCGTATGAATTGGGGGAATTCAAATGATTGTGTTTTGGTCTAATTAAATGCATGGGTTACTGTCCTTACATGTTTTGTAATACTATTTGATCATCAAATCATACCCAGAAACAGGTTTGAATCAATTTCGATGCTTAGGGTTTATGAAGAACACGTCTAGGTTCAAACCTATTGATTCATGGCTAAAAATTGTTAAAAGTCAGACCATTGAGCTTAGAATCATCATAGTAACCTAAGGGAATCAATCACATAAACATCTAATCCATTAACTTGAATTTCGACATATTTGATATGAGGGTTCATCAAAATTGTAAATGGATGTTCTCAAATTAGATAAACTGTTTTTGGATGTGTTTAAATGAGCTTAAAGATCATATTGTTACTTGTGGTTTAATCTAATTTGGACATGAAACCAATTTCGATAAAGATTCACAAAGTACATCTACAGTGTTCATAGGAATTTCTTGTATAAGAAATTGTCGAAATTGAAAAATCCATCGGAGTTGCATAACTTTGTCGCAATTGAACAAAATTTATCGAAATTCTAAAATTCATCGCAATTGGACATAGTTTATCGAAATTCAATTTTTACATCGCAATTGGACAAAACCATCGGAATTGCATAACTTTGTCGCAATTGCACAAAAGTTATCAAAATTCTAAAATTCATCGCAATTAGACATAGTTTATCGCAATTCAATTTTTCATCGCAATTGAACATGATTTGTCGCAATTCAATTTTTCATCGCAATTGAACATTGGTTGTCGCAATTGGACAAAATGCGTCGCTATTCAGAAACATTGTCGCAATTGGACTTACTCATATTAAATTCTAATAAATTCACAAGTTGTCGCAATTGATCATTAAGTTATCTAAATTCAACTTAAACCATAACTTGTCACAGTTAAGAGTGTTTATGGCAATTGAAAATTGATTAAGTCACATTATCGTAACACTAAGTCACAATGTTGAGTTTTTGCAAAATTAATAATTTCTGGACATAAAATCAATGATACAATTAATTGGTCACATGAAATGTCACAACTTTAACATATTGCTAACTTTCATGTTTTTTCTGCATATCTGTGTCTTTGATTGATATTTCAGAATTCACTAACAGCTGCTTAACAACCACTTCCCATGCTGATGTGCCCGTTAGAGTGCAAGTTTTAAATTTATAACACGATCTACCAATGATTCAAACGCAACACATACGAGAAAGTATACTCGTCCGTGTGTAGTAAAAGATGAAATGGAAAGCCGAGGTCGTTCACAGGGATTTGGGTAGTTTTTCGGATGTGAGTTTTGAATATACTATCAATCTTTGTTCAACGATTCTAATAGCAAGCAAATAATGATGACTTAAATTCAATATATTAAAACTACACTTGCCTAGACTAGTTTTGCACAACTATCTTGATTTGATTATGACAATGATTCCATTTAATTATGATCAATAAATTATGAGGTGTTCTAATTCAATTAGTGGGTATGCTAATCCTATTGCTTCCAACACTTTCAATCCTCGTCAAGATTTTAAGATGACAAAAACAATATTTAAGATTTTATCAACCAAGACTAACACAACTCAATCACTTGATTCGCTTTCGTTTCACAAGCAATTGACAACCACACTATTTTAGTTTTCCAAGTTTAACCAAGTTACTTATGAAATGGTGAATACATAAGGTAACACCCTTATAGACAAAGGTTTACAACTAATTGACTAACAATGTCTTTTTCAACCCATTACACTATTAGCAATTAACCAAACTTGACAACTCTTTGGTGGAGAAAACTCTTAATAGCAAAATTCGATCTTAGTATTAGCTTTTCGTTTAACTAGAACCATGGAGTCATAATCAACCAAGAATCATATCACAAACATCATCTAGGCAAATGCTCAAAGCACTTAGCCAGTCATGGCAAACAAAGAAATAACCACAAGAAATTTATCACATGAAAACATAATTAAAAAGTCTTACAAAGGTTGTAATGATGATTACAAGAATTAGGAACACTTGTGAGATGATCAACAAAGATTCCTTGAATGATTAAATTGATGATTGATGAATGTAAGCTTCTTTTTTTCCTGCGTTTTTCTAACCTTGTCGCCCCTTGAGAGTGTGAAATGAGTTGTAGTAGTTGTTGATTATCGATTAGTTGTAGATAGATTATATGATAGTAGCCTCCTTCTCTCTTGGCCAAGCATACATATTAATAAGATGTCACCCCTTGATCACCAAGAAAAATACTTGAGCCCAAAGTATCATAAAAATTCTGCACTTGGAGTAAATGAAGTGTAATGAAAACCCATATGAAGATTTAGTTCATTAAAGATAGCCATTAAGTGTGCCAGCAATTGTATGAACCCAAGGTTTGAAGTCTCGACCTAAGGTTCAGATTTCGGCCCAAGGTTTGGAGTAAGGATGGCATGGCATTATTGAACCTTGGTTTGAACTTGAGCCTTAGATGTATTTCTTGAATCTTTGGCTGAAGAAGCAAGCCATAACTCTTCACATATAACTTTTCATTTATTTCATCAATTCTTGATCTTTTCTTGAACTTGGAAATCATTGTAATCTTGATTCTTTATCCTTAACGATTTCCCAAAGCCTTTATTTTGAGAAGAATCTTATGTTTGTGCAAAAGCTCTTGATTTAACAACTTTTCTTCATCTTTTTAGCCATTTACTTGAACTTGATTGTACCTGAACCTGAATACATCTTTTGTATCTTTTTAAGCAAAATATGTTCACAAATACAACCAAATACAATGCATAAACATAGAAATAACGCGACTAAAACATGTACAAAATGAGCGTTATCAAATCCCCCACACTTACACTTTGCTTGCCTCCAAGCAAATCTAGCTTTTAGAAGTAAATCCACATGATATAAATTATAATGATTCAAAAAATGAGATGCAAATCCATCAAGTACAAGATAAGATCCATCTATTTAAGCTTATAAATGAAAAATCGAGATGTTTGACAATACCTTAATGATTCTCTTGCTTGATAACATGTTAAGACACCTCACGAAAAGAAATGAAGTATAATTCACTCAACTCTCATTTGTTTAGTGGGTGAGTATATAAGAAAATAACACTCATTGCTCAGTCATGATCCACATAATACCATAGGCTTGTACAAGAAACAAAACTCCACCGACGTGGCGTAAGCACCAAGTGTAAACATCTAAGAGGACTTTTATTTGGGTTTCAAGGGTTATATAAGACTTACGTGCAACTATCTTATGCAAAACATAATAGCTCGCTAACAACGAATTCTTGAATCATAAAATAACGGATGGTCACTAAGGATAACCTTAGACCGCTAAAAACGCTACCTAATTCCTCAAGAAATCGGATGGTCACCACATGTCACTACACTTGATAATTTCCACAAAGTCAAAAGGTAGGGATAAGACATGGGATATATATGAAATTGGTTTAAAATAAAAACTTCACAAATAGTCAAAGTCTACAATCAATTGCTACTAGCTACATCAACCGCTTTCCTTTGAAATCGGGAACTATCTTTGATTGATATCTTACTTTTATAGCTCATTGGCTATTCTTGTCACCAAACAATTGCGATGACTTATTTCTATTTTTCTCTTTTTCCTTCTCTTCTTTTCTTTCATCATTTTTTTAACGATCAAAATACCAATAGATCTTCCATGTGATTATCATGGAGTTCGCAACTTTCTCAATTTCAAGGATTCCCACATAACAACCATCTTTCATTGTAGCTAGAAACCAACCAAGACTTGACTATAGGTAAGGTTAAGGCTAAAAGTGTAAAATATTTTTCTGGTGTAACAAAATGAAAAGGATGGCTCAAAGGGTGTACTAATGGTATCTAGCACTAAAATTGAGTGCTAACAAATGGGTTCATATAAGTAGTTAACTAACCGATGTGGCTAGTTAATATATCGTTAAGTGTAAAAACACGCGGGTTGCCTCCCGAGAAGCGCTAAATTTATTAATGAGTCATTAGCCCGACTCAATCTTTCTTACTTTGGTGTTTTATATTTGGGATTCTTTCCTGACTTCTTGGGAATATACACCACATTTCCTTTCACTATTCCTTTTCCGGTTTTATCAATATCATGTAACTTGGCGGTATTGCAAGTTCTAGGGAGAACATCCCAGATGTAACCAGTTTCCGCAGCCCATGGGGTTACTTTTTTATAATCAGCTGGAAAAGGTGCCATAAATGGAATAGCAGTGTATTTCTTTTCATCGATCAATTCGAGTGGGATTTCTTCACTTGACATTTCATTCAATTGCTCCTCATCATGGTAGAGTTTGATTCGATGTCCGTTAACAATGAAAGTTCCACCGTGTTTGTCATATAATTCGACATATCCGGATGGAAAACCATGTTTTACCACTAAGGGACCAAGCCATTTGGTTCTGAGCTTAGGAGCTTTGAATTTGTACTTAGAATTGAACAAAATAACTTTGTCTCCGGCCTTGAATTCTTTCTGGATTCTTAGTTTCCTATCATGATAAGCTTTTGTTCGGGCTTTGAATAGTTTGGAATTCTCATACGCTTGGAGTCTTAATTCATCGAGTTCATGTAATTGCAAGAATCTTTTTTCTCCAGCGATTTTGAGATCGGAATTACATTGCCTCAACGCCCAGTAAGCGCGGTGTTCAATTTCAAACGGCAAATGACAAGTTTTTCCATATATAAGTCTATATGGAGTTGTACCAATTGGAGTTTTATATGTCGTTCTAAAAGCCCATAGAGCATCATTGAGTTTCCTTGACCAAACAGAAGGATTATCCTTGACTGTTTTTTCAAGTATTCTTTTCAAAGCTCTATTGGTGTTTTCAACTTGACCACTGGTTTGAGGGTGATATGCAGTTGAGAAACGATGGTGAAATCCATATCGTTTCATAGCTTTCTCCATTTGACGGTTACAGAAGTAAGTTCCTCTGTCACTTATTAAAGCTTATGGAATTCCGAATCGAGAGAAAAGCTTTTTCAGAAAATTCACAACCACTCGTGCATCATTTGTGGGTAAAGCCTCTGCTTCTGCCCATTTAGTGACATAGTCAATTGCAACGAGGATATATTCGAATTTATGAGATTTAGGAAAAGGACCCATGAAATCAATTCCCCAAATATCAAAGATTTCAGAAACTTGTATGCTCTTTTGTGGCATTTTGTCTCTACGAGAAAGACTACCAGACTTCTGACATGCATCACAATTCTGCATAAGCGTATGTGCTTCTTTAAAAATTGTTGGTCAATAAAATCCCGCATCAAAAACTTTTTTCGCGGTTGTGGATGGACCGTAAAGTCCTCCAGTTGGGCCGTGATGACATTCATCAAGAATTTTTCGAGTCTCTGAACCATACACGCATCTTCTAATTAACCCATCAGGACACATTTTAAATAGATACGGTTCATCCCAAAAATAGTATTTCAGGTTTGCAAAGAATTTACTACGCTCAGCGTAAGATAGACCTTTTTGTAATATTCCTCCAGCTAAATAGTTTGCATAATCTGCAAACCATGGGATTTCTTCTTCATCAATTACCATAAGGGTTTCATTGGGAAAATTATCATCGATCTCGTCTTCACCGAGTTCCTCTAAATTAGGATTTTCTAATCTAGATAAATGATCTGCTGCAACATTTTTCGTACCTTTCTTATTCTGGATTTCTATGTCAAATTCTTGAAGCAATAAAATCCATCGGATAAGACGTGGTTTGGCATCTTGTTTGGCAAACAGATATTTAAGATCTGAATGATTATTGAATACAATTGTCTTTGACAAAACAAGATAAGAGCGAAATTTGTCAAATGCAAAAACTACAACCAAAAGTTCCATTTCAGTGACTGTATAGTTTTGTTGGGCACTATTCAAAGTTTTGCTGGCAAAGTAAATAGGACGAAAATGTTTTTGATTGAACTTATGCACGTCATCATCAAATAAGTTCTTGGACCGTTTTGAGCCTTAGGGTTCAACAATAACAATGAACAATATGCACAGCGGATTAAAACAAAACAATTGTTATTGACACAAAGTTTCTCTTCACAATCACCTCCAATTATATTTGATCAGAATATAACGTGTTACCTAACTGTAACAGAGATCTAAGATACCTCAGACCTTGAAGGATACGAACCAACTTTACAAACCCTAGGCGTTTACAAACCTACACGCCTAGGTTACACACACACACACCCCTTTTGACTACATTATGGAAGACACATATGAAACCTATGTACCCTTGATCTCTTTATATAATAGAGATTTAGGGTTTACAAAATACTACGAAGGACTAAAATATAAAATCTTCTTTATCAAGTAAGTCCCTTGTGTTTCATTCTTCATTAATTGAAGAATTCTTCTTTTGTTACTTTAGGTCCTTCATGTTTCATTCTTTCTTGTTTTGTATCATCAAATCTAATAGACCTAACAATCTTCCCCTATTTGATGATGACAAAACAAACTCATTCTTGTACGAACTTCCCTAGACGAAGTAGCAGAAGTTGAGATAATTAAATCTCACCATGAATGAAACAATCTTGTCTTCCCCTTAAACCATGCCATGCCATCACAATATTTCTTCCCCTTTTTGTTATCAACAAATAGAGAATGTAATCAATAGAAACTTCCCCTCGAGTGATGCATGTATATTAAATGATTCTTCAAATCTGTAGGCTTTAGATACTGTTGAAGAAAAATAATCATCACCAATTTGATGTTGAAGAAGAAGAAACCAACCTTGTGTCCTATGCCTTGTACTAAATACGACTTTGAACGTATACTTAACGTATAGGGAGACCTCAATCCCTTGACAATAACCACTGAGCACAAATAACGTAACTCCTTCAAGTGTTTTGTCAATTCGAGTCACTTGAACGAACAAACAAGCATCTTAAAACGAATGGGAACGTTTAAGATATGATAAAACACAACCTTGATAAATTCAACCGCATCATCAAAGAAATAATAAATAATCCTCTCCTCCAATAAGAAAATTAATGCGAGCCTTTAAAACTTTAACAAACAAATAAACCAAAAACAATCTTCTTCGTGTGTGTGAACTTCCCCTGTGTGTGTGTAAACTAATAACCAATGCTTACTTCCCCTCACTGCTCGTAAATCATGCAACTATCAATCATGTAAACCCAGCAATAATGTAACAGCAGAGAGTAAGTCCAACAGCAGAGTCAATATGCGTAACAGCAGAGTGAGATATGTCGAGCAGCAGAGTGATCAAAACTAACAGCAGAGTATTATAACCACCGACAGCAGAGTAAAATAACTAAACAGCAGAGTATAATATATGCAGCAGCAGAGTAATAAGCGTAACAGCAGAATAAAATATACGTAGCTGTAGTATCAATCCAGTAAACCAATATCTGCTCCCATTATTACACATGTCGCATCAAATATAATATAGCACTTGACCCATTCTCAAATCATTAAACCAATGTGAATCGATTATGCACTAAGCGACAAGTATATTCAACTGACCCTATAGACCTCTTGTATGAATTAATTAGAGCCGCAACTGACCTTAATATGATAATCGTATATTGGACAGTCCCACAATATTCACTTCATATAATAATCGGCGATATTCACTTGCTCCACTTTATTATATTCGATGAGTCAAATCAACCCCACAACCGACCAATTTAAATTCAATCAGTACGAGAATAATTAATTTAGACCTTACCGATTATTTGCCTTCTTCAAGTCTGCACTTTTTCAACGAATCAGCTGTTCTTCGACAAAACAAAAACTTTGTGAATCCCTAGGTAACGAGCTCCCCAAGCTCTGATACCACCTGATTGAACTTATGCACGTCATCATCAAATAAGTTCTTTGACCGTTTTGAGCCTTAGGGTTCAACAATAACAATGAACAATATGCACAGCGGATTAAAACAAAACCGTTTCGAGCCTTCTCGTTGTCCTAATACTGCCCCAACAGCAAAATCACTTACATCGTATAAAAGTTCGAATGGCAGCGACCAATTTGGTGAAACCATAATTGGTGCGTTTGTTAACTTATTTTTGAGTGTTTCGAATGCCTTGATGCATTCTTCATTGAAATCAAAGACTGAGTCTTTCTTGAGAAGCTTCATCATAGGAAGAGATATTTTTGAAAAATCTTTGATGAATCTGCGGTAGAATCCTGCATGTCCTAAGAAACTCCTAACGCCTTTTACGTTAGTCGGGGGTGGTAATTTAGCAATAGCATCAATTTTTGCTTTGTCAACTTCAATTCCCTTGCTTGATATCTTGTGACCAAGCATAATGCCTTCTGTCACCATAAAGTGACATGTTTCCCAATTAAGCACGAGATGAGAAGTTTTGCATCTTTCAAGCATTTTGTCAAGATTGGAAAGGCATGACTCGAATGAGTCTCCAAATACCGAGAAATCATCCATGAAAACTTCCATGGAGGTTTTAAGCATATCTTGAAAAATAGCAATCATGCATCTTTGAAATGCTGCTGGTGTGTTACAAAGACCAAAAGGCATACGCCTATACACATATGTTCAAAAAGGACACGTGAATGTGGTCTTTTCTTGATCAGCTAGATCGATTGGAATTTGGAAATAACCAGAAAATTCATCAAGAAAACAAAAGAATTTGTTTCCCGCAAGTCTTTCCAACATTTGATCCATGAACGGTAAGGGAAAATGATCTTTTCGAGTGGCGTCATTTAATTTTCGATAATCAATGCACACTCGCCAACCGGTTATGGTTCTGGTAGGAACAAGTTCATTACGTTCATTAGTCACGATAGTTGTTCCTCCTTTCTTAGGAACACAGTGAACAAGACTCACCCATGAACTATCCTCAATGGGATAAATAATTCCAGCGTCAAGAAGTTTGATTATCTCCTTCTTAACAACTTCTTTCATGTTTGGATTGAGTCTTCGTTGTCTTTGAACAACGGGTTTCGAATCATTTTCAATATTGATTTTGTGTTTGCAAAAGTTTGGACTTATTCCACGAATGTCAGAAGTTTTCCAGGTGAAAGCTTCTTTATGATTTTTAAGTGTAGAAACAAGACGTTCTTTTTCATCAGGTTTGACTGCTGAAGATATGACAACTGGAAGAAAAGAATTTTCTTCCAAAAATGCATATTCCAGATGATCAGGAAGAGGTTTTAAGACGAGATCTACTGGCGGATCTTCAATTGAAGTTTTGATTCTCATATCATCATTGAATTCCAACTCCTCAAAGTTGGTATTTTCTTCCTCAGAAATTTCTTCGGTGTCTATCTGCATAAATTCAGCGAATTCTCTTTCGAGATCTTCATCACTGATTTGTCAAGATGTTTTATGAGTCTTAATTCTTTCATCAAGCAACTCATCAAATGTTTCCTTTGTTATTTCATCGATAACATCAATGCTATAACAAGTGTCATCATTTGCATGAGAATATTTCATGGTTTGATTAATTGAAAAAGAGATTCATTCGTCCCCAACTCCAAGGTTGAGTTCTTTATTTTTCACTCGACTAATAGCATATGCTGTATTTAGGAAAGGTCTTCCTAGAATCAATGGAACTTTGCTATCTTCCTCCATTTCGGGGATCACAAAATCAACAGGAAAAACAAATTGCCCAACTTGAATAAGCATGTTTTCAGCTACTCTAAGAGGATATTGGATAGTATGATTAGCTAAACGTATACTCATTCTTGTGGGTTTCAATGTATTGATCGAAAGCTTCGCATACAATGAGTATGGCATAAGAATGATACTTACACCGAGATCGGCTAAAGAATCACAAGTGATTGAATTTCCTAGAGTGCATGGGATAAGAAAACTTCCAGGATCACCGAGTTTTTTTTGGTAGTTGATTTTCAATAATGGCGGAGCAATCTTCATTCAAGAAGGTAGCGGAAATGTTTTCTATTTTAATTTTGTTGCTCACAAGTTCTTTCAAAAACTTCCCATAATTGGGCATTCCCGCCAGGACATCAACAAGAGGAACGTTAATCCTAACTTCTTTGATTAAGTCAATGAACTTGCCATATTGCTCTTCCATCTTTTCTTTCCTCAAACTTTGAGGATATGGAATTCTCGATTTATATTGTTTAAGAGGTGGAGTAGGTTTAACGGTTGGTGTAGGAATTCGTTCGTTATCTTTTAGTTCTTCCTCTACTTCATCCTCACTATCATCATGAACGATAGTGGTTGTTTGGGTTGGGTTGGGTTGTAGATCATAAGATAAACCACTACGAGTATATACAGCACTTACATGCTCATTCCTCGTTTGAGGTGGACGATAAGATCCAGATGATGATGGTTTGGGGTTGGTTTGAGTATTGCTTGGCAAAGTACCAGGTGGTCTTGCAACAAGTTGATCGAAAAGACGTGTTAGGATCTCTGGGAAATAAGAGTTCATTGTTGCTGCCGATAGTGTAAAGTTGGTTCCTGCCGATAGCTTGGTTCCTGCCGATAGCTTGGTTCCTGCTGAAAGCTCATTGCTGCCGACAGTGTTATCTTGTTCCTGCCGATAGTATTGTTGCTGCGGATAGTATTATTTGTTATCCGCATATTTAGAATGTTTGTTATGATTTATTTTTAGAAGAGATTGTTGTTAATCTCTTTACACGTTTTCTTGTAGAACGGGTTAGGGTTAGGTGATCTTGTTAGTATAAAAAGATAAACCCGTCTATGAGTTTATGCACGCCTTGAACATCTTTTAACATTCAATAAACGATTCTTAGTTCAATAGTTTGATCCATAGAGGATCATTGTTCTTTTAGAGTTTTCTTCTTTATAATACTTGCTGTTTAGTTTCCGCATAAACACTTGTATTGCAGAGGTTCTTGTTTATACCAAGCTCAATCAAGCTCGAAGTACTCGATCCTACAAGTGGTATCAGAGCCTGGTAAGGATCTCTGATAAAGAAGGAAACTGTGTTGAAGTGTGTCTCTCTTGAATCTCTTCACAATGTCACTATCAGGAGATAATTTTGAATTATGCGCAAGGAGGATTAGGAACTTGTTCCACAATAAGTCCTATGAAGAAAAAGGAAATTTGGAAGAATATGCTCTGTTAGGATTCCCATCTCAGGTACAAAGATGTAACTCAGCATGTCAAGAATTGTATTCAACTCTTAATATTGAATATGATGACATGAAATCCAAGTATAATGAATATTTTATTAAGGTACAGGCTTATGACAAAGCAGTTAAAACATTAGAAAAGCAAAAGGTTTGGTTTCAAAAGAATCAGTTAGCATATGAGGAAAAGATAAAGGTTTTAGAAAGGGATTTGAAAAACACCACTAATGAGCTTAAACATTCTGAGTCTCAAAAGGCTAAGATGATGTTAGAAAAACAGGATGTGCAGACTAAACTAGACAATACCTTGGCTAGGTTTAATAAATGGAAAGATTCATCTAAAAACCTAAACAAGTTAGTTGATAGTTCTATGTCTACGAAAACAAAAAGAGGTTTAGGGTATAGTAACTTGATAGGGCCAAATCAATTTTATGACCCTAATGAGTATAGTGTTTTTAACCCTGAACCTGTAGACTATCAAAAACCTGTTAAATATGTGAAAGAAGGTGGAATGAATGCTGTTTCTCCACCTATAAGAGGAGTTTTTATGCCTTCTCCTGTACACTCTCTCTCTGATATTGACTCAGATGAGTCACAAATGGTTTATGGTAAAAAGTCCAAAGACTTACCTGAATCTAATGATTGTGTCTCTTGTCACACAAGTGACAAATCCTCTGAAGCAGAGTCTAAAGACTTTGTTTCATGTGACTCAAGTGAAAAGTCAACCACTCCCAAATATCACAGGTCCTCAAGTTCAACAAATGGTATATCTACTCCCAAATCAGTCTTTTCAGATAACAGCTCATTGAATTCGTTTAAAAACAACTGTGTCTCTAGTTCCACTAGTGATAATGGTGTCCATATTAAGAAAAGCTGTAGTAAAAACAAGGCTGTTAGGAAGAAAACATGTTTTGTGTGTGGTAGTCAATATCATCTTATAAAAGATTGTGATTATCATGAGAAAAGGTTGAATGGTGGGAAACATCAGAACAGATCATTGTGGAAAAATGTTAAACAAATCCCACCATATGTTCCACAAGCAGCAGGAATGAATTTTTATAGGAGTCCTTTTCCTGCTGATAGACCTATTCCTGCTGGTTCCTCTGTTCCTGCTGATTTTCAGGGAACCATTTCTGCTGGTACATCTTCATATTATCTCAGGGATTTTTGGCCTGTCTATTCTAATCAAGTCTTTGGAGGGGGAATGGCTTATTCTCCATGGTATCCTTGGTAGTTGTTTTGTTTGGTTGTTCATGTTGTTGTAATTGTGTTTGCTGGTTTATAGGGTAGCTTTAGCCTAAGGGGAGGCTAATGCTTGTAATTTTGTCTTGTTTTTCATTCTTTTAAGTTTTGTTTGTGTTTCTCTAATCTTATCTTGCAGGATTTTCAGTGTCTTTTGTTAGTTAACTTTATTTTGCAGCTTCTTAATGCTTGGATTTAAAGCTTAATACAGCAATTTTCATTCATCATAAGAAAGATCAGTACATTCAGTTGCTGGTTACAAAAGATTTCGAGTTACAAAAGATACTTATCAACATCATTCAAAACATCATTCCACATCATACAAAAGCTACAAAAGATTCCAATCATCCACCATAAATCTACCTAAACCTTACCACCTATTCCATCTTCTCTTTACCCTTACCCATGTTTTCAGGCATGTACCTCTTTCCTCTCTGGCGAATGATCTCTTCATAAACATGGGGGACTGCAAGTGCCAAGATGACTGGCCGTGGTTGTCTTTGTTCAGGGGATGGCTTTGAAGAGCTTGAGGTAGTTGACCTCTGATGAGTTCTGGATCGTGTCCTTGAAGATGGATGGATTGGTTGTGAAGTAGGGATACCTGCTTGTGGAGTTGGTTGGGTTGGTTGTGGTTTTGGGTTGCTTGATTGTGAAGCTGGCTGGGTTGGCTTGGGAGTGGTTCTGGTGAGATTCTTCCTTTGTCTTGGATCTTTGCCTTCACGTTGTCGATTGTGTCGACTTCTAGGGTTTGGTTTTTCTCGGCTTGAACCTTCTTGATGTTTAGCCTTGCCTTTTGGGACTGGTACTTTATAAAAAGCTGCAGTTGCTCTCTCCATCTCTTCAGCAAGCAGAGCTTCAGTTTCCTTCATCTGTCTTCTGTCCTCATCTGTTAAAGGAAAATTGGGAGGGAAAGTCTCCCATTCACCCTGGTAATACACCAAAGACTTCAACTCTGATGAATCTTCATCATCAGAGCTAAAGTACTCAAAAGAAGAAGGGGTAGATGGAAGAGGATCAGATGAATCCTCCTCAACCTTGGCCTTACCTTTGGTTCTAGAGGATGATGTTATTTTGGGGAAGTAGTTGTTCCATCCTGAGTCACTAGAGGAGGATGAATCTGATGAGATTTCGATGATTGGATGTTTGGATGAACTCATTCTGTGGTTTGATTTTTGGAGATTTAGTTTGATTTGTGGTAATAAAGGGTTTTGTGATGATAAAGTTATGTGATCTGAGGGTTATATAACGATATGGAGATTAGTGCAAATTTATTGCTGGTTGGTATTGAGAATTAATATGGGTAAGTTATTCTTAATGACTATGTTCGGTAGATTGACTTCGGTTAAATCACTTCATTCCTGCTGAATGGTCAAAGATTTTATTTCTGCCGATTGACCAAGTGTTACTGCCGAAAGGTCAAACTTTCTTAAGTTAATTGATCAATGATACGTGCAATAAATAGCAGCAATTTAAAGTGATATTTTTGGAAACTCAACATATAATTGCACATCTCTCATCTCTATTTCTTAGAAACCTATCAAACCCTAATCTTCTCATTTCAAACCCTAAATCATTCCTTCAATACAATGACAACTCTTCGTTACAAAGATGATCATAACAAGGTTGCTTATTTGGAATCATCTTCAAAAAGTGCTGGTTATGATGAAGTGCTGGAATTTCTTCGTGGGTCATCTATTTGTTATGCGCTCACATATTGCCCAGTAACGGTATATGATTCTTTGGTCAAACAGTTTTGGAGAACAGCTAAAGTTAGACATGTTGTGGGAAGGGAAAATGATATTGTTGCTACCATAGATAATCAAGAAGTGGTTATTACTGAGGAGTTGATTCGAGTTCAGCTTCAATTTCCTGAGGAACAAGGAGAATATGATCTTCCAAGGCAAGACATTCTTGATGGTATGGCAGCTATCGGGTATCCTGTTGCTGGAAGTTGCACCTTCTTGAAAAGTAGGTTGTCTCCTCAATGGAGGTTTCTGATTCATACTTTACTCCAGTGTCTTAGTGTTAAGTCAGGTGGTTGGGATCAATGTCCAAGTCCTATTGCATCTGGTTTAGTCTGTTTGTCTCAGGGTAGGATCTTTAATTGGGCAAAATATATTTTTGAGGGAATGATTGAGAATCTAAGTAATGGTAAAAACAGCTTTTTGATGTACCCTAGATTTCTTCAAATCATCTTAGGTGTACAGACCATTAATACATCTCCTAAGATTATAAATAGGTTGACTGCCAAAATGTTTGCCCTGATGAAGATGAACTTTACTGGCCAACATTTGCCTTTGTTGCCTCATATGTTACACCACCCTGATCCTGCTGATATCCCTGATCCTGCCGACAATGCTAATCCTGCTGATAATATCCCACCATCACCTAATGCACCTGAGCAAGAGACTTCAGTTGATGCTGCTGCATCTGCATCTATTGCTGCTGATGATCCATTACCACCTTCACCCAGACCAGTGACACCTACACCTGAGACTAATGACAATGTTGAATTCAATGAGCAGCCCATCTCAGCTGATACACCTATTGTCCAGCCATCTCCTTTAGAGGATTTACCTTCTTCTTCAAGGTTTTCATCACCTAGTCCTACTAGGCAGCCAGTTAGTTCTGACATCAATGCAGGGGAGGGATTTAATGTTTCTCCACCCAGAGTCAGTGAAGTTCCTAATACTTCAAGTGTTCCTGCTGGTGGAACTGATGATGCTGTTGATCTCACCTCTATGTCTCAGCTACTTGAAAGATCTGTGAAGAAAATTGAGGCATTGGAGTCAGAACTTAATGAGACAAAAAGGGTTTTTGGTGAGAAAGTGGAGAGCTTGGAAAAGGAGCTCAGGGATTCTAATGAAGCATTTAGTAGAACTATCCAAGAACTAAATGATAAGATCAGCATATTGGAGGGTAGTCAAATGCAAAAGAAAAGAAAGGTTATTCTTTCTGAGTCTGAGGAAGATCAGGATGATATGATATTTGATGGGCTTAATGTTCTAGCATCTGTTTCTCTTGATGGTGCAAATACTGTAGTTCCTACAACTTCTGAGCACAACATCACTCCTCAAGCACAGGTCTCCACTGAAACAGGGACCATTGCTGCTGATGTCTCCATTGCTACTGATGTCGCCATTGCTGCTGATGTGTCTGCTGTTACTGCTAATGTTGAAAATATTTCTTCTGCATCTAAGGATCCTGTTACTACTGTTGGAAGTTCATCTGTTGCTGCTGAAAGTAACATCATTCCTCCTGAAGCAACTGAAAATGATGAAGAGATAGCTGCAAAGGTGCATGAACAGGAAATTGCTGCTGAAGAAGCTAGATTAGCTCAGCTTGCTCAAGATGAAGAGCTTGCAAGACAATTGTCTGTTGATGAGAAAAATGTTGCTGGGATTATAAATAACCCAAGTTCAGATGATCCTTCTTCAGAAGTGTTTAGTGCACAAGTTGAATATTTGTTGAACACTGACATGATTATTAGAGCTCATGGATTTATGGTTCTTCAAATGTCTGAATTGGATTCAGATACAAGGTCAGATCTGCTCAAGCCATTCATCTTGAAGAAACAAAGAGCAACCACTTGGAATGAATTGATGCACAGGATCAAGGAAAGACAAAGGTTAGGATATAAGATGCCAACAAACAGAGATAATATCAATTTTATGAAAGTGTATCTAAGGAATGAAGCTAACTACAAGATCAGTGATTTCAAAGGTTGGCCTGAAGGTGCAATTCAAAAATTGTTCCTTGATACTTATGCAAAGCTCAACTCTTTAGTAGATACTGATATTCCACAAAGCAGGAAAAGAACATTTTCATCTTTGGAGTCTGATGTTGCAAAGAGAATGAAGTCTGGAGAAGGCTCTAAGGATGATTCATTCATTGCTCCAAGTTCTACTGATGATGCATCTGAGGTACCACAAGAAGATCTTGATCCTGCTGATCTTCCTACTGCTAATGCTTCTATCTCTGCTGAGCCTTCTGTGTCTATTCCTATTATTCGATATGGTCTAAGATCAAGGCAGAAGAGTCATTCTTTCCACTCTTCTTCTGTGGATATTCTTGAAGTGGATGATCATGATTTGATTGAGGTTGCTTCTGAAAGTGATTCAGAAGGTGACTCCATTCAGTCTTGGGGTCATATTGCTCATTGGGAGATTAGATCTACTTCAGATGGTGATGTAAATGTTTGGTTTTCTCTTGATGGGACAGTCAAGTTCTTTACATTTCTAAGGGAGATCTTGGATAGGGTTGAAAGACAAGATTTGGAGCGTCTTTATGAGATTGTGAATAATCATTATCAATCTAATACTCCAACTGGTAATGGTTTGCTGCTTTGGGGAGACTTACAAGTCTTGATGGATAAATTGGATGGAGACAAGGCTAAACTAGTGTGGGGTAATCAATCATCCTGGAGAGTCTTCTCTTGGAAATTATATCCTTATTCCAATGTTCATGTTGTGGAACTCACCTCTGGCAAGTTTCTCACTATGTTTGTGGATATTGCTTATCCTTTAACTGAAGGAGTGTTAAAGAGAATGCTAACACAGAAGGTCAAAGTTCCTAAGCATGCAATAGGAAATGATCTAACCACAGCTGAACAATTGGTTAAATTCATCAAGGATAAAATTGCAGCTAAGGGATCATCAGTTTAAGGGGAGGATTGCAGCTTAAGGGGAGGAATGAAGCTTAAGGGGAGGATTGTTGTTGTTGTTGTATAATTTCTATCTTTCTTTCTTTCTTTTGTTTATTTTCTTATTTTCTTTTATTTTGGTGTGATTCTTAGTTAAAAAAAAAAAAAAAAAAAAAAAAAAAAAAAAAAAAAATTCTTTGTATATTTTGTGTGCTAATAAGTGGTTTTGAGCAACACCTTGCAGGTACAGTGTTGGTGTTTACACCTACACAATAAATGGTGCTCAACTCACCATGTCTTGCAGACAAGAAAGAGTTGACTCACCATGAGGGTACGGCTCTGGTGTGATAATCAAATCCGTTGATAGCTGTAATAGCTTGCTCAAAGCTATAGGGTACTTCAACTCACCCATGCTTCAGTTCTGAGAGTTGAAAATGGTTCTCAATTCACCATGGATGTAACCCTTTATGGGATCCAAAGGATTGGCTAGTCCCCAAAAGTATGGTTTGTGGTAAAGACATTTGGTATCCATATTTGGTATTCAATTCACCAAGGTTCAGTTGAAACCAAAGAATTGGCTAGTCCTGAGCAAACGGCTACAGGTAAAGACAAGTCAAATCCGTTTATAGTTGCTGATTTGCTAATAAATCAGATGGTTATCAATGTACCATGGTCTAACACACCTAAACATTGGCTACTCCAGTAGTGATGGCTATTGGTAAAGAGACATCAAATCCATTAATTTTCAATGATTCACCTCTCACAGGAGTTAACACACCTGGATGTGATGAGAATAGTATGAAACTTTAAGTGATTTGATGTACATATTGTCATAGTAGCAGCCCAGTTCAAGTGAAGTAATGGTGACCAGTATACATGTTTTGGAGAAGATTTCTAATTCCTGCTGAACTATTGAGGTTGCTGCTGGATGCTATAGAAGTTGAAATCTTGCAAGTTATGGATGTTGCTGCTGGTTACTCAATATTGTTGCTGCTAAGTCGCAGTCCTCAAGCCTGAGAAGTTGAAAGCTCTATCACATTGGAATCTTGCAGGTTAACCTAGTCAACCTCAAGATTAGGGGAGGATTGTTAGGATCTCTGGGAAATAAGAGTTCATTGTTGCTGCCGATAGTGTAAAGTTGGTTCCTGCCGATAGCTTGGTTCCTGCCGATAGCTTGGTTCCTGCTGAAAGCTCATTGCTGCCGACAGTGTTATCTTGTTCCTGCCGATAGTATTGTTGCTGCGGATAGTATTATTTGTTATCCGTATATTTAGAATGTTTGTTATGATTTATTTTTAGAAGAGATTGTTGTTAATCTCTTTACACGTTTTCTTGTAGAACGGGTTAGGGTTAGGTGATCTTGTTAGTATAAAAAGATAAACCCGTCTATGAGTTTATGCACGCCTTGAACATCTTTTAACATTCAATAAACGATTCTTAGTTCAATAGTTTGATCCATAGAGGATCATTGTTCTTTTAGAGTTTTCTTCTTTATAATACTTGCTGTTTAGTTTCCGCATAAACACTTGTATTGCAGAGGTTCTTGTTTATACCAAGCTCAATCAAGCTCGAAGTACTCGATCCTACAAGACGACAAAATTTGGTTTCAAGATCTTGGATAGAAGCTTGATGATTCTTTTGCCCTTGTTCGACTTTGCTTTTGAGAATAAAGAATTGATTTTTCATGAATTCATTCGTTTGCTTTTGAGCATGCACGAACTCACGCATGGTTTTTTTGAATTCAGATTCTTCATTTTTTTTTCACGTGATTGTGATGATGAACGGTTATCATCACGATAAGATGTCTCACGATTGTCTTCACGAGTTTGGTAATTGCGATTATCACTCCTTAGTGGACGGTCTTGCCAATCTCTAGAATTTCTACCGTAGAAGTTTCCACGATATCCTCCTCCTCGATATCCTCCATAGACATAATTGGCTTCAGCTTCGGGACCTCCCATGGGTTTGTAATCACACTCGGATGATGAGTGATTTCCACCACAATGGGTACATCCCTCACGCATTTCTTTGATTTCTTTTTGGATACTTTGGAATTTAGAATCGATTTTAGAGGTGAGATCTTTCATCATATCCATGATTTTGGAATCTTCATTCGTTCCTTCCGTGAATGCAATGGATTTTCGTTGAGGTTTGGTTTTGGAATCCTTAGACCAATCGAGCTTAAGAAGTACACGGTCTTCTAATAAAGTGTAAGCTTCGTTAGGGGTCTTATAAAGGAAAATTCCTCCGGCATCTAGTATGCCTTGAGTTGTGTCATCGAGGCCATGGTAAAAGATTTGAATGATGTTACCACGAGATAATCCATGACCATGACAACTTCGGAGCATGTTTTTCATTCGAAGCCAAGCTTCGACAAGATTTTCTCCTTCCTTTTGAGTAAAGATACGAATTTCACCTAAGAGACGATCAAACATGGCCGGTGGAAAGAAATGTCCAACAAATGCTTCTCTCATTTGGTCCTAAGTTGTGATCACTCCGGGGCTTAATTCATTACACCAAATTTTCGCTTCTCCGGTGAGAGACGATGGAAAGAGTTTGAGTCGGATTGCATTTGCATTGGTATTTCCATAACGAAACATGTCACAAATTTCAAGAAAATCGGTGATATGTTTGTGTAGATCGGATTTAACTCGACCATCAAATTGGTTGTCTTTAATCATCGAGAGATGATGACCTTTGATAGTAAAGTTTTCTCCAAGATTAACGAGAACAATGGCGGCTGCGGGTGTAGGAGCTACAACCCTATTAGTATCCCACATAGGTTGATCGTCGGCCATTGGAAATGGTAACTCGATAAAAAGATTAACGATTGGATGAACTTCGGAAAGGTTTTCAAATGGTGGGTTAACGGTTTTTGGTATTCTTTGATCGGGTGGAACAAATGGTGTTCTCTTTTTGCGAAATAATCTTTCGGGGTTAGACAATAGTGTACTCAACTCGTTGCTTGAAGAGCGAGTGGTCATACAAGAGAAAAACGAGCCCTAGCGAAAAGGATTAAAAATTAAAAACTAATTTTATTTTTTTATTTTTTTTAGGAACAGTAGCAAGTGAACCGGCGGTTGGGGAAATTGAACCGGCGGTTTGGAGATGAAAAAGTTTTACCGAAGGTTTGAACCGGACGGTTGAGAGGCTGAACCGGCGGTTCGGAATTTTTTTTTTTTTTTTTTTTTTTTTTTTTTTTTTTTTTTTAAGTTTAAAAGTTTACCGAAGGTTGAACCGCCGCGGTCGAAGGTTGGTCCGGCGGTTAGGATGTTTTTTATTTTTACCGAGAGGATGGACCGGACGGTCGGAGGTTTGGACCGGCGGTTTGGACTGATTTTTGGGTTTACCGAGAGTAGGACCGCCGAGGTCGAGGTTCTGATCGGCGGTTTGTAGAGAATTTTTCTAAATTTTTTTTTAGAGCTTAGCAATAACATTTACGAATACGAATTGAAATACGAATTTGGACAAGAAAATTATAAACAAAACTTCACAAAGAAAACGTGATCAAATCCCCGGTAGCGGCGCCAAAAACTTGATATGCCCGTTAGAGTGCAAGTTTTAAATTTATAACACGATCTACCAATGATTCAAACGCAACACATACGAGCAAATATACACGTCCGTGTGTAGTAAAAGATGAAATGGAAAGCCGAGGTCGTTCACAGGGATTTGTTTAGTTTTTGGGATGTGAGTTTTGAATATAATATCAATCTTTGTTCAACGATTCTAATAGCAAGCAAATAATGATGATTTAAATTCAATATATTAAAACTACACTTGCCTAGACTAGTTTGGCACAACTATCTTGATATGATTATGACAATGATTCCATTTGATTATGATCAATGAATTAGGAGGTATTCTAATTCAATTAGTGGGTATACTAATCCTATTGCTTCCAACACTTTCAATCCTCGTCAAGATTTTAAGATGACAAAAACAATATTTAAGATTTGATCAACTAAGACTAACACAACTCAATCACTTGATTCGCTTTCGTTTCACAAGCAATTGACAACCACACTATTTTAGTTTTTCAAGTTTAACAAAGTTACTTATGAAATGGTCAATACATAAGGTAACACCCTCATAGACGAAGGTTTACAACTAATTGACTAACAATGTCTTTTTCAACCCATTACACTATTAGCAATTAACCAAACTTGACAACTCTTTGGTGGAGAAAACTCCTAATAGCACAATTCGATCTTAGTATTAGCTTTTCGTTTAACTAGAACCATGGAGTCATAATCAACCAAGAATCATATCACAAACATCATCTAGGCAAGTGCTCAAAGCACTTAGCCACTCATGGCAAACAAAGAAATAACCTGAAGAAATTTATCACTTGAAAACATAATTAAAAAGTCTTACAAAAGTTGTAATGATGATTACAAGAATTAGGAACACTTGTGAGATGATCAACAAAGATTCCTTGAATGATTAAATTGATGATTGATGAATGTAAGCTTCTTCCTTTCCTGCGTTTTTCTTCCCTTGTCGCCCCTTGAGAGTGTGAAGTGAGTTGTAGTAGTTGTTGATTATTGATTAGTTGTAGATAGATTATATGATAGTAGCCTCCTTCTCTCTTGGCCAAACATAAATATTAATAAGATGTCTCCCCTTGGTCACCAAGCAAAATACTTGAGCCCAAAGTGTCATAAAAATTCTGCACTTGGAGTAAATGAAGTGTAATGACAACCCATATGAAGAGTTAGTTCATTAAAGATAGCCATTAAGTGTGCCAGCAATTGTATGAACCCAAGGTTTGAAGTCTCGACCTAAGGTTCAGATTCCTTCCCAAGGTTTGGAGTAAGGATGGCATGGCATTATTGAACCTTGGGTTGAACTTGAGCCCTAGATGTATTTCTTGAACCTTTGGCTGAAGAAGCAAGCCATAACTCTTCACATATAACTTTTCATTTATTTCATCAATTCTTGATCTTTTCTTGAACTTGGAAATCATTGTAATCTTGATTCTTTATCCTTAACGATCTTCCAAAGCCTTTATTTTGAGAAGAATCTTATGTTTGTTCAAAAGCTCTTGATTTAACAACTTTTCTTCATCTTTTTAGCCATTTACTTGAACTTGATTGTACCTGAACCTGAATACATCTTTTGTATCTTTTTAAGCATAATATATTCACAAATACAACCAAATACAATGCATACCCATAGAAATAACGCGACTAAAACATGTACAAAATGAGCGTTATCACATGCTCAGAAAAGAAAACACCTTTCCACAAGACTATGACGTGGAAATTGGAAAGAATAATGCACGTGTTGAATTTCACAAAATCAAGTGTGCAGAACCATCATGTCAAATAACAATTAAAATTCTCAAACTACACAAGTGTAGGAGCATGCTGGTTAAGTCTGCATCCATTCCTGAGTTCTACATTCACCAGATGTGGCACACAATCAAGTTGGATATGGGAGAAGACTCATTCACCTGCACTCTGGACAGAAAAGAAGTCACTGTTGATGTCAACTATCTTCGTAAAACCTTACTTCTGCCGGAAGCTCCTGCACCAACCAAGAATTTTCATCCTACTCCATCAGAAGAAGTCTTTCTCAACTTCCTTTTGGAAATTGATTATGATGTACAACCAAACAAGCCACTGAAATCATTTTCCAAAGCTGAAGCCAAGCTCATTCCCCAACCGTGGAGAAACATTTACTACATCTTGGCTTGATCAATCTCTGGAAGAGACAGCAGTCATGAAAATCCTCGTCTACCTCACTTACAAATCTTTTGGGGAATAGTGAATCAGAAACAAATCGATTACGCTCAACTCATCTGGGATGACATAGTCTTTCAGATTTAGAGTCACTACTTAAAACCATTCACCAAAATCCCTTTTGTTAGATACACCAAGTTACTCATCTACCATCTCGTTGATGACAATGAAGATATTCCTCGACATCTAGAAGATCCAAAAAAGCATCTATATGCAATGGACAAAACAGCCAATCAAGTCTACATCCCGAAAGGAAGCACTCGCAAATAAGGGATGAGACTTCCTGACTGTCTTCTTAAAGACAAGATCAAGAAAGCGCAAGCATACCTTAAGTATGATAAAGCGTTCAAGGAAGGGTATGTCAGATTTAGCAAGTATGATGATGAACCTACTCCAGCAAAGACTCGAGCAAAAGGAGGTAGCAAGACAGGAAGCACATCCAACACCTCAAAGAAAATAAAACCAGGTCCTCTGATAGCGCTCAAATTGTACATGTTTTTAGGAGCGTTATCATGAATTTTAAGCATATATATTGATCAATTTTATGAACTTATGGTACTTAATGAAGTATAATTTCTATTTTAGGTTCATGGAAGCTCACGACAAAGAAAACCAAGACAAAGACGAAGAAATGATCAATAAACGAAGATTTATGCATATACGAAGAATTCCCGACAAAAGTGAGTCTCTTGGAGTATATTCGAGAAGATAAAGTCATGAAGTTGTCACTCCAAAGACTAAAAAATAAAGCACAAGAGGGAAAACGAGAAAAGAAATAAAGAAAAGAAGCTAAAACGAAGAAATAATGGAAGACTCGTTGTTCCCGACATACCTCCACCATTTTGGCCATAATTTAAGCATACAAACTCGGATTTAGATTATTCAAGGGGCCACGGAACCGGGAGAGAAGGATCTACAACTTTTGTGCTTATCATTTCTGGCGAAAATGCTCTATCCGATCAGTATTGGTCCACAACCGATTCGGATGGAGCTAACTTTTTCATCCATCTGATCGGTATGGTCCCGTATCCGATCGGATAGACCAATCTGACCTTCCCAAGTTATTTTTAATGCATTATTAAGTGTTATTAAGCCCCAATCCCAATCACTTGCCTCTATTTACTCCATTTCCTGGTATTTTATGACACTTAGTGCCCAAGTTTCATACTTAGAGGCTAAGGGTTGATTTCTACTATATATATGAGTGCTTAGGCTTGGTTTTCATTATGGAATTCTACCCTCCACCCTTAAGGACGTATTTTCACCAACTTATCTCTCCCAAAAGACCACCAACCTCTGCCATTTTCAGAAGAAGGCTCAAACACATGGAAGAAGGTGTTGGGTATTATTTTCCGGCTTGGTAGAAAGCATATAGTTGATTGGAGGCTTGAAGGTTGCTATAAATCCTTTACCTTTGCCTATTGTAATTCATACTTTGGGTAAACCTTGTTACTTTTATATTTTATGATATTTATGATTACCATGATTGTTGAATCTTTGTGTTTGATTGAAATAACCATGGAATTGTTTTGTATACTTGTTTGGATATTATGATAACTTGTGATAAAGGGATGTTTGGATATTTGTAGTGTTTGTTTGGAATATGATGATAACATCATATTTGTTTAAATTGGAACTTGTCTTGTTTATGTTCTTGATTAATCATTGTTGAGTCTAAATGTCGAAAGGGTTCTCAATAGTGGTTGATTTCAATTGATTAGTCGACGAATGTTTGGGTATTGTACTTTGTGACGATTGTATGAGAAACTTAATAAACATAACAAGTGAAAGTTTAATTTATATTAAGGGTCGAAAGGCATCTTTTGAATATGTGTTCTAATCATTTTTCAAGTAAATTGAACTTCACGAATTAATAACATCAAAGTCTAAAGTTCGAAAGGATTCTTTCTTGTTATAGGCATAAGGCTCATGACATGACCATTTGATTGAGGCTTATACATATTTGATTTATAAAACACTAAATTATTATTGGTTCTAAAGGTCGTAAGGATTACTTTTGATAATATGTTTTCCAAACTAACCATCCTAATATCCAAGTGATCATTTGTCCAAACATGTATGATCTTTGTGTGATTGTTCTTATATTGCTTTTCTTGTTGGTTTGATCCGTGACAATCATAACCATCAACTTGTTACTTGCTTAAACAAACAAACGACACTTGAATGCAACCAAGTCTCTTAGGACGACCTTGACTTACCAACCCCAATACTACATATGACTAGGGTATACTTGCCTGAATGTGTTCCTAGTTAATCGGTAGTTCTTGTTTATAAATTTAAAGCTTCGATGGAGCGCATCAAGTTTTTGGTGCCGTTACCGGGGATTTGGTTTTTGTTCTTAGGTGTTTGTTTGTTTGCTTGGTTGTTCATTTCCTTGATATATTGATCGATTGCTTGTTTGCTAATTTGTTCGAATGCTATATTGCTCTTGCTCATAAATGATTGTTTCTTTGTTCTTGTTTGATTGCTTGCTTGCTTGTTTTCTCATGATGATTGCTTAATTGCCTCTCTTGCTCTTTGTCTAAAAAAAATTTCTCATTTCTCATAATTTCTTAAATGATCTTGGCTTAAAAATCAAATTTTTTAATGTTGGGATTTCGTTTCATGTGTTCTAAAAATACGCATTTAAAAGTTTGCTAAATGTGCTCGAAAGTGTTTGCGAAAAAACCACCCAAACCACTCCAACCGATCGGTCACCACCCGTAACTGATTCGGTTGGAGGCTTTTGAACCAAATTTTCTTTTCTAGTTTGTGTTTTTCTTGTTTTGTGAGTTTTATGTTTTATATGTCATGTGGTCTGATGAAGCGAAAAGTGTACCGCTTTTAAGGGGTCATTTAAGCCCTAAATCGTATTTATTTGATCAAATATCGCCCTAAATCGTTCCTTTTGTCATTTTAGGTACTTTTGAGGAGAAATCTGGAAAAGGAGGCATTTTTGGACGTTTTTGGAGCATAAAAGTGAAGAAAACGCCAAAGTCTCAAAAATCGGCTGAAAGTTACCTTTGACGGCGTCACAATTAACCCCAGACGGCGTCATGCCTTGGCAAGAAAAAGTGGACGTGAAATTTACTCATGATAAGCCAGTGAAAATAGCATGTGAATTCTGACGGCGTCACGCTTTAACTTGATCAAGGGCGTCACGGCTTAAATCAAAAGGGGACGGCGTCACGTTTAAGGTTCGACGGCGTCAAGCCTTGATAAGCCAGAATGGATTTTGAAGAGCTAAAGAGGGACGGCGTCAAGAAGGTCCTCCGGGAACCTTAGAAGCGGCGAGGTGACGGCGTCACACTCCATAAGGTGACGCCGTCAGATCCAAAAATCTATATATAGTTTTCTAATTTTTTGTCATAAAAGGAGAGCTGAGTGTGTGGAATTTTGGGAGAAAACCCTAAGACGAATTTAGCTCCTTTTTCAAGGCTTTTTGCCTTGAGATCTTCCATGTTACATTGAAGATAAGTTATCAATTAATCATTCAATATGTCTATGTGTTGTTTGATTTTATCTTATTCTTGTCTTTTGATTAACATGTTAGGCTAAATTTATCTTGTGTTTGCTTAGATCTAATGAAACCTAGCTATTGATTATTGGTTATTAGTGTGTTATTAGTTGTATTGGATGATTGTTTATCTATGTTAGGCTTAAGAAAACTGGCTAACTTCCTATTCGGTAACTTGCTTGAACGTCTTAAGAAACATGAACCAAATGCGTACTAAAGGTTTTTATGGTTGTATTTAATGCACAAGCGAATTCTAGTGATCCCATGTTAGGAGCTTCCTAGCCGGCTCGACATAGGAGTGAAGTAGGAGCTTGTAGAGTTGGGGAAGTAAGTACGCCACCCCACGAATGGTATTAAGGAATACACCCGTCATCCACGCGACTAATACACACTAATTAACCGGTAAAAGATAGTTAGGGAGTAAGGAATTCTAAGTAAACACATTTCTCTACACATAAGTTTCTCACCACATTTTATTTTCAGTTATTTATTTTATTTGCATTTGTAGTTATTTGGGTTAGTTGATTAGCAACTAATTCCGCCCACTCTTTCAAACCCGAGATTTTACTTGCTTTCATAAAAATATAAAAACATAAAAAAAGAATCTTCCTCAACCCTTAGACCTATTAGAGTAGTTTTTCATACATAACGAACACTATTCCCTGTGGAGAACGATCAATCCCCCGTACTTACCACTACACTATACTACATCGGTCAGGTACACTGCCTGGTGGGGTTGTAAGCCTCTTGAGATCCCTCGAGAGGTAAAACCTGTTGTAAGGTTACAAAACCCACGCATCAAGTTTTTGGCGCCGCTGCCGGGGAATAGTTATTGTTTAGGTTGAATTTTTATTTCTATTAGGTCTACTCACTAGATTCCTTTCTAGTGAGATTTTTATTTTCTTTTTCTAGATTTTCTTTAGTCTATCTATTTTCTTCGTGTCTTTGTTCGTAACCATTACCATTCGACATCATGGAAGATGGTAATATCCTTAACCCACACAACCCACCACCACAACAACCACCACCACCTCCTAGAGCCCGTACTTTAGGAGAGTATTCCCGTCCTAGCCACCACGGCTATCGAAACACCATTGAGCTCACTCAAGGAGCCAATATCACACCCTTGCGATCCGACACCATCCGGTTGGTGCAAAGCGGATGCGCATTCCATGGACTTCGTTCTGAAGATCCTAATCAACATCTCAAGGACTTTCTTAAAATTGTTGATTCTATAGACCTTGATGTTGCCACTCGAGAGATGACCCGATTGCGTCTCTTCCAATTCTCTCTGCGGGATCAAGCTAGTCAGTGGCTAGAACGTCAACCCGCAGGATCCATCACCTCTTGGGATGATCTCACTACTCGTTTCCTTGCTCAGTTTTTCCCACCGGGAAGAACTACCAAGCTAAGGAATGATATCTTGATGTTCCAACAACGTCAAGGCGAAACTCTCTACGAGGCATGGACTCGATTCAAGGACTTACTCCAAAAAGTCCCCCACCATGGCATAGAACTTTGGCTCCAAGTCCAAATCTTCTATGACCATATCAATCTCTCCACGAGGCAAACTATTGACCAAGCGGCTGGTGGTAAGCTACGTGATCTAAGTGCGGAACAATCATGGGCTCTCCTAGAGGATCTTGCTCTTTATGACAATGAAAGTTGGAGTGATCCCCGTGATTTGAATAAAACGGTCAAGGCAATATCTTTGCCTTCGAACAATTCAAGCACTTCCGACCGTAGGATCATAGAACTTGAAGACCAAGTCAAGTTTCTTATGAAATCCTACGAGGCTCCTAAACCTTCAAGCCAAGTGAACAAAATCACTTCTTCATGTGAATTATGTAGTGGTCCCCACGACACTCGTGATTGCATGGAACTCCCCGAACAAGCTTTTGTGGACTACGCATCCTCGCGTACCGACGGAGCGGGAGACAAGTGGTACACTTTCAAACCCGAGCCAAACCATTACGGTGATACATACAACCCCTCATGGAAAAATCACCAGAACCTTAGGTGGAAACAAAACCAAAACACACAACAAACCAATTCTTCCAACCCACCTAATCGTTTCCAATCAAGCGGTTCCAACTCGAACCGTACTTTCAACAACAATCCTTCCGGCAATGGTAGTACCAATAACTTTGAAGGATTGATTTCCCAATTTATGGCATCTCAAGAAGCTCGGATAGCTAGATTCGAGACCGAATTCAATCAACAACAAACGGAGATGACCAATAAAATTGACAACTTGTTGAAAGCTCTCCATAACCAAGTGTTATCACCTCCACATAAGGACGCTAGGAACACAAATAGCGGACCCCAAGTAAAAGACCCCTCTTCATCCAAACACGTCCACTTTGTCAACATTGTCACTATTAAACCAATTGATAGGAATGAGGATATTAGTGAACCTAAGGATGAGGATAAGAAAGTCGAGGTTGATAAGGAAGTTAGGACAAGTGAGATTGAAGAAGTAGATGATGATGAGGACTACTTCAATAGGCTACCCACTAAGGAAGAGCGCGCATATCATACAAACTTATTCGATGACCCCGAGGCACCATACTTCCTAGGTAGACCAATCATAGAAATAGGCGACCCTTCTAATCTCAACATACCATGTAACATCGGACATTTGCATGTGTGGAAAGCCTACATCGACCTTAGATCACCCATAAACATCATGACTAGAGCCCACTACAACTTGATAATGAAGAATCAACTTGGGTATAGGATGTTCCCTGACAAGGGTTGGATGAGTAACTTCACGGGAAGAGTTAAGGGATTACCGGTTTATGTAGGAAACTTCACCTATGTCACCGACTTTGTAATTGTAGAAGATATCCGCCCAATAGTCGATGCATCCTTGACTCAAGTGGTTTTTGGAAAACCATTTGTTGAGGTCTCTAGAATGACGTATGAACCTTCCTTAGGGATAGTTAGATTTAAGGATGAGACTGATGAAGTAAGCTACCAAATGCCATATAAGATAGAACAATTCCAACACTTGTCAAATGTTGAGAAGGAGCTCAAGCAAGCGGTCTACTATAGGAATGATGAGGATAGAAGTAAAGGAGTAGACTATGTTATGGAAAGGATATTCGGTTTCTACAAGGATTGTTTGAAATTAGGATCGGAATATAAAACCGGGAAGGAGAATGGCCTAGGAACCGTGACCGATGATGGAGTCACGTAATGTACGTGACTTTGAGTCTAGCTACAAGACTCGTTAATAAAGAAAAGCGCTTCTTGGGAGGCAACCCAAGCTTTATTTGTTTTATTTGCTTTGTGTGCTTATTTATTTGTTTGTTTGATTTTATTTGTTTCCGTATGTGTGTTTAATTTTTATTAGTATTGATTCATGTTCAAAAGTAAATTGTGAAAATGCTTTATGTTGTTTTTAACTTCGTCTTAACTACATATAAAGGTATTTTGCAAAAGATAAGTGTAAGGGAAATCTAAATCGGTTTATTAGAACACAAATGAACATGAATCATAATAATACTAAATTAACATACATATTAGTGTTTGTTTGAGTCAAATGCTTGTATCGAGTCATAATGATGTTTTGCAGGATTTCCAGGAAGTAAGGTAAAGGTTTTTTCCAGAAATTTTCCGGAAACTTAAAATGAAAATTTTTGTCAGGTCATTTCTGACGGCGTCAGGGGTTATAACCTGACGGCGTCAGATTTAATTTTCAGAAATTTTTGAAAGTTTTGTTTTTAAAAAAAGTTTTTATTAAAATCTCCAACTTATAATCTCCAGGAATCTGCAAAATTATCATTCCACAAGCATTATATCCTTATATATAGATTTATCCCGCCGATGTTATGCAGGTTTTCGTGTTTGTTTTCTCAGGTTTAACAGGTTATTTTGGACAAGGAGATGTTTATGGAATCAAGCTTTTGGCGATGCACTAGTCATGAAGCTTTTACATTCTCTTTGGAAGAAGATTTAACCGTGTAACTTCATTATCCACCGAGCGAATCAGGGGAGTATTTGATTTCATTCTTTTACTTTTTCTTTTACATCTTGTTATTTGAACATTGGGGACAATGTTCATCTTAAGTGTAAGGGGAGGGTAAAAGTACGATTTTAGAGAATACAATTACGCTTGACTTTTGTTTGTTTAATGGTAGATGTGTAATAAAACTGAGAGAAATACTTGTTAGGGCAATTTTAGTGCCAAATTTAAATTTTTTTACAACATATAGGAGTGAAACTTTGGTCTTAATGAGCGTCTCACGGATAGGAGTTATATGACTAGCACAAAAACCGTACCACTAAAAAAATTTCCACCCCCAAATATGTGAGGTTCGCCCCTAGAATTGGTAGGAAAAGCATTATGCTATGATGTGTGTACCGGTAGCACTTAGATTCTAGAACTTGCGTTAGGACCATTCCGAGGCCACAAGTGAGACTACATTCGTGTAGTTAGATTTACTACATGATAAGAGGCATTAGGATTAACCCATTGTTTTACACCTGTGTTTTTGTTATAATTACTTTGGCTACATTGGTCAAGTAATTCTCCCACACCCTTTGCGTTGTACTCATTTTTAGTACACGATACCCCTAGTACACCCCTCAGAGCCTATCTTTTCGTTTCAACCTTTAAGCATTTTACTTAAAGGAAGAATTTGTTACACCCCACTTAAATGTACACCCAAATCGCCTTAGCCTACCTTGTATGCACTCATTTTTTGTGCATTATTGTTACAACATTTGTTTAAACCCAAGTTAATTATCTAGTTGATTACATGGTTGCTAAGTCGAGTCATATCCTTGTACATATTGTTTTGGGACGATTGGGACTCATGGGTAAAGTACTAGTGTAATGGAGTAATGGGGAAGAACATCATTTATTACCCCCATATGTGCTAAATATTTTAAAAGTACTCCAAGTTTTTCAATTATCTTAATTCGAGTCATTAGAATAGTTAATTGTAAAGTTATGTAAAAGTTCAAGTGTAAGGGGAATGCAACGCCCCTGTGATGTATTATTTTGGATGGTAGGGCAAAAGTGTATGCACAAAAAAAAAAAAAAAAAAAAAAAAAAAAAAAAAAAAAAAAAAAATCAAGAAAAATACAAAAAAATGAGAAAAAGAAAAGTAGAAAAAAAAAAAAAAAAAACATACGGACTACCATCCCGTTTTATTTTATGTTTATTTTATGTTTTTGTTATTTTCTTTCATTAGCTTAAGATTGAGTCGAGTCTTGGCTTAGCAACATTGTATAGTACATGTAATTGATCAAGATCTTTAACTCGCCACCAGTAAAATATCCTTTATCCAACCAAACCGTGTTTTCCTTTTCCCTACACCTAACGTTATAACCCATTTAAAAGCCCTCTTTGATAGTTTATCTTTGGTGCTTACGCCTAGTGGAGGAGGTTTTCGATCCTTTCCCAAGCCTATGGTAATCTATTTGCTACGACAGGTAGTGAGAGATATTATCCGTTTTCATTTATGAGATTTATTTTGATGACACTTGAGAGATGTGAGTATCTAAACACTACTTGTGAGGTGCTAGTATGTAATCTTCGTGCTTATTATGATTGAAGTGGAACGAATATTTGTTGTAATTACTTTTATGTTTGCATTAAATGACCCCTAACTTGTATTTTGATTCGAATAAAAGCGCATTTGCTTGAGGACAAGCAAATCTCAAGTGTAAGGGTATTTGATGAAGCGAAAAGTGTACCGCTTTTAAGGGGTCATTTAAGCCCTAAATCGTATTTATTTGATCAAATATCGCCCTAAATCGTTCCTTTTGTCATTTTAGGTACTTTTGAGGAGAAATCTGGAAAAGGAGGCATTTTTGGACGTTTTTGGAGCATAAAAGTGAAGAAAACGCCAAAGTCTCAAAAATCGGCTGAAAGTTACCTTTGACGGCGTCACAATTAACCCCAGACGGCGTCATGCCTTGGCAAGAAAAAGTGGACGTGAAATTTACTCATGATAAGCCAGTGAAAATAGCATGTGAATTCTGACGGCGTCACGCTTTAACTTGATCAAGGGCGTCACGGCTTAAATCAAAAGGGGACGGCGTCACGTTTAAGGTTCGACGGCGTCAAGCCTTGATAAGCCAGAATGGATTTTGAAGAGCTAAAGAGGGACGGCGTCAAGAAGGTCATCCGGGAACCCTAGAAGCGGCGAGGTGACGGCGTCACACTCCATAAGGTGACGCCGTCAGATCCAAAAATCTATATATAGTTTTCTAATTTTTTGTCATAAAAGGAGAGCTGAGTGTGTGGAATTTTGGGAGAAAACCCTAAGACGAATTTAGCTCCTTTTTCAAGGCTTTTTGCCTTGAGATCTTCCATGTTACATTGAAGATAAGTTATCAATTAATCATTCAATATGTCTAGTGTGTTGTTTGATTTTATCTTATTCTTGTCTTTTGATTAACATGTTAGGCTAAATTTATCTTGTGTTTGCTTAGATCTAATGAAACCTAGCTATTGATTATTGGTTATTAGTGTGTTATTAGTTGTATTGGATGATTGTTTATCTATGTTAGGCTTAAGAAAACTGGCTAACTTCCTATTCGGTAACTTGCTTGAACGTCTTAAGAAACATGAACCAAATGCGTACTAAAGGTTTTTATGGTTGTATTTAATGCACAAGCGAATTCTAGTGATCCCATGTTAGGAGCTTCCTAGCCGGCTCGACATAGGAGTGAAGTAGGAGCTTGTAGAGTTGGGGAAGTAAGTACGCCACCCCACGAATGGTATTAAGGAATACACCCGTCATCCACGCGACTAATACACACTAATTAACCGGTAAAAGATAGTTAGGGAGTAAGGAATTCTAAGTAAACACATTTCTCTACACATAAGTTTCTCACCACATTTTATTTTCAGTTATTTATTTTATTTGCAATTGTAGTTATTTGGGTTAGTTGATTAGCAACTAATTCCGCCCACTCTTTCAAACCCAAGATTTTACTTGCTTTCATAAAAATATAAAAACATAAAAAAAGAATCTTCCTCAACCCTTAGACCTATTAGAGTAGTTTTTCATACCTAACGAACACTATTCCCTGTGGAGAACGATCAATCCCCCGTACTTACCACTACACTATACTACATCGGTCAGGTACACTGCCTGGTGGGGTTGTAAGCCTCTTGAGATCCCTCGAGAGGTAAAACCTGTTGTAAGGTTACAAAACCCACGCATCATGTGGTCTCTTGCATGTCTCTGTGTTATTTGTTCGTGTTCTTCTTATTCGGATTAGTTTCATATTAATTTTGAATAAGACTATCTTGTTTTAGATTGTTTTGTTTTGATTTGTGTTATGTGATTAATTATGTTTGCTTGCGTCTATGTGCTTGTCATTTTCTGTGATCGTGCTTTTATTTGCTTATTTTTGTTTTAAGTGTCGTATTATGTTCTTGATGTTCTTCTAGTACATATCTGTTTATGTTTTTTATTTGCTTGTGTCTATTTTCGTATTCGTTACCTTATGTCTTTTTCTTTCATTTTGTCAATAAAATTTTATAACTGAAACTTATTAAAAAAAAAAGAAATTTGGTCACCAGAGTGCCAACCGAATCGGATGGAATCCATGCCGATCGGTTGGAGCTCTCGGTAAAAATTGGCCCTAGGGAAACCAACCCAATCGATCGGTTAGATCCTCTGACCGATCGGATGGACCAATCGGTAAAAAAAAATGTTATTTTCAGTTTTCGTATTTTGTTCTTGTGTGTTTATGTTTAGATCGAATAAGTTTAAATGTCTTTTGGTTTTTGCAAGAGCATCATTTCTTTTATTCTACTTAAATTTGGTTTTTTTTCATTTTAAATTTTTTTAATTTAATACGTTGTGAATAAATAAGTACTTGTTTTCAAAATAAAAATGTTTTGAACACGAGACTTCACTCGTCCGCTCGGGCCACCGAGGGATTTTTAAAGGCTTGTTGCATACGCTAAATGCAACCGTGATGCCTACGAAAGTGAGTTTTAGAATTTTACGCGTTTTTTGTAGTTTAGTTTATTTTTGCTGATTTAATAAGCTCTTGGAGATTGGATTATTGGTGATATTATACTTGGTGTGGAGATGTTTTGTTGAATGAGAAATTGATTGATCTCATAAGCTTATGCTAGCATTTGCTTAGCACCTTATCATATGGAGTTCGATCGCGATTTCTTGGCCCGGGAAGTTTCGTTTCTCTTGGACTATTTATTTATTTATTTTCCCAATTTTACATGCTTTGAAGTTAATTTTCATTACATTTTGGACAATGCTTAACTTAAGTGTAGGGGGAAGTAAATAGAAAAAATGAAACTACTTTTCAAATTTATAATTTTTGGGGCCAATTTAAAATTTTGTATACTTGTTTGCCCTTGTGATCTAATTGTTTTCACGCTTTTAGGATAATATATTAGAATAACTGGATCAATCCACTGGTGAAATCTGTAATTTTGAAAAAATTGAGATGTGTCCCGATTAATATTGCAATCCATTCTGGGATCGATAACATTTGCTAGCACATATTATAGCCCTTTCCACTAATATGTGAGGATTTGAGCCTGTTTCATATATAGCATACATCTTTTATGCTTGGATCTTTTGCTATGAGTGTGCCGGTGATTTTATTTATTCTAGAACTTGTACCTGTAAATCATTACCAGACCGCTGTAAGATCACATTCGTGTGATAAAGAGGCATCCTTAGGAATAACACCAAATAGCCATCCGTTTACAAAATAATTTTTGCTAACCACATCAGTTAGTTAACCTCGTATTTGGAACCCATTTGTTTGTGTTTATCTTTAGTGCTAGATACCATTAGTTCACCTTTCGAACCAATCCTTTTCATTTTTGTTACATCCAGAAAAATAAAAAAATATTTTACACTTTAAACCTTAGCATAACCCTTAGTCGAAGTCTAAATGGTGGTTGCTAGTAGCTTGGAATGTTGGATTGTTTTTGATGATTGATAGTTAGGCACACTTTGCCAGTTGTGTGTGCCATTCCGACAAAGACGAAGGATGCATACTTCTTATTTGTATTTTTGTGGTGTATGCTTATACTAAGTGTGAGGGGGAGATGTGTATGTATGAAGAAGAAAAAAAAAGTATTAAAAAAAAGGAAAAAAGAAGGAGATAAGTCATCGCAACTATAAGGTGACAATTATAGCCAATGTGCTATATATGAAGATGAAGAAAGAAATTTATGTGATATGTTGTTAGCCAATGAGCTAAATATGAGGAATATTATTATGGCGAATCGATGTATCGATATGGGAAAGTTCAAAGAAGAGGAAGTTGTTAACTATACTAATTTATGGGTTTGTGGTTTGTTCGGTAACTAGCAACAATGGGACTTAGACTTGACTTTATTTTTCTTTTGAAACCAATTTCATAAATACTCCCATGCCTTATCCCTACCCTTCCAAATTACTTTATTCGTTGTTAGCTTTCGAGCATCCGAATATAGTGATGGCTTTGTGAAAATATGTAGTGCATTAATATTTTAGTGACCATCTGGTTTTTGAGTGATCGAATGACGAGCCAGCGATCTAGTGTGTATTTTGGTGACCATCCGTTATGTGAATAGCGCGCCAGCAATCCAAGATATGCCCTAGTGACCATCCGTTGTTCGAGTAAATCAAGAATTCGCGCTAGCGATCTAATATGTTCTTGTATGAGATATTTAAACATAAGCCTGGTACAACCTCGAAGCCTGTACATTACAACCCGAATAAAAGACCTCTTTAGATGTTTACACTTGGCGCTTACGCTACGTCGGTGGAGTTTTGTTTCTTGTACAAGCCTATGGTAATAAACGGATCATGACTGAGCAATGAGTGTGATTTCTCTTATATATACTCCACTACCTAAATAAATGAGTGATTGAGTGAATTATACTTCGTTTCTTTTTCGTGAGGTGTTTAGAAATGTTACTCAAGCAAGAAAATCTATGGGTATTGTCATACATCTCGGTTTTTCACCATAACGCTTAAAAATGATGAATCGTATCTTGTACTTGTACTTGGTAGATTTGCATCATAATTTTTATAATCATTTTTCATGCACCATGTGGATCTATTTTTCTTAATATTTGCTTGAGGGCAAGCAAACCCTTTAGTGTGGGGGAGTTTGCGCTCATTTTCTCTTTTATTAAAAAAAAAAAAAAAAAAAAAAAAAAAAAAAAACCAAAAATATTTTTCGATATTTCAAAAAAAATTCAAAATTTTTAAAATTTTCTTTTCGTTTTGTCATTTAGGTATGAATTTCGATTTTTCTTTTTCTAGATTTGCTTGAGGGCAAGCAAAGTTCAAGTGTGGGGGAATTTAATAACGCTCAAATTGTACATGTTTTTAAGAGCGTTATCGTGGATTTTATGCATATATATTGATCACTTTTATGAACTTATGGTACTTAATGAAGTATAATTTCTATTTTAGGTTCATGGAAGCTCACGACAAAGAAAACCAAGAAAAAGACAAAGAAACGATCAATAAACGAAGATTTATGCATATACGAAGAATTCCCGACAAAAGCAAGTCTCTTGGAGTATATTCGAGAAGATAAAGTCATGAAGTTGTCACTCCAAAGACTCAAAAATAAAGCACAAGAGGGAAAACGAGAAAAGAGATGAAGAAAAGAAGCTAAAAAAAGAAATAATGGAAGACTCGTTGTTCCCGACACACCTCCACCATTTTGGCCATAATTTGAACATACGAACTCGGATTTAGATGATTCAAGCGGTCACAGAACCGGGAGAAAAGGATCTACAACTTTTGTGCTTATCATTTCTGAAGAAAATGCTCCATCAGATCGATATTGGCCCGCAACCGATTCGGATGGAGCTAACTTTTTCATCCATCCGATCGGTATGGTCCCGTATCCGATTGGATGGACCAATCTGACCTTCCTATGTTGTTTTTAATGCATTAT
The DNA here is from genome assembly GCA_021014915.2 of Artemisia tridentata subsp. tridentata. Classification (NCBI taxonomy): domain Eukaryota; kingdom Viridiplantae; phylum Streptophyta; class Magnoliopsida; order Asterales; family Asteraceae; genus Artemisia; species Artemisia tridentata. The sequence goes on along the minus strand of CP139509.1, from coordinate 267,503,369 downwards.
TAAGTGTCATTAAGCCCCAAGCCCGATCACTTACCTCCATTTACTCCATTTCCTGGTATTTTATGACACTTAGTGCCCAAGTTTCATACTTAGAGGCAAAGGGTTGATTTCTACTATATATATGAGTGCTTAGGCTTGGTTTTCATTGTGAAATTCTACCCTCCACAATTAAGGACGAATTTTCACCAACTTATCTCTCCCAAAAGACCACCAACCTCTGCCATTTTTAGAAGAAGGCTCAAACACATGGAAGAATGTGTTGGGTATTAATTTCCGGCTTGTTAGAAAGCGTATAGTTGATTGGAGGCTTGAAGGTTGCTATAAATCCTTTACCTTTGCCTATTGTAATTTGTTGGGAATTAAATATTCAAGAAGTTTAATATCGGGTTCTACTCAAAGAAATACTCTAAGTATGATTCTGCTGCTAGAGCATTTGATTCTGCTGCTAGCGTTAACATTCTACTACTGAATGATTCTGTTGCTAGTATTATGATTCTGCTGCTGGTAAAGAACTTTCTGCTACTGAGTGGATAAGTATGAAAAGATATTATGTGTATTAAAGTCAACAATATATGGTAGATAATATCTTACCCCATGTGATCAGTCATTATGTTATATTCTCAGAACAAGTTGTAAACATAGATACATGTTATATCTTAATGACTGACATTCTCAAAGCAAGCGTTCGATTAGACTTGACAATATTATAAAGATCTTTCTTGTGTTATAAAAGAAAGATCTTAGACTAGATATTAGTGACATAATAGTGTGTGATTTATTTTTAGTGCGCAGAAAAATAACTCTTAAGAACATAGAACAAATATCACAAGTCATAGAAAACATAAGATTCAAGGTCTTTGTAACCCTAGTGATATTGAAGATCACTCGTATTATCTTGAATAATATTGAATCGTTTTGGTGATAACATTGCATGTTCTTTGTTCAATATACACAAGCATAACTGTTCCATTTCCATAACATAAATAACCTTCTAAGTGTGATTAAGTAAATTTCGTGTACTTGATCATATTAACTCAACTTATCACATACACAAAGCAACAAAGGTTTAACCACCTTATCAGTGTATCGATCTCCCCCCCCCCCCCTCAATTGGTATCAAAGCGCCAGGCTGATATAGTTGATTTAGAAGAAGAAGAAGAAGAACAAATGGACGTTGAATCTATTCAGACCAATGTTGCTGCAAAAATACCCATGCTCAAACAGAATGAGTTTGAGATGTGGAGGCTGAGGATAGAGCAATATTTCCAAGTGCAAGATTATGCACTTTGGGAAATCATTGAAGATGGAAACTCTTACCAGCCTATAACCATTTCATCAACAGTGGACGGCAAAGTGGTGACATCTCTGCAGACAAAGCCAACATCTGCAGAAGATAGAATAAAGAACAAAAATGACTTAAAGGCAAGAAGCATGCTGATGATGACCATTCCCAATGATCAACTTCTAAACTTCAGCAAGTTCAAAGATGCCAAGTCATTATTTGAAGCTATTATTGCCAGATATGGTGGAAATGAAGCCACCAAGAAAACCAACAAGACACTGCTCAAGCAGCTGTTTGAAAACTTCTCCTCTACATACAATGAATCTCTTGACCATATGTTTAATAGGCTTCAGAATATTGTGAGCCAACTTGCGATTCTTGGGGTTGAAATACCTCAAGAAGATTTGAACTCAAAATTTCTGAGAAGCTTACCAGAAGAGTGGGTTATGCATGTTGTTGTCTGGAAGAACAAGCCAGACATTGATACAATGGAGCTAATAGATTTGTATAGCAACTTTAAGATTGTGGAGCAAGATTTGAAGAAAAATGGAGGTACTAGTTCTAATACTGGGAACATGGCATTTATGTCAACTCCTAGTACCTCAAAATCAAGTGAAGAGGTGAAAGTTGTTGATGGTGTTGGTGCTGCTAGTTCATCAAGCAGTACCATGGGTATTTTAGATGAAAAGACTTGTTGTGCATTTCTTACAAGTCAAAATAATGGGTCCATGCTCACCTATGAAGACCTCCAAGAGATCAATGATGATGATCTGGAGGAAATGGACCTAAAATGGCAAATTTCTCTTCTTAGCATGAGAGCCAAGAAGAAGCTCTTAATCAGCAACACTGATACTGCTGGTTTTGACAAGTCAAAGATAGAGTGCTATAACTGCCACATGATGGGGCACTTCTCAAGAGAATGTAGAAGGCCAAGGCAGCAAGATAGCAAGAACAAAGGTTTTGGAAGCACATCCAAAACAAGGGAGGTTTCTGAGCCAAACTCAAAAGCTATGGTAGCTATTGATGGGCTAGGTTTTGATTGGAGTTTCATGGCTGATGAAGAAGAAGATTCTTCACAAATGGGACTCATGGCTTTTTCTACTACTGAGGTACAATCTCATAAAGCTTGTTCAAATGCTTGTACTGCTCTTAAAGAATTACAAACTTTAATCAAACATTATGATGAACAAACGAAAGAGCTAAGCAAAACTCATCAAAACTACATTAATTATAAGTGTGGTTTAGAATCAACAGAAAAGCATATCTTATACTACAAAGAAAATGAACTTGCTTTTTCTGATGACAAAGCTCTCCTAAGACAGGACATATTCTTTAAAGATGCTAAAATTAAGCTTTTGAGAGAGGCTTTTGATAGGGTCAAAAAGGAAAATGGAAACATTCACTTGACTACATAGACACTAGAACATGCTTCTAAAGGTGTGACCAACATGATAGAATGTCAAGTGATTAATAGAGCTAAGTCAGGAGTAGGATATAAGAGAGTCCCACCTCCATACAGAGGTATCCCTAAACCCCCAGGGATTAACCTAGAAAATTCAGGTGTCCCTGAATTTCAACAACCTGAGCTACAATATGGAGTACAGCAAAAAACAAAGCTAGTTATTGATGAACCTAAGAAAGTAAGTGAAAGTTTAAGTAAAACTTTACTTCCTGAGGACAAAGTGTCCTCTGATAGAAGATCAGATAGAGTAGTCATTGAAGACTGGATATCTGATGATGAAGAAGTTGAACAGGTTATGTCTAAACCTGAAGTAGTTAAGAAAGCAGGAACAATGGTTCCTAAAGTGATAAAAAAAAAGGATACTATTAAGCCTAGATCAAACATTAAACATGTTAGGCAACCAGTTAAATATTGTGAACAATATAGATCCACTAGCAAGCCCAGAGGTAACCAAAGAAATTGGAATGGCCTCAAGTCTAACCAATTAGGTGATGACTTTTTCTTTTATAACAAAGCTTGTTACACATGTGGTAGTTTTGATCATCTTGCAGCTTTCTGTAACAAATGGGTATCTGGGTATGAAAACAATAGGGTGAACTTCAAAAGGCAAACTCCTCAAACTCACTTTCACTCTAAGTCTAAGAGAACAAAACCCAGAGCAGTTACCAAAGCAGTTTCTGCTGCTAGACCATTCATGACTGTTAACCCAAGACCAACAGTTAAATATGCAAAATCTTTTTATACAAATGCATTAAAGACTGTTTAAAGGCCAATTAAAACAAAAGCAGTGGTCCAAAAGCAAGTTTGGAAAATTAAGGGAATAATTACAAAGCTAGCAGCTTCTGCTGCTAAGGTGAAATCTGCTGCTAGGGAAAATAGGGCAAATGCTGTTAAGGCCTCAGCATGTTGGATTCTTAAATCCAATGTTGCATCAACTGTTCTTAAGAGATTAAATTTCATTGATGCAAGAGGCAGATCCAAGTCAGTAATGGCTTGGGTCCCCAAAAGAAACTAATACTTCTCATTTCTGTGCAGGAATATTCAATTGATAAGCAAGAGGATCAAGGATACTCAGATAGTGGATGTTCAAGGCACATGACAGGAAACAAGTCCTATCTTTCTGATTTTCAAACATTAGATGGTGGATATATTACCTTTGGAGGAGGTGTTAGTGGCAAAATTTCCGGTAGAGGTACAATCAATACTGGAAATTTAGATTCTGAAGATGTGTACTATGTACAAGAGCTAAATTATAATTTTTTTAGTGTCTCACAAATGTGTGACAAAAAGAACAAAGTTCTTTTCTGTGACACTGAATTTCTTGTACTTTCTCCTGATTTTAAGATGCCTGATGAAAGTCAAGTGCTTCTTAAAATTCCTAGAAAGGGCAATATGTACAGTGTAGACATGAAGAACATTGTTCCTAAAAAGGATTTAACTTGTCTTGTTGCAAAGGCCACATTGGATAAATCAATGTTATGGCATAGGAGGCTTGGTCATATTAACTTCAAAAACATAAATCAGATTGTTAAGAACGTTTTGGTAAGAGTTTTACCTCAAAAACGATTTGAAAATGATCAAACATGCATTGCTTGTCTTAAAGGCAAACAACACAAAGCCACTTGTAAGCCCAAGCTTTTTAACTCTATCAATCAATCATTGTTTATGCTTCATATGGACTTGTTTGGTCCTACAAATGTTAGAAGTATGCAACATAAGAGATATTGTCTAGTTATTACTGATGACTATAGTAGATTTACATGGGTTTTCTTTTTAGCTACTAAGGATGAGACACCTAGCATCCTTAAGACTTTCATTACAAAAATAGAAAACCTAGTAGACAAAAGAGTAAAAGTCATTAGATGTGATAATGGGACAGAGTTCAAAAATAGAGTTATGGATGAATTCTGCAAAGAAAAGGGTATTAGGAGAGAATTTAGTGTTGCTAGAACTCCACAACAGAATGGAGTTGCTGAAAGGAAAAATAGAACACTAATAGAAGCTGCTAGAACTATGTTAGCTGATTCTAAGCTACCTATAACTTTTTGGGCTGAAGCAGTCAACACTGCTTGCTATGTTCAGAATAGAGTTTTAGTTGTTAAGCCTCACAATAAGACATCATATGAACTTTTTAGAGGTAGAACTCCTGCAATAGGATTTCTTAGACCTTTTGGATGTCATGTGACAATTCTCAATACCTTAGACCATCTTGGAAAGTTTGATGGCAAAGCAGATGAAGGATTCTTAGTTGGATATTCTCTCAATAGTAAAGCATTTAGAGTATACAACTTAAGAACTAAGAAAGTAGAAGAAAACCTACATGTGGAATTTTTAGAGAATAAATCCAATGTAGTAGGTGAAGGTCCTAATTGGCTATTTGATCTAGAGTCATTAACCCATTCTAAGAATTATGTGTCTGTTGTTGCAGAAACTAATGATTTTTCAGGTTCACAAACAACAAATGAGGCAGGGTTAGACAAAGAGACAAATCAAGATCATATATGGATGCCAATAAGTACCAGTGTGGCTTTAATTTCAACAAATGATGAATCTTCTTCTGGTGAAGCTAAAGAAGATGTTGAAAGTGAACACAAGGAAGATGGAACAGAGGAACAACAAAATGTTTCTGCTGATGATAGTGCTGCTGAGACAGAGCATTCTACTGCTAGGCTTAATTTTTCTGCTGCTAGGACAAATGATTCTACTGCTGGCCCTTCAGACTCAAATGAAGCAGATTTCTCAGATAATGAGGTGGATTTGAGCAATATCACACCTAACTATCAAGTTCCTTCAACCCCACACACAAGGATTCACAAATCCACTCCCTAGAAAATGTGATTGGAGATGTACAATCAGGTGTGAAGACAAGACAACAACTGATGTCTTCAGACCAACAAGGGCTTCTTGATGCCCTTTATGCTTCAAAGCAGCATGAGTTTTCAAACTCTTGCTTATTTGTATGTTTTCTTTGTCAAGATGAACCAAAGAACATTCTGAAAGCCTTAGATGATTCAAGCTAGGTAGAAGCTATGCAAGAGGAGCTTCTTCAGTTCAAGATTCAGAAGGTATGGGTGCTAGTTGATTTACCTAAGGATGCAAAGGTAATTGGCACTAGATGGGTTTTCAAGAATAAAAGGGGTGAAAGGGGAATAGTGGTTAGGAATAAGGCTAGATTAGTAGCCCAAGGGTACACACAACAAAAAGGGATAGACTATGATGAGGTTTTTGCTCCAGTAGCAAGACTTGAGGCAATTAGGCTTGTCTTAGCTTATGCTTCATTTTTAGGCTTCATTGTTTATCAAATGGATGTCAAGAGTGCATTTTTATATGGTACTATTGAAGAAGAGGTGTATGTCTCACAACCTCCAGGGTTCATTGATCCTGACCATCCAAACAAAGTGTACAGAGTTGTTAAGGCTCTTTATGGCCTTCATCAGGCACCTAGAGCTTCGTATGAAACACTGGCTTCCTATTTAAAAGAAAATAGATTTCAAAGAGGAAAGATTGATCAGACACTTTTCATCAAACAACACAAGAAGGATCTTCTGTTAGTGCAGGTGTATGTGGATGACATTATCTTTGGGTCTACAAGGAAGGAGATGTGTTTAGAGTTCGAGAAGCTTATGCATGATAAGTTTCAGATGAGTTCCATGGGGGAACTTACATTCTTTTTGGGTTTACAAGTTAAACAGTCATATGAAGGCATATTTATTAGTCAAGATAAGTATCTTGCTGAGATACTAAGGAAGTTCAACTTTGCTGATTCAAAAATGGCAAGCACACCAATGGACTCTGAGAAGCCACTTCCTAAAGACTTGGATGGAGAAAATGTAGATGTACACACTTACAGATCTATGATAGGCTCTTTGTTGTATCTCACATAATCAAGACCTGACATCATGTTCACTGTTTGTGCTTGTGCAAGATTTCAAGTAACTCCAAAGGTTTCTCATTTAACAGCAGTCAAGAGAATTTTTAGATATCTCAAGGTTCAACCTAGGTTGGGTCTATGGTATTCTAGAGAGTCACCTTTTGACTTGGTAGCATTTTCGGATAGTGATTATGCTGGTGCTAGCTTGGACAGAAAGTCAACAACTGGAGGATGTCAATTCCTTGGGTGTAGACTTATCTCATGGCAGTGTAAGAAGCAAACAACTGTGGCTATTTCAACAACTGAAGCTGAATATGTAGCTACTGCAAGTTGTTGTGCTCAAGTCTTATGGCTTCAAAACCAACTTCTTGACTATGGGTACAATTTCATGAAAACTGTTATTCATATTGATAATAGTAGTACCATTTGCATAATTAAAAATCCAGTGCAACATTCTAAAACAAAACAAATTGAAATTAGACATCACTTTATAAGAGACTGCAATGAGAAAAGATTAATTCAAGTTCTTAAAATTGCTTCAGAATACAACTTTGCAGATCTTCTAACAAAAGCTTTTGATGTTGGAAGGTTTCAGTACATGGTAGTAAGTATTGGAATGCTTAATCCTCAATGATTTTAAAACTTTGTGTTTTTGTAAATAAATTTTTGTTTGTGCTGCTAGTACAAATTTAAATTGTGTTATTCATACAATTAGTCCTATGATTATTCTAATATAAGACAAGTACTTTGTACATTGTTCTTTTGGTTTTAGACTAACAATTTCAGGTATGAACATGAGAACACAAACAAAGTTTCAAGTGAAATGGAAGCAGCAGAATGATGGAGGAACTAGGACTAGAATTGAAGTTGTGGTTAAGTGGATATGTTAACTAGAAGATTGGAAATATAGTTTCGACACTTTTGATAAACAATCCGTCATGTTTTGATAATTCCAGAAAAATCAGTAGCTCAGGGGCATTATTAGATTAGAAATATAGAAAATAGACTTAATAACGAAACCGTAGCCGCTTGAATGAGTTAAAACGGGCTTGTAACGAAAAATATACGCTAATTTCAATTTTTACGACGAAAACTATATTTTCAGAAAAATTGTGAATCTGTCCAGAAATTTGAGTAATAAAAACTGATGCTAAATGGTATCTAGACAAGCTGAGACCTTGAAAAGCCTATAGTATACTTAAATACCTTCGCGAGGATAGGTCAAACTTAAGAACGAAGCTACGACGCAAAAGTTATGGCCAAAATAATGTTTACGTCAACATATAGTTTTGACAGCCTATTATTTCTCTATTAGAAAGCTGTTAGTATTTTTAGAAATGGATTTTGGAACTTTTAGTGTACATTTTGGCTAAAATGAGGTAAACGGAAATAGTAAAACATTACATATACTTATTAGGCGCGTTATAGACTTTTGAGATAACCGTTAACATGACGACTAAAATTTGGTCGCAAGATAAACAAGTTACATTTTCTAAAAAGTGGTAATTTTCTAAAATAAAGGATCAAGTCGACGCAACTATATTTTGACAACAAATATTACAACAACATGTACAAGTGATAAAGTAAAGTATGAACCTGCGTGCATGGCCTTGTTTTCGAATCTAAGACACATGTAATATTTAGGTCGCGATTAGAGATATCGGACTAAATTGGCATTTAAAAATTTACTAATTGGGAATTGCTTTTGCTAAGGTGAGTTTCATAGCCCCGATTTTACATTGTTTATACATGATTTCCAAACCCTCGGGGTGGGAATACACTGCTTGTTTTTACATACGGACACAAGTACTAAAACTGTTACTTTGCCTAAGTTACCACATTGCCATTAAAGTCCCCTTTTGAATCATGAACCGTTAATTACTTGTAAGCGCGGATGTTATGAATAGATTTATTTGGGTTGACACCCCGTCCGGGTTGGTCGCGCCAACTGGGTAAACGGACACATATCATTCGGATTATTTTTGAGTGTTTGGCAAACACTTATTTGGAGCATTTATCATTGTGCTTAACTGCATACCAATTCGTTGAGCTTCGGGGTCATGAGCTTAGAGCATTGAATTTATATATTTTTGGCTATGACGTTATATTTATTGTGATTGTCATGCTATTGAAATCTTGTGGTCCGCACTTTACTTATTTACTTAAACCTATGAACTCACCAACAATTATATTGACCTTTTTAGCGTGTATTCTCAGGTAATTAGGCGATAATATTAATCATCTTTGTGTGGAGCACTAGAGTCACATTTTGGAAGCACATCATGATGAAGATGGTCTTTGCACTACTTAAGCGTTTGATTATGTATTAAAAATCTTACATTTTGATGGTAAACTCTGATAACTATGTTGTGTAAAACGTTCACTTTAAATCAAAAGCTTGTTTTTAAAACGACTCACTTAGAGGTCGTTCTTTATTTCTTGTACTTTGTTGACCATAAGCATCACGCCCCCGGAATTCCATTCCGCTGCAAACACAAAATTTGGGGGTGTGACAGATTGGTACCAGAGCCAAGTTATAGAGAACTAGGATGCATCATTGACCCTAGACTATAGCCACTAGGTCACGACACTCCACAACATCATGATGTGCATAAACGTGTATTGTAATCGTAAATCACATGTTTTTATTTACTTATTTTATATGAGTACTTGTACTTATATATATTTGTATTGACCTGGTTTACAGCGACATGTCTTCACCCAACCACCCTATTATCATTCCAGCAGACTCGGATCTCGAGGAAGCCTTTTCATCCACTAGTACACCTACATCACTACTCTCACCTTCCTATACCTCGACATCCTCATATCACTCACATTCGTTAGATGATAACTCCCACCCATTTGAGGTATTAGCACCACCTGAGTTAGACTTACAAGAGACTACCAGATATGACACTGAGACTTTTGAGATTAAGGAGACTGCCCCTACCTTCCCACTATCACCATTGTCATTTCCTTTTTCCATTCCCACATATCGGGAATTAGATGACACTTTGTGGATAGTACCAAGATCACCGACTCAACAGGAATATCAGCAGATTCCTCAAGAATGGTTTGGAATCTATACTATCTCGGATATGATCGATGCACAACTCCAGGCCCCACATCAGAACTCATCATAACACTATGATGCCACAACCCATGATCCAATCAGAGGAGCACTAGGAAGCCACTAGGCTAGACTTATATCTTTACTAGCTTTTACTATTATCCTAGCCACGGGATGTGTGGCATAGTTCCAAGAAACTTGTAGTATTTTGGTTGTTGTATAGCGAACTTACCAAGTGTTGACTCTACTATATGGATATGGTTGTGCTATGCTTGATATCGGTCTATGTAGGCCGAAATTTTCACTTTATATATATATATTAATGTGTGTTATGATTATATTTATGATATTTTCATGGTTTCATATTGTTGTGATTTCACTCCATTTATACATGTCATGGTTGCATATATGTGAGTGTTATGATCCTTACTACTTCTAAATTCTCATGGTCTCTTATGATTTTGAAGAACTATGTCGAAGCAAGCTGCTCCAGCCATGACACAAGCCACTGTTGAGCAAATCATGGCCAAGAGCATAGCCACAGCCCTCGCCAAAAATCTTACTCACAAAGAATTTATGAATTGCAATCCCCTCACCTTCAGCGAAACTGAAGGCGCGAAAGGATTTTGCGAATGGTTCGAAGAAGTAGAAACAATATTTCAAAGTGGTAATTGTCATAAGGGAGACAAAGTTAAGTTCGCCACTTGCACTTTTCGGGATCGTGCCCAGGAATGGTGGACCAAATATGTTCAGTTAATAGGGGTCGACGCCGCTTACTCGATCTCTTGGGAGGAACTAAGGAGGATGATGATTTTAGAATATTGTTCAAGGAGCGAATTTCAAGCAATAGAACTGGAAATCCTAGACTTTACCATGGAAGGAGATGATGTGGCCAAATACACTGATCGTTTTTACGAATTAGCACGGCTATGCCCTGCAATGGATGAACTGGAATATAAGAAACTCGAGAGGTATATCGGGGGACTCTCTCCTAAAATTCGTATGTTGGTCACCCCATTAGAACCCGATAACATGCCTGAAGCTATCTGTATGGCGCTCCAGGCAAGGGTATACATAGCTCACACCAAGGCCGTAGGAAACAATAATGACAACAAACAAAAATGGAACAATAACAACCAAGGTGAAAGTGTTGCACAACAACCACCTAAGAGACAAGAAGTGGCGAAAGCCTATGCTGCTGGGCCAAGCGATAAGAAAAGGTATACTAGAACCCTACCTGAGTGTAACAAATGTAAGTATCACCACACTGGACCTTGCCCCGCTATATGTTGGAATTGCAAAAGGGCCAGTCATCAAGCTAAAGATTGCAGGGTCCCTACCCCGGTAATTTGCTTTGGATGTGGTAACAAAGGACATCTTAGGAGTGATTGCCCAAAGCCGAGGGAACAAAATAGAGGAAGAACTTGCGGAGGAGCATACGCATTAATAGGAGGGGAAGCTTGCCAGGATCCTGTTGATGTTATGAGCAAGGATAATGTTTAAGAGGAAAAGTTTCTATTTGCATAATAAGGTAAAAGTCTAAACCTTCTAGGGTTGTATTTTCCTATTGTACTTCACCCTAGTAAGTTAGTGTAACCTAGTTGTAACCAGAACCTTTTTATCTAATGTAATCTCTATCTTCTATCATATTCGCGATACTCAGAACCCTCATCTATTACACTTTCTATTCTATTTACCTTATTCCTACTCATTCGCAACAACATACCGCCATCCTATTAGGGATTAGGAAAATTTCATCTTTGACTATAGACTATTACCATTCCGTAAGATTCCCCCACATCCTATAACCCATCCAACAGGATTTTATCCCAAACTATTTTACTACCACTTCATAAAATTGTTTCACATAATTTTACTCAAAGCTATTTTACTACCACTTCATAAAACTGTTTCACATAATTTTACTCAAAGCTATTTTACCACCACTTCATAAAACTGTTTCACATAATTTTACTCAAAGCTATTTTACTACCACCTTAGGAAATTGTTTCACAAGAGTTTAAAACACGTTGTATTACCATCACCTCATAAATTGATTTACTAGCATTCTACCAACTATTTACTCCCATACGAACCGATTTTTCCTTGTTAAAACAAAATTTAGACTACCATTTTACCAAACAAAACGTTGAACACCATCTAAAACTATTGAGAAACATAATATCACTTTGACTAAACCGAGCATAGCATCATTAGTCCTCAATTAAACATAGCCTGATCACCTATGTATAATTCAGGAAGGATTATGCCATGAAGGAAACAATTATATTTTCAAAACTTCTTAATAACAATCTTCATTCAAAGCTTTGTAACCAAATAAATTCTTCATAAACATCCCTTTTGACAAACCCTCTCTAGATACCTACACAACTTGTCACTCACTCAGCCGCTAAGTTGGATTTTTACCATTGACCTCTCTAGGAAAGACTTTCCATCTACGAAGAGTATTCCATGACATAAGAAAACAATGAATGGATTGCGAAACCACAAACAAGGACTAGAAATATACAGTAAGTTGATTCATAACGCAACGGAAATCTTAAGACCCCACGAGGCAATCCAAATCACTATCTTTGGCATAGTCACCAAATCCTATCATTTCAGAAGTACTAGTTAGACCAAGTAAGCCAAAAAACCTAAGTCATGATTCATTTTAGAAATAACCAAGTAAGTTGAATGCTCATATCGGTAAGACTTACCTAATATTAACCAATAGGCATTATCCGATACCAGAAACAAGACGTTAGACCTCTAAGCATTCATGCGGACATACCTACCCGACTATTTCATCCTTTTTAATGCTTTCAATTCAAATGAATCTTCTTTAAAATGCGATTATACAAATCATATACCCTGTAGGAAAATATTTTTCTAAAGTGCCTATTTTGACTAGTAAATTTCTTTCGGTCAGCCTTTAACAAAACTATCGTACATTAAGAAAGGTATAACATCAATCTTTACTAAATGATTCTATTCACATCATGTCGAAAACCCGTCTATAAAACTTTGGGTCACGTTTGAAAACAATCCAATCTTGCATAACCACTGAAATTATTCAAACTGGTAAATTCATTTATTCAGGGAAAGATTTCGAACAAAAAACTTTATATCGAGAGAAATATTTTATTTATTCAAACTCGTAAATTCATTTATTCAAACTTGTAAGTTCATTTATTCAAACTTGTAAATTCATTTATTCAGAGGAAGATCTCAAATAAAACGCTCCATATCGAGTCAAATTTTGAAAATCAACCACCGTACTAAAACACTTCATACATTTAGGATCTTTTGATTGACAAACAGTAGCATGGAAAAATTAGATGAAGGAAATCTAGGAAGATACTATTGAACAGTAGAATCTTAGTAATAAAGACTAAGCACCATAGGCGAAGGGAGACTCACATTGTAACATTAGTTAGAGCAAGACACGATGAATCAAAATTGTTATCATAGCTTTACCCTTCCGATAGCGTCCTTTTTTACGAACTTATGATTATAGAATTAGTCATGAAACGTGTTGTACCAATGTCGAATACTCCCAATAAAAGGTAGTCGATACACCTTGAACTTCTGGAAATCCCTTTAAGATATTTTTACCCAATCAGATATAAGCACGGTCTACCATCCTCAGACCAATGAACTTAGTAAGAGGACTATCCAAACACTATAGGGCATGCTCAGTGCCGTATGATCAACTTTGAATTGTTTAGAGTAATCTTCTGACATAGACATATTTCACCTTCATCAATAGTCATCAAATGAGTATAAAGACTACACCCCTTTAAGGCACTCTATGGTCGAAGTACCAATCACCTATTGATAAGCCGAAATCGGAAAGCCCAACCCACTAGTCTAGGACTTAGTCGTGAAATAGAAAAGGAAAATCGTGCTGATCAAGAATCAGTTATAAGTGACAAGAGAATGATAGAAAGGTTAGGTCGGTACATGACGTAAATCATTGGAAATTAGGTCTCCCTAAGTCAAGAACCATTGGGATTTTAGAGTTGGAAAACGAGTTATGTTGAAAATCTTGCCTTGGAAAGGCGTAATACAAATTTTGAAAACGCGAGAAATTGAACACTAGGCATATTAGACCATTTAAGACTCTAAATAGAATCGGCCGAGTAGCCTATAGACTTGAACTTCCACCAGAGCAATAGTGTGCACAATACATTTCATATTCCAACCTTAAAAAGTGTTTATCCGACGAACCCCTCACCATTCCATTAGGAGAAATTCAACGCGATGAAAAACTTAACTTTATCAAAAGGCCGGTAGAAATTACGGATCGTAATGTTAGGCAATTAAAGCATAGTAGAATTCCTATCGTCAAAGTTTGCTAGAATTCTCAACGAGGTCCCGAATTCACTTGGGAACGAGAAGACCAGATCCGTCAAAAGTATCCGCATCTCTTCACTGACAACTCTCCAATGACCAACACTGGCTGAATCTCGAGGACGAGATTCATTTTTATGGGTGGTATACTATCACAACCCGCAAAATTTCAGATCAATACTATTCACCAAACTCGAATTTATTTTCTTGACGCTTAATTGATAACAATTTACATATAATCTTTTACGTGAACCGACGTGAAAAGCCTAGAATAAATTCCAAGTACACTAGGACTTAGGTTATATTTAGTCCACAACGCTCCAGTACCTTGCTCCTACTCCAGTTCACAATTTTAAACTCCAATACAATTCCCTTTTCTTAAATTACTTACGGTCGTCAATTCAACGAACTATATTCTTTATTTAAAAATTTAACACCCGATATACCCAATTCTCTCAACGATTATTTTTAAGGTATTTTAATACTTCCAAAAAGATTACAAAAGTTCCAAAAATATTTCCTGACGCCCAAGGTAAATTCTTTATAACTTACGTTTAATTACGTATAATTTTCATTAATCACCGAAACAACAACCAATACATATTTTTAACACCCAATACATACAACACATACAATTTTGCATCAAAACTACTCATCTAATCCTAAATTCTACCCTTTTGCCACCCCCCCCCTTGGTCTTAAATATATTAGCTAGACAAAATATACATGCCCATTAATGAGCCTCCACATTCCTTAAAACATGGAAGACAAATCTTCCATTGGAGGCTTAGCCTCCCAATTGTCCCCCCTAAGTACCCCATTCGGCCCCCTCCCCCTAGTTAAAATGATGAGTTTTAACTTAACTATTGAAACCTTGAATATGTCCAAGTATAAATACAAGCCACTAGTTCTCATTTCTCTGCTAATAGTAAAAAAAAAAAAAAAAAAAAAAAAAAAAAAAAAAAAAAAAAAAGTATCACTACCTATATATACTACAAATCGACCCATATTAAGGAGCAAGGAAGAAAGGAAAGCTTGTTGGGCTAATTCTAGCGTCATTAGAATACTTTATCAAGTTTTTGGAGCATAACTCTTGTGGTTAAGCTAGTATTTTACAACTCTCACCTCACTAATTACTCTTGTAAGTGATCTTACACTACTAACACTTCATGATTTTCATGTTTTTCATGTTTGTCAAGTATCTATACTTAGTTATCACTTGGTACATGTTGATAAGATTTTAAATTTACAATTATCCTTTAACAAAGATGATGTTTTTAACAAGTTTTGGTTACAAGAAAACTAACTACTGAAAATCTTCACAAGAAAATAATGAAAACATAATGTATATTGTAGTTTTAAATATTCTTGATGATTATTACTTGGACCTTAGAATATTGTTAAGTTTATGGTTAGATTATTGTTATTATGTTGAGAGGTTGATGGAGGAACTAGGACTAGAATTGAAGTTGTGGTTAAGTGGGTATGCTAACTAGAAGATTGGAAATATAGTTTCGACACTTTTGATAAACAATCTGTCATGTTTTGATAATTCCAGAAAAATCAGTAGCTCAGGGGCATTATTAGATTAGAAATATATAAAATAGACTTAATAACGAAACCGTAGCCGCTTGAATGAGTTAAAACGGGCTTGTAACGAAAAAGATACGCTAATTTCAATTTTTACGACGAAAACTACATTTTCAGAAAAATTGTGAATCTGTCCAGAAATTTGAGTAATAAAAACTGATGCTAAATGGTATCTAGACTAGCCAAGACCTTGAAAATCCTAGAGTATACTTAAATACCTTCGCGAGGATAGGTCAAACTTAAGAAACGAAGCTACGACGCAAAAGTTATGGCCAAAAGAATGTTTACGTCAACATATAGTTTTGACAGCCTATTATTTCTGTTAGGAACACGTTTCAAATATATTTCAAGTCTTGTTCATTTCGTGTTAATGTTGCATAATAGGGCTTTAATAGTTTGTTTAATGGTGCGTTCCATTAGAAGCCCATGGACCGCCCATCTTATCTTAATTCTTCTAGAAGTAATTTTGTACATGTTGCCCTAATACAAAGCCTATAAATAGAAGGCATGGGGCATCATATTTCATGTTGGTTTTTCATGTAAGTTGCGCAAGCCTTGTTTGAATCATTCAAATATTGAAAGCCTTCCATTCTCTCTTATTCTCATCTTCTTCTCTTCTCTTATTGCTTATTTACTTTTCTTCTTATTTGTAGCTTATTAGATAGTAGTTGTACGTGTTTACTTTGGTTTATCGTGTGTGTGTTTGAGATATTAGTGACCTACAAGTGGTATCATTCGCCTAGGGATAATTAGGATCGTGTTTTTGAGTCATTAGTATCGTTTACTACGTTGGCTTTATAGATTTCATAAAGTTTTTTTTGTTCAAACGTTAAATTATTGTTCGTGTTGAAAAGTAGCTTTGATCTCGTTGAAATTTCACAAATCTTCATCGAATTTCATTTGTTATACGTTAACGAGATTAATCTTCATCAAATCTAGTGATTACTAATCGTTTAAAGTAAAAAACAATCGGGTTTTATTGGTTATTTGGACGATTTGGTGTAATCCGTGTTATTAGCGAATTGGAAAAGTTGATGAAAAGTGAAATTTTTGCTTTCTGAGTGAACTTCGACAACTAAGGGTTTTATCGCAGTTCAAATCAAGATAAGTTAGGGTTTTATCGAAGTTCGAATCAAGATAAGTTAGGGTTTCATCGCATTTGGCAGATCTTCAGTTATCAGCATTGGGACTCAGTATTGTACTTTCTTGTATTAGAAAGTGAAAATACTTCGACTTGGTTGCTTCTCTTCTCTTGTACAAGAGTTGAGAATTATCGAACTTGGAATTGAGATAAAACTATCGCAATTGCCATAAATTATCGCAGTTTGCTATCTTATCTTATCGCAGTTTGATATTTTATCGCATTTTGCTATAACTTATCGCACTTTAAGATAACATATCAAATTTGTTATTGTTTATCGCACTTTCTAGTTTTATCGCATATTCTACTATCGATATCGCTATTGAAGCCTATCGCACTTGGTGAACTGTACTTATCGCACTTGGTGAACTGTACTTATCGCACTTCAGTGAACAGTACTTATCGCAGTTGAACAAAATCTTCTGATTTCCAAACCAACTTAACATAACTCATCAACACATATCTTAATTATCTTTAAGATCCAGATATGTCTCAACCACCTCACTTCAATTACTACTATCAGCAACAGCAATATCCTCAACAACAGCAATTTCATCCTCAGTATCAACAACAACAACAACAACAAGCATTCGTGCAACAGCATCAATTTCTCTCTCCACCACAAGTATCCCCACAACAAATCATGCAACATAATCAAATGCTGAACAATCCATCCTACTCCAGAGAGCCACATTGGTTTAACAAGATGTGTGAGGCAATCAGCTTCAGCAATCCTGACATGAAGCTGGGAATCAGGATACTCCACCTATGCTGACACCTGGTAACTATGTGCAGTGGGCTAGTAGATTTCTCAGATTCATTGAACTCCGTAAACCCCATGGGAAATATCTTAAGCAAGCCATTGAAGAAGGACCCTTTCCACTTCCAGTAAATGTTGTTCCAGGAACTACAGAAAGAGAAGAAACATCAACTCCCATTGCTGTCGCTAACTACACAAATGAACAAACACTACAACAAGAGGCAAATCAGTTGGCAATGTCTTACATACTTCAGGGGATTCCTAATCCTATTTACCAAAGTATTGATGCTCAAAAGACTGCCAAAGACATGTGGGAACATGTGCATCTTCTCATGGAAGGGACTGAGTTAAATCAAGAAGACCTTGAGTCAAAGCTTTACATGGAATACAACAATTTCATCATGGAACCAGGGGAGACAATTGAATCATACTACCACCGTTTCACAAATGTTGTAAATGACCTCGATCGTCATGACATCAAGTTACCTAAGATTGCTATCAATTCAAAATTTCTGGGTTGCCTTGGACCAGAATGGCAGAAATATGCAACATTTGTCAGGCAAACTAAGAAGATTGGTGAAGTCAAGTATGGACTAATGTATGACTTTCTGAAACAACATCAATCTGAGGTAGATAAGGAAGTTGCAGCACGAGGCGGTTTCATACCAGCACCAACACCTAACTCACTTGCCCTTGTTGCTCAATTCAACTTTCCACTACCAAACCAGGAATTTGGACAATCATCTTTTCAACCAAGTTTTCAACCACAACCTTCTAACTAAATCATCCCATATGAAGCACCATCACAATACTCTGACAACCAAATGGTTCCATATAACAACTCAGATTCCATGTTGTACTCAAATGCTGATTATGATGAAGAAGAGGATGCATTCAACTCTCTTAATGAATCATTTGGATTAATTGCTAAGGCATTTGGCAAGTTCACCAAATCCAACAACCGTCTTCGTTCATCTTCCAACACCAGGAATCAAGCTGTTATTAATGATGGCAGAGTGGAAATTCAGAATCGGTCTTCGGGCAGATATGGTTCAGGAAACAGTGGAAACTATGGGTCTCAGAGGTTTCAGTCAGGAGGGAACAGGTTTAATTCTGCAGGGGGTAACAGGAACAGTGTGGGAACTACACAGAGCAGAAATCAGATGGCTGGGAACACACAGAATGGCATTGCAAATACTTCAATCACATGCTACAACTATGGTGGGAATGGTCACATGGCAAATGCATGTCCAAAGCCTCGTACTATGGGCAGTGCATATCACAAGGAAGCTCTCTTGATGGCTCTTAAAGATGAAAAGGCAGCAGGAATGGTGACACAGAATGAGCAAAGCTTCATGGAAAATGTTGCATCTGATGATGAGATGGAAGATCTTGAGGCAAATGCTGCAGTAATGCTCATGGCAAACATGCAAGAGATGAACATGTCCGAGACAGGCCCGGTTTATGACACCGATGGTCTATCTCAGGTACCTGATCCACAATGTCTTATACATGAAATTGCTTCACCTTCTGCATCTTCATCTACAAATGACAATTCTGTTCCACATGATTTATCATTCTTATCTCCATCTGATGATCAAATAAACACTGTTGTATCATTTGATGATGATAAAACCGTTGTTTCATTTGATGATTCGATTGACGCTGAAAATTTGGATAATCTTGAACAAAATGATCCTTTGACTGATCAAGATTCAGAGCTTCAGGCCTTGTTAATGACCACCCAATCACAAATTGAAAAATGCAATGAAATCAATAAAAATCTGAAAGAAAAGATTGCATTGTTAACGAAGGACAATGAGTGCTATAAACTACAACTTTCAGGATATCAAAAACAAGAAAAACGTGAAAAAGGTTTTGAGATTGCTTTCCAAAAAGAGTATGTCAAAGTTAAAAATTTAGAACATCAAGTTCGTAAGCTAACCGTTTCTAAGGCTGAGCTTCTCTCTCAACAAGAAAAGGATCAATTTGAATTCAAATTACAAATTAATGCTTTAAATTCTGAGTTGTTAAAAACTCAATCTGAGCTTTCAACATCTCAAAATAATCTTCTTGAAGAAAAGCAAGCCTCAAGTAAACGTGTCGACTCATATCTTGAAGAAATTGTCACTTTGGAATCAAACTTAAAGAGTTTCAAACTATTGTCTACAAAAATGGTGAATCCATAACTCAAATTCAAAGGCTATCGGTAAAACCAGTTCCGAAAGGAGTTGGATTTGCCATTGGCAGTGACCAACCACGTTTTCTTTCTAAAGTACTCAACAAAAATCCCAAGTTATACAATGCAGAATTATTACTTGATGATACCTTTCAAAGAGTTGTTGTGCTTGGTAATGATGAAGAAGTTGAAATCCTTGAACGTCAAAAAGAACTTGAGAGTCGACCAAAAACTGACAAAGATTTTTCCAGAGTTCATCATGATTATAATGCAAGACGTCAAATCAAATTTGTCCCCTCAAAGGACGAAACAGAACAAACGTTTGATAACACAAACATACATGCTTCTCCTACAATACTTCCTGTTTCCAAAAATGTTGCACATTTCAAGGATTATTTGACTGAGGACGATGATGTTGATCCAAAATTACCAGAAAGTAAATTATTTCGACATTTTGATATAATTATGGAAGACATATTTTTCTTGGAAAATGAAATTGAGTTTAATTCTCAAATCGAAGTCTCTACTTTTCTTTCCCCCGTCGCGAAAGAAAAGCGAGACATTCTTCAAAAGAAAATTCTGCCTCATGTCAAACATCTAAAGAAATATGCAACACAATGGGAACAAGAATTATTCGCGGAAGTTGAATCTATGAAAGGCATTTTCAAAGAACAGGGTGACAAAATTCAAAAACAAAAACATCAAAAGAAAACTTTGAAAAACGAGAATGATCGACTCTTAGAAAAAGTTCTGTGTTATGACGTTGTTTCTGTGATTATGAATTCGCTTTATGAGTCATGCAATGAATTACTTGTGAATGATCATGTTGTAAATGTTGAGATGTTGCAAATGGAGATAGAAAATTTGGTCAAAGAGAATGAGGATCTTCGACAAATCAACAATGATGTGGAAAACAAAGTTTTTAATCTTCAAAAAAGGCTTGATTGGTGTCAAAATCAAAGTGCAGAATTTGAACTAAAATTTCAAAATCTCATAAGCTCTTTATCATTTCAAAACAGTCATGTTCCTGATAATCACAAGGAAACAAAGGCTTTCTTAAGACTTAAACTGTTTGAAAATGAAAAGGAACTGGATGAAATTCTTCAAAACAGAAATGACACAGTCCGCCTCAACAAAAATTAGATTCACAAAATCAAGAATTCCAACACATCATTGTTGATCTGAAGAAGAAAATCAGAGTTTTAGACAAAGGCAAAGCAAATGTTCATAAGATTGCCCCAGGGATGTATGTAGTAGACAAAGCAATTACCCAAGCATCAGACTCAACCACTAATGCAAACACTTCTACTTCCACAGGACTAGATACAATCTCTAAGGCTAGCAGTTCCAAGACTCCCAAGAAACAACAGAAGAGTAGAGTCAGGAAGTCTAGGAATGGATCATCTAAGTCTTCAGAAGTTAAAGAAAGTAGTTTGAATAACACAGATGTAATGTCAGGAATAGAATCGACCTTAGCTAAGTCTAATTCTAGGAATGATGTAACAGATGTTGAATCTATGAATGATAATGTTAATGGTTTGGTTGATGCTAGTTGTATTGTTTGTCGTGCTAGTATATTATCTGGTGATCATCAAAACTGCATTGCTAAAACTCTGTTGAAACGTAAAAAGAAACGAACTAGTGGCTCTTCCTCTAGGCTCAAAACTGTTGCCAAGACCATTTTAGGGAAACCACCACTAGTTGTTTCTGAGCAAACTGTTGAAACACCCATAGCCAAACCCAAGACAACTAAATCACCTAGTGCATTCATTAGGAAAAAGGCTGAGACTAGTTGGACATGGCAACGTTGGTTACAACACACTGCAAGTTTTATATGGGTTCCTAAAATAATTAACTCTTGTGTTACTAACCCAACGGATCCAACCGTTACCAATTCTCCACCTGTTTCCAATGTTTATGATGCAAGTGATCCAAATTGTCCTATGGATTGTTGATAGCGGGTGTTCCCGACACATGACTGGCAACCTCAAGCTTCTCACAAACTTTATCGCAAAGTTCATTGGAACGGTCAGGTTCGGGAATGATCACTTTGCAGCAATAATGGGCTATGGAGATTATGTTAATGGGAACATCGAGATCAGTCGTGTATACTATGTTGAAGGCCTTGGTCACAATTTATTCTCAGTGGGACAATTCTGTGACGGAGATTTAGAAGTAGCATTTAGGGAGAAGACTTGCTTCATTCGTGATCTTCAAGGAAATGATTTGATGAAAGGAAGACGCGGAACCAGTCTATACACCATATCCTTTGAAGGCATGACAACTTCATCTCCTATCTGTTTACTCTCCAAAGCTAATCCCACAAAGGCTTGGTTATGGCATAAAAGATTGTCTCATCTCAATTTCAAAACCATGACTGACCTTGCAAGGAATAAATTGGTTGACGGATTACCCAAATTCAGATATGCCAAAGATCATTTGTGTTCTGCATGTGAACAAGGGAAAAGTCACCGTGCTCACTTTCCTCCAAAAACAGAACACAGCACAGATCATGTCCTCCAGCTGCTACATATGGATTTGTGTGGTCCAATGCGGGTTCAAACTATAAACGAAGATCATGTTCCCTCAATGGTCATCACGTTTCTCACAAAGATTCAAGTTCAAGTCCGTAACACCGTCAGGATTATTCGAACAGACAACGGCACTGAATTTAAGAATCAAACCCTTCGGGAATACACTGAGAAGCATGGGATTGTTCATCAATATTCAATTGCTCGCACTCCCGAACAGAATGGTGTAGTTGAAAGACGAAACCGTACGCTTGTGGAAGCAGCTAGAACAATGTTGATCAATGCTCAATTACCTGACTACCTTTGGGCTGAAGCTGTTAATACTGCTTGTTATACTCAGAACCGCGGCATGATCAACAGACGACACAACAAAACTCCATATGAGCTTATTCAAGACAGAAAACCAAACATCAACTACTTTTACGTCTTTGGAGCACTGTGTTACCCGAAGAATGATAGAGATGATCTTGGTAAACTTAAGGCTAAAGCAGATATTGGGATATTCGTTGGCTACTATGAGAATTTTAAGGGATATAGAATTTGGAATCGTCGGACCGGGGAAATTCAAGAGACTATACACGCCAATTTTGATGAACTCACGGAAATGGCTTCTGAGCAAGACCGCTTAGAACCCGAACACAACCGTCTAAACTTCCCTGAATCTTCGGCTGCACCTTTACCTTTTAACAGGAAAGATCTGGAAGATTTGTTTGCACCAATGTTTGATGAAGTTCGTGTTAATAGTGCATCAGATGCTTCCACCAGTTCCGCTGCTCAACAAGTCCCACATCAAGCACCTGATCAATCTGCAACCACTTCTACAGCAGTTGATAACGATGCACCGCAACCTGAACCCTCATTACCCATGGTTCAAACACCTCCACCTGCAGTTGAAGATTCTTCCCCCACTTCTAACCAAGTTCCCACACCTTCTGATTATGACGGGAATGCATTTTTCAATCCATTTGCTCCACCACCAACCATTCCAGAAATAGGAGAATCATCCTCGAGCAACATGGACCCGTCATCTCACCAAAACAACATTCAACATTTTCCTTCCACCCATAAATGGACAAGAGATCATCGCTTGGTAAATATAATTGGAAATCCTAACAATCCAGTCATCACAAGACAAAAACTTCACTCAGATAGTGAACACTGCATGTATGCACTCACTGTCTGTCAATCTGAACCTAAAAACATCAAAGAAGCCCTTACATACGACAACTGGATTGAATCCATGCAAGAAGAGCTGGAACAATTCAAACGTTTGGAAGTTTGGGAATTAGTTGAAAGACCAGATGGAGTTTATGTTGTTGGATTGAAATGGATTTGGAAGAACAAGCTGGATGCAGATGGTACAGTAATTCGTAACAAGTCCCGACTGGTAGCAAAAGGGTATAGCCAAGAAGAGGGTATTGACTTCGAGGAATCGTTTGCTCCAGTGGCTCGGATTGAGGCAGTTCGAATGTTTCTGGCATATGCAGCCCACAAGAACATCACAGTCTATCAGATGGATGTGAAGACGGCATTTCTCAATGGCCAACTCCGCGAAGAGGTGTACGTGTCACAACCAGAAGGCTTCGTGGACCCAGATCATCCAAACCGTGTATATCGGCTTAAGAAAACTCTATACGGCCTTAAACTAGCCCCGAGGGCATGGTACGATAAACTATCTGCATTTCTCCTTGCTAATCATTTTACCATTGGAACTGTTGACCCGGCTTTATTTATACAGACACACGGGGAAGACATTCTCATTGTTCAAATTTGTGTGGATGATATTATTTTTGGTTCAACCAATAAAAAATATTGAAACTCTTTTTCTAAACTGATGAAACAAAACTTTGAGATGTCTATGATGGGTGAACTTAAATTCTTTCTAGGATTGCAAGTTCATCAGTCACCCCGTGGTATATTTCTAAGTCAGTCAAAATATGCTTAGGAAATCCTGAAAAAGCATGGTATGACTAGTTGTGACACCTATAATACCCCAATGTCCTCCTCATCCCAGAAGCTAGATGCTGACATACATGGGACACCCATTGATTCTACGAAATATCGTAGTATGATTGGCTCGATCATGTATCTCACGGCTAGCAGACCGGATGTTGTATTTGCCACATATCTTTGCTCCCGATATCAGTCTAGACCGACTGAACGGCATTTGTCAGCCGTTAAAAGAATCCTTAGATACATAAAGGGAACCATTAATTTGGGAATCTGGTATCCAAAGGATTCTGGGTTTGAACTTGTTGCATTTACAGACGCTGACCATGCAGGATGCTTAGACACACGCAAGAGTACATCAGGGGGAGTTCAATTCTTGGGTGACAAGCTCGTCTCTTGGCAATCAAAGAAACCAGACTGCACCTCACTGTCTTCAACTAGAATCTGAATATGTAGCCATGTCTGCCTGTTGTGCTCAAGTCATCTGGATGAGATCACAACTGATGGACTACGGATACATATTCAACAAGATTCCAATGTACTGTGATTCCAAAAGTGCCATCGCTATTTCATGCAACACCGTGCAGCATTCCAAATCAAAGCATATTGATCTCCTGGTACCATTTCATCAAGGAACACGTGGAAAAGGGTACTGTTGAATTATATTTTGTGGGAACTGAACACCAACTGGCGGATCTGTTCACAAAAGCCTTGCCTCATGCAAGATTTGTGGATCTGGTTCACCGGATTGGTATGAGATGTTTGACGCCAAATGATTTGGAAAAGTTTCTTAAAAACAATTAACAAAGTCAAACATCTCCAAAATATCTTTGTAATATATATATATAATAATATATATATACATATATATATATATATATATATATATATATATATATAATATATATATATATATATATATAATAATATATATATATATATAATGCAAGTACAATCCCTTATCCAACACGTTGTTTATTTTACAATGTCTCAAATTATTTTTGAACACGTGTTGAGGGGGAGATAATTTTTACCACAATTTTTAAAATTGTACTTGCATACTTTCAGAAATTGTTGCTTCACAAAGTTTGGTGATAAGATTTAAAGATGGAAAAAGTTATGTGCCTTAAATGAAATATTTGAGACTTAGAGTTTGTCACATGATGGTGGTTTAGGACTGAGCATACAAAGAATCAAGGTTAGGGGACTAAAGTTGTCAAGATTGCAAAATGATCAAATAGATATAAAAAGTCAAAAGATATTCAAACGCAGTAATTACTCCAACTGTTTATTCACCTAACCTAGTTCTTATGTTATCATCAACGGACGACATTCATTCTGCATAATCCGATCAAGATCTTTGAATTTTGTGAGTGTTCTTATGTTTATCATGTCATTATTAAAGATGGTTTTGAACAGAATCATGATCCAACGGCTAGAACGATCAGAATTGTGATATTTAGTTCTAGGGTTTTGCGTAAAATTGGGGATTTATGATTAAGAGTGTTTGTGTTGGAAATAATTGTACGATAATGCTTACACATTGTTAATGAACCTATATTGCATGCTTAATTACACCCAGTAACTACAAATTGTTCTAATTGGATTTTAGGGTTTAAGCGTCAATTTGGGGAAAACTTTGTTTATGCGTTATTGTGTAATCTGTTTATTGGAAGGTTGTTATTTGATGTTTAATTGAACGTTGGCATGCTTGGATTGTACCCAGAAACTCATTAAGTGAAAATTATTAAGTTTAAGGGTTTATGAAGAACACGAACTCGAGCAGTTTGATTCTTGCGTTTTTGTGGTTCATTTGTTTTATAACTTAGCCAGAATGCTCAAAATAGTCATACAAGTTGTTAGTGATAATCTGTGGTTACAAATCATAAGTTATATTGAATCACGATAAGATCTGAGTGACTGTTCATCGTCTATTATTATCGTAAACTCTTGTATAAGAGTTTATCGAAGTTGCCTAAAATTATCGCAGTTGGGATAATTATCGCAGTTGGGATAATTATCGCAGTTGAGATAATTATCGCAGTTGGATACTTATCTTGATTGACATAACGCATTGGATATATCGCAGTTGGATAATTATCGCAGTTGGGATGATTATCGCAGTTGGATAAATATCGCAGTTGGGATACTTATCTTGATTGGATAATTATCGCATTGACATAATTATCATAGTTGACATAATTATCGCAGTTGACATAATTATCGCAGTTGTGATCTGATATAGAATTTGATCAATTTCCTTAGTTATATCCTTTTATACTTATTGAAATTAATCAAATTTTATAGAATTTGGCTAACTTTTGATAAATTCTTTGACCAAGCATGTAACAACCAATCATAAATGCAATAGTGTGCCATGTGTTGTTTCTAAAAGCTAACAATTTCTAACAAACATGCATTCTGTATATTCGAATATGATTGTTGATTCAGAAACACATCAATGGCAACTTCACAACAACAACCTCTTCCTGCTCTCACCAAAGATGAAGTCTTTCCTCACGGGTATACTCTGGAAATTGGAAAGAACAATTCACGTGTTGAACTGGACAAAATCAAGTGCTCTGACTCAAGTTGCCAGATTGCAGTGGAGATTCTCAAAGTTCATAAGTGCAGGGATATTCTTGATAGCTCGGACACCATCCCAGAACTATACATTTATCAACTCTGGGATACCTTCACAAGAAGCAATGATGACAAGTATTTCACTTGTACACTGGATCGTAAGAAAATCAGACTCA
This sequence comes from Artemisia tridentata subsp. tridentata, assembly GCA_021014915.2. Lineage (NCBI taxonomy): Eukaryota > Viridiplantae > Streptophyta > Magnoliopsida > Asterales > Asteraceae > Artemisia > Artemisia tridentata. The sequence continues at coordinate 267,476,415 of CP139509.1, read as the reverse complement.
CACCTGCCACACTCCGTAAAGCCTTAAAACTTCCAGATGCACCTGAAACTTCTAATCAATTCCACCCGACACCTTCAGAGTCTGAAATCATGCAATTCCTGGTAGACATTGGTTATGATGTTCAACCAGATACACCATTAACCACAATCTCCAAAGTCAATGCTAGATACATTCCTCAACCCTGGAGGACTATCTTCTTCATTATAACCCATTCCATATCTGGAAGAGATAGTGGGTTTGAGCATCCAAGACTTTCTCATCTTCATGTCTTATGGGGATTTGTGAACCAAGAACCAATTGACTTTGCTGCTCTCATTTGGGAAGACATAATGTACCTAATGCGAAAAACCTTCAAGAAAATTCCATTTGTACGATATACCAAGGTTCTCATTAGCTATCTACTTGATCAACATCAAGACCTTGATAAGCGTCCTACTGATCAAGAGGTTCATGAGTACAGAATGGATAAAACCTTAAGCAAAGTCTACTTTCCAAAAGAAAGCACGCGCAAACAAGGTGCACGATTGCCAGAATTTCTGATGACTAATGAGGTAAAAGAAACTAAAGCATATCTTGATTACGACAAGGCATTTCGTGAACGTCGTGTGGGTCTTGCTAAGTTGGTTGAAGAATCAGGATCTTCTAAGACTCGTTCTCGAAGTAAGACTAAGACGGGTAGTGCATCAAGTGTCTCTGAACCAAAGAAACACATCCCCGAACTACTGTTATCAAGAGGAGAGTACCAAGCCAAACCCTAACCAAAACCTGAACCGAGTGGAATCATTGATGAAGATACTGAATCTGACTCTGAATCATCTGAATCTGAAGAAGAACCTGTCTTTATGACTGTTGAAGAGGCAGAACTTCATAATAAGATCTCTCAGGAAAATGCACAAAAGCAGAGTCTCAAGTCATTAAAGGAAGATGAAGAGCGAAGGGCAAAGAAAGTATTGGAGCAACAGATGGAGTATGAGAGAACACATGGAGTTGGAGGATCAGAAACTGTTCATGAAGCTGCTTCGACCCAAGTAAATCCGGTTAATCAACCCGGAGGATCTGGAGCTGCATCAACCAAGGTTCAGCCCGATACGATTAATCAACTCGATAAGGCTGAATCGGTCTCTTCTAAGCAAACAAGCTCGGTTAATCAACCCGACTTGGGAGCACAGACTCAGGAGGAGAAGGAAAAGGATCTGGAAAGCAATATTGTTTTATCTGACAAGGAAATCTCTGATTCTATGTTTGACGACAATCACGGGGAACAACCACGTAACGATGATACAGAAGATTGGAACATGGAAGAAGAAAGGGACATTATGGGAGATAAAACAACTAAAGCTGCCATGGATCTTGAGGAACAGGCAAGAAAAGAGGAAGTAGAAAGGAAACGTAAGGAGGACGCTCAAGCTAACCTGGAAGCAGATAGCTACATACGTTCTCACACTCCAACACCTCCTCCTTCCCCTCCAAAGGACACAACTAAATCTAAAGATAGCATTCCTCCAACTAAACTTGCTATGGTCGTTAGTAACCCTCAACAGCAACAGGAACAACCACCAGTTCAGTCCTCACCTGTTTCATCACCTAAGACACCTCCTAGGTCACCTTCTGAGAATCCTACACCTCCACCCTCACCTCATAAGGACTCAACAACTAAATTTGATGAACCAATTCCTTCACTAACTCCATCATCTTCAAGATCTTCATCACCCAAATCAAAAGCAGCTATTTCTGAGAATATTCAAAAGGCTTACAAAGGAAAGAGTAAAAGAAGAATCGTCCATGTCACAAAAGTTGAAGTTGTGTCTCCTGCAGCAAAGAAACTTAAACAAGCAGTAAAGAGAGCACAAGCACAACGAGACAAACAAGCAACAACAAAATTGGCTGAAATGGAAAGTTTAGTCAAGAACTTGTCTCAGCAAGTGGAAGAGATGCAGGAAAGTAAGAAGAAGATAGATGAATTCCTTGGTTTTAATATCAAAGATCATATCACACGTAAGACAAGGCATTTTGTCAAGCAATTTTTTCCTGATCTTCAGCAAAATATAAATGAGCACATTGATTCACAACTTGAAGACAAAATCAAAGAAGCCGCCTCATCTTCTTCCCAAACCAAACCGCTTCAAGATCTCACCACTGAAGAAATCGAGCTTGTGCTTCTCGACAGACTCTTTGAAATCACCTCTCCTTCTCAAGAAGAAATCAACCTGATCGAGGCTCTTCAAGCACACATTGAGAAGAAATCGTGCAAGGAAGCTGCTGATAAAGGGAAACGTATTCGAGAGTATGACGAGGAAGATCAGGACCCTAACCCCGAACATAAGAAACACAAAAGCGGGTCTGGAATTCATATTCAGGAGCCAACTGGAAAAACAACATCATCTCTACCTCCAAAACATCAATCATCTGGTCCTAATGAAACCGAACATCAATATGAGCATTTCATGGCTGAAGATGTGGAATTTCAGCCGCAAGACGATCAACCGCATTCACCACCGTCACCACCAAAACCAAAGCCCTCCAAATCCAAGTCATCACGCAGCAAGAAGTCATCTAATGAACCAGCTGTTGTCACCTGGCTTGATAATGATAAGGATGAGATAGGGAATGAATGGTTTGATCATCTGGCAAGTGCTCAGGTTCCGACTGAAGAAGCTTCCCAAGTTGAAGACAGCACGTTCGCTGTTACTCAAGAGATCAAAAGAAGTCTTAACATAAAGAAGATGACCAAACGGGAACTTCGACGGATCAAGAACGATGCCTTCATTCTTCTGAAAGATAAATCCAACAGTGCAGCCGAACTTGAATATCATCTTGAAAACATTGCACGCGCAATGTCAAGTGACTTTGACTGGGCTAATCCAGACGTAGTCAGGGGAGTTGGCAAGAACCGTCCTTACATCATTGATTAGACTAAGCCGTTTCCCGTGATACGAAGATCTCACCACTCAGAAATTTCCTTCCAAGCTTTCTTCAACAACTATCTGGAACTTCTCAAGAATGGAGCACAAGGGAAGACAAAGTATGCTACGTCAATTACTTTCACACCAGCTTCTCACTATACACAGTCAGCTATTGAGGAAGAAGCTATTAACAGACATCTGTTTGTTAAAGAGCTCGTGAAATCTGATCGTGATGCAGAGTTGGGGATTCATCACTGGTATCCGAAACGACAAAGCTGGTACAAGTACAAACTTGCTCTCCAGAAATCACGGGAACCAGTTTACAGTGATCTCAAAATAGTGGCTGTCATCAATGTGAGCGGATCCAGAAGGTGTGATTATATATTTCTCGAAGAGATCACGGTAAAAAGAATTGACAACAATCTCTACAAATTCTCTGAGGCTGATCTTCCTGATTTGAACCTGAATGATATCGAAGACATATACCTGATGAAAGTCCAAGGCAAACTGCAACATCTGACAAACGAGCTTCGATATGCACTCAGTACCTCTCTATGTCACTACATTAGGAGAACAATCATCAAAGAACGAGTAGAGGATCTCCAGCTAGGTGTCGAAAGTTATCAGACGAAGCTAAACCTTGTTGAACCGCAATTCCTACTCAACAGCAAAAAGGACCCTCAATACACCATGCTACATAGTCCGGTCTTTGGGTTCGTTTACAGAAGTACAACGGATTTCCACCGTTTCATGGCGTTCAATGAAATTCATAAGTTCTGTGACGATACCTTAAAGAGTGTTCGTGATGGGTTAGCTAATAGGGTTCGAGATTCAGCGTTAGGAAAATCAAGAAGATGGAATTCTAAGGAGGTGCGACAAGTTAAGGAGTTTGTTCGGAAGATTGAAGAAAGGTTGTATCATCGTGATCAGATGAGGAGGTTAGAAAGTTATGTTGGGGGTCGTCCACCTTTCGCTATCAGACTATTTCAGCGGACTGACCCAGTATTCTCAACTTTTGGCAAAGGCGGTTGATGTAAGAATATATTCTCATATTACATAATTCTTATATCATTATTCTTTCCATATTGGCCTGTGCATTATGTCTTGTGCACACATAACAGTGTACAACCCGGACCTCAAAGAAAGGGCCCTGAGGTACGCTTCAGTGCCTCAATCCTGAAAAAGGAGCGAAAGCTTCTTACTTATGAGCAGAATTAAAACCAGAATGTTTTCTAAAGTTTTTTCAAACATTCTGCTCATAAGGACAAGTATTCCCTTGTTAAGGGGGAGTATTTGAAAATATAATCTTTGTTCAAAGAAATACAAATGCTCTTGAAATTCTTCTCTAAAACTCAAAAACAGCATATTTTAATCATAAACGTTTTTCAAAAACATCATGAGTATGTTATTTTTGAGGGGGAGAAGTAAAAGATGATTAAAATATGGAGTCTCATTTGCTGGAATCTCTTGTGCTCAAACTCAGAATTGACCCTCGAATTGACGATAGGAAAATTCAGTAGTCGAAAGGACATGTTTCGGACGGGTAATAATTTCAAGCCAGTTTATCTGTGATGTAAGCGTGTCTCGCAAAGGACGTGTCTGAGTAGAATGTACAGATTTTGAGCGATAATCTTTGAATCTGATCTGGACGGGTAATAATTTCAAGCCAGTTTAACTGGTGATGTAAGCGTGTCTCGCGACGATCAGGTTCATTGAAAATCAATCAATTCAAAAAGTGCCAACTCTTTCCGGCATGTGCAAATTTCAAATTTATTACTTATGCGCACATGTTAAGGGGGAGTATTTCTGAAAATCATCAAACTCTCAAGGTGTCAACAAAATGTCTTTACAATTATCGACACTTTGAGAGATTTTCAATGGTTTTGGTTTATGGCATCATTAGGATAGTCATAGAGTTATAAGGTGACTAAGGTTAGGGAAAACCGTCCTATGATCCGCCAGAGCCGGAGGGATCTACCCAAGGACAATACCAATAGTTTAGAACTAGAAAGTCCTAGGTATGATATAAAAAGGAGAAAATGAATGAACGGAGAAAGAAGGGGTTGAAGAATTCAAAAGAAAAGCAAACAAAAGGGTGAAAAGAAATAGCCCTCCATTTGTTCAACCTTAGGGCAGACACCGGGTTCAATTCATAATCTACTGGTTGATGAGCATCACCGGTATTGAAGACTAAAGACGTCATGGACCCAGTGACGCACTAATAAACCTTCTAAGCCACTCAAGTGTCTCTCAAAAGACATTTGTTTCATTCACACGGAGAACCCTTCATAATCTATCGACCTCTCATTACGAGAGTGTTGATATTGAAAAGGAGGCAATCTGCTCCACGCCTCCGATGACCAAACAAATGTGCACTAATTGAGTCTAGAGCCATGAGATTCATAAAAGATCTCTTAGGTACACTTAGTATTACTCTACTGTTCTATATTATGGGCAGCAGATGTAAAATTAAGAAAGTGTCCTTCGCAGATCATAGCAATCTGCCTAGAACATTCATGAGAGAAGTCACAATTGTGATTATCAATGATTGAATGGAAATCCTGCCAGAGCAACATCAAACAACTCTGACAGCAGGTCACTTCGGTAACTCCTTGTGAGTTACGCTTAGTGTTTGCTCCAAACGGTCTACAGTCGTGGGGTGATCTCCAACGACTCACTGAATCGTGGGTGCACTTCGGTGTGTCCGTGTTATCCCTTTCGGGGGAATCCGATTCAGAACGGTCTGGGTTAGGATTTGAGAAAGTCTTCACACTATGCGGTTGACGACCTCAAGTCTGAGCCTGTAAGTACCGGTTGGTTCGTGTTGATGCTGCTGTTGCTGCTACTGAGGAGCTGGAGTTCGACCATCAAGACTCCATCATGTTCATATCTTGAAGAAATGTTCTCTCAAAGACTCAGTAACATCAAAAGTTCAACATATGATACAGTAAAGTCAAAAGTTCAAGCACTTCAACCTTTCTCAAGTTTTAAGATTGAAAAGGGAGAACATGTTGCAGAAAACAAGTCAAAGACATATGAGCATGATGGAGAGACAAGAAAACGTTGGAGATTGGCAGTTCGAGACAACATCATATCATCTTAAGAACAAGAACAAAGAAACAAAGATTATAAAGACGTCAGAAGCCAAAGAAGCAAAGAAGACGTCAAGCAACAATGATGATCAAGACTTAGGGGGAGATTGTTAGGAACACGTTTCAAATATATTTCAAGTCTTGTTCATTTCGTGTTAATGTTGCTTAATAGGGCTTTAATAGTTTGTTTAATGGTGCGGTCCATTAGAAACCCATGGACCGCCCACCTTATCTTAATTCTTCTAGAAGTAACTTTGAACATGTTGCCCTAATACAAAGCCTATAAATAGAAGGCATGGGGCATCATATTTCATGTTGGTTTTTCATGTAAGTTGCGCAAGCCTTGTCCTTGAATCATTCAAATATTGAAAGCCTTCCATGCTCTCTTATTCTCATCTTCTTCTCTTCTCTTATTGCTTATTTACTTTTCTTCTTATTCGTAGCTTATTAGATAGTAGTTGTACGTGTTTACTTTGGTTTATCGTGTGTGTGTTTGAGATATTAGTGACCTACAATTTCTCTATTAGAAAGCTGTTAGGATTTTTAGAAATGGATTTTGGACCTTTTAGTGTACATTTTGGCTAAAATGAAATAAACGGAAATGGTAAAACATTACATATACTTATTAGGCGCGTTATAGACTTTTGAGGTAACTGTTAACATGACGAATAAAATTTGGTCGCAAGATAAACAAGTTACATTTTCTAAAAAGTGGTAATTTTCTAAAATAAAGGATCAAGTTGACGCAACTATATTCTGACAACAAATAGTACAACAACATGTACAAGTGATAAAGTAAAGTATGAACTTGTGTGCATGGCCTTGTTTTCGAATCTAAGACACATTTAATATTTAGGTCGCGATTAAAGATATCGGACTAAATTGCCATTTACAAATTTACCAATTGGGAATTGCTTTTGCTAAGGTGAGTTTCATAACCCCGATTTTACATTGTTTATACATGATTTCTAAACCCTCGGGGTGGGAATACACTGCTTGTTTTTACATACGGACACAAGTACTAAAACTGTTACTTTGCCTAAGTTACCACATTGCCATTAAAGTCCCCTTTTGAATCATGAACCGTTAATTACTTGTAAGCGCGGATGTTATGAATAGATCTATTTGGGTTGACACCCCGTCCGGGTTGGTCGCGTCAACTGGGTAAACGGACGCATATCATTCGGATTATTTCCGAGTGTCTGGTAAACACTTATTTGGGGCATTTATTATTGTGCTTAACTGCATACCAATTCGTCGAGCTTCGGGGTCATAAGCTTAGAGCATTGAATTTATATATTTTTGGCCATGACGTTATATTTATTGTGATTGTCATGTTATTGAAATCTTGTGGTCCGCACATTACTTATTTACTTAAAGCTATCAACTCACCAACAATTATGTTGACCCTTTTAGCGTGTAATCTCAGGTAATTAGGCGATAATAATAATCATCTTTGTGTGGAGCACTAGAGTCCCATTTTAGAAGCACGTCATGATGAAGATGGTCTTTGCACTACTTAAGCGTTTGATTATGTATTAAAAATCTTACATTTTGATGGTGAACTCTGATAACTATGTCGTGTAAAATGTTAACTTTAAATCAAACGCTTGTTTTTAAAATGACTCACTTAGAGGTCGTTCTTTATTCCTTGTACTTTGTTGACCATGAGCATCACGCCCCCGAAATTCCATTCCGTTGCAAACACAGATTTTGGGGTTGTGACACTTCTCAAATGCGAGAAGTTCGTCAATTCATCCAGAAGATTGAGAAGAGGCTAGTTCATAGAGATCAGATGCGGAGACTGGAAAGTTATGTTGGAGGCAGACCATCATTTCCTATCAAAAACTTCCAAAGACCTAATCTAGAATTCACGATCTTCTAAAACGTTGATTGATGTAAGATTTAGGTATTCTTATGATTACATTTGCTTGTGAAACATTATGGCTTGTGTACACATAACAGTGCACAACCCTTACCTTGTAAAGAAAGGACCCTGGGGTACGCTTCTTACTTTTGATTAGAATTAATCAAATGTTAATAAGTTTTTCATAATTCTGCTCAAAAGAAAAAGTATTTCCTCTCATAATTAAAACCTCATAAAGTTATTTCACTTATTGAGGGGGAGTATTTGAAACAAATCTTTGTTCAAAACATAAAGTTCTTGTTGGATTCTTCCCATAAACCTCAAAAAGCATATTTTAATCAAAATGTTTTCCAAAAACAACATCAATATGCTCTTTTTGAGGGGGAGATAATAATGTGATTAAAATATGGTAACAAATGTGTGGAATCTCGTACAAGCTCGACTTAGATATTAACAATGAATTGATGAAACTTAACTGTCATTAATCGAAAAGACTTGTCCTGGACGGTAATAACTTTAAGCTGGTCTAACCACAATTGTGATTCTCAGTGATTGAATGGAAATTCCTGCCAGGGTCAACATCAAACAGCCCTAACAGCAGGTCACTTCGGTAATCCATTGTATACTTCAGTGGCTCACCTGAATCATTGATACACTTCGGTGTATATATGTAAGCCCTCTTGGGGGCATCTGATTCAGGAATGGCCTTTGCAAGGATTAGAGAAAGTTTTCACACTATGTTGTTAATAATCTCGAAGTCCGAACCTGTAAGTGCCGGATGCTTTATTGCCAAATGTTTTCATGCAGGTACTTATGGAGACCGGGAGTTCCACTACCACCATTATCATCAACTACATTCTATCTCCACATGCTCATACCTACATCAGAAATTCATTTAAAGTTCAAAGATAATTCACATTAAAGATTGAAGAAAACATTCAAAAGTCAAAGATCAAAGCTAAAGAATGAAAATCACTTGAAATATAAAGATCAAATTCAAAAAAAAGTATGAGCATGGTGGAAAAGATGTAAAGACACCAGAGACTAAGACGTTGATGAAAGGCAGACCATAGCATTATCATATCACACATAACAAGAACAAAGATACGAAAGACGTAAAAGCTAAAGAAGCAAAGAAGATGTCAAGCAACCTTTAATGACCAACCCTTAGGGGGAGATTGTTGGGAATACATTTAATTAATATCAAGTCTTGGTCATTATTTTATGTAATAGGGTTGCTTAAGTTATAGGCCTTTAAGTTTGTTTGTAATGGTTCGGCCCTTGTAGAAGGTCCATGGGCCGTGGCCTTGTTTTAGTTTCTAGAATGAATGCATAAGAGTGTTGCCCTAACACTCTTTTCCTATAAATACTACATGTAAACTTACTCTTTTATTGTTGTTATTTCATATATGCAAGAAAACTTTTGTTATTCTCTCTTATGAAGTGATCGACCATTCTATCTCTCTTTCTCTCATCTCTATCTTACTCATATACTTGTGTTCTACTATTAAGGTGACCTAACAGAAAGGTCTTGAGGTGGTGTCGCAAAACATTATTGAGAATATTAGATTGCAACTTATGGGGCACAGTGAAGAATTGTTCAAGTTACGAAAGTGGTTACTGAATGGAATGTCAAATTCCATGTTTGTTAATAATATGATCTTCTAGCTAATCATAGTAGGAAAGTGAAGGATGTGGATTGAAAGATTTTTCTATATTAGGATTGGCTAGATTCATGGTGCGCTTTGTAGAGGAAGTAAGAGCTTCTCTGTTTTTTAGTCAGTCCTTCTATAGTTAAGGTTAGTAGATTGCAAAAGGATAATTTCTTGTTCTTGAGTTTTGGGGATTAAAAGATTGAAGTACTTATTTAATCATGTTGGGTGAGTCATGAAAGATGGGAACACCTCACTTGATGATTGTATGCTTGGTTTTCAACTCATGTGATCTTAATATTTGATGATGTCTGTTTGGATATTGGGACTATCATACTATTAATGTGAGGATGCAAGACTACATTATAGTGTTATGGTTTCTTTATTCAGACATGGACATTTAGTCAAGGTTCTCGGACATCGTTAGAGATGATGTTTTCTTTGTTGGTAAGAACTCAAGGTATGGGTGATGCCAGCTTAGTTTTATGCAGTATGGTAATTGGGATAATACTATATTGTATATGTTGAACTGGAAATGTAGCCTAATCTAGTGTGTTTTAGCCCTGAGTGATCTTAAGCCAATGATGAGGCCTTCAATGCCAGGCCCTTTGTATCACATTGTGTGTAGTGGCTGCTACATAATGGTGATATTTAAGCTGTTTGGCATTAAAGGGAAATGTAATCAAAAGCTTAGGATATCCTCAGGAGCTTGTAAATTGGTGAATGTATAGTAGTCTTTCCATATTGCTATTTATGTTTTTAGAATTGGTTTAGCTATGATGCTATTTGCATTCTGTTTATGTCTGTTTTCTGTGCAGTTTAGGGTGTTTGGGACATGTCCAAATACTTTTAAATCTGGCATTGTATATGTACATATTATTTGAAGTAATATAATTTACGTTTTCACCAAAAAAAAGAACAAAGAAAGCATTCTAAGTCATTGTTTCTCAACAATATAAAGAAAGAAAAGAAGGCATGATTTATAAGCCAATTTACCAACATGTCTGCATATTTTCACTTTTCTTCAATCATCCTATGAATTTGAATTACATTTGTTCATATATGTGTCTAAACTTATTGTTGGGAATTGAAGCTTCCAAGAGTTGTTGCTGCTTATATTGTTGCGACTGTTCTAAGGAATTACAACTGCTCAGGTGTTTAAATGGAAAATACTCTAAGTGTTTTACTACTGCTGGTGAAAAACTTAAGACATGTGGTGTAGATTACTACTGTTGGTAATGCTGCTGAATTTCAAAGAAATACACCAAGTATGTTAGTGCTGCTGGAACAAAGTTAGTGCTGCTAGTAATAACTTACTACTGCTAAAGAGTTAAAGCTGCTAGAGTTATTATTACTACTGCTAGAGTATTTAGTTAATACTGCTTAAGAGATATACTTGTATAGTCGGTTAGATAATTATAGAAAAGATTCATTAAAGATTTATCTTGTATAGAAAGTTATTGTAAGCCGACTAGGACTCCTTAGCCTATAAAAGGAGGTCTTAGGGCATAGAGTTATACACACGTTTTTCATAGAACTTCAAGGTTGTAAGCCCTAATACTGTTGAGTATTCGTATTATATCAATAATATTGAAGTGTTTTGTTTGATACAATTGTGTTTTGTGTTTATTCTTATATTGCTATAAAGTTATTCTTAAGATCAAATACAAGATTTCGCATTGTATTTGATAAACTTCAAGACAGTTTTTACACTTAGTTGTTTTAGATTTATCTAAGATAACTAAACCCTACAAGCTAAGGAATTAGATCAAGTGTATTGTTGGGATCAACAAGTGGTATCAGAGCTTGTGATCTAGAAGCTGTGATTAAGAAGAACCTGTTTAAGCTCAAAGTTATTCAGGTCTTTCAAAAAAAATGGATTCAGAATCTACACATATGATCACAGCATCAAAGGTTCCAATGCTCAAGTCTGGTGAGTATGAACTATGGAGAATGAGAATAGAATAGTACATTCAGATGGTTGATTATTCTCTATGGGAGGTTATAGAGAATGGTGATTCTTTACCAAAAAATGAAGTCTCTGGTACTGGTGTTAAGACTGTTGTGCCCATTAAAACTACTGAAGAGGAGGCACAAAGAAGATTGGAGGTTAAATCCAGAAGCACTCTCATGATGGGCATTCCCAATGAACATCAGTTGACTTTCAATCCTATCAAAGATGCTAAGTCTTTGTTAGCAGCTATTGAGAAGAGATTTGGAGGGAATGCTGCTACTAAAAAGACTAGGAAGAATCTTTTGAAGCAACAATATGAGAACTTTGCTACTCCAAGTTCTGAGAATCTTGATCAGACTTTTGACAGACTTAAGAAACTTGTCAGTCAATTAGCACTTGTGGAAGTAATAATTCCCCAAGAGGATATAAATCAGAAGTTTCTAAGAAGCTTGTCACCAGAATGACATACATATATTGTGGTGTGGAGAAACAAGGATGATCTAGATACAATGAGCATAGATGATCTGTACAACAATCTAAAAGTGTATGAACCTGAAGTCAAAGGTTCATCTAGCTCATCTTCAAGCACACAAAACTTGGCTTTTGTGTCCTCCTCCAATAACAGTTCTGGCAGTACTAATGAAGCAGTTAATACTGCTCATGGAGTTAGTACTGCTGGTACTCAAGTTAATACTGCTAGTTCTACAAATTTTGATAACTTGAGTGATGTTGTTATCTGTGCTTTCTTGGCTGGTCAAACTAACAGTTCTCAGATTGTACATGAGGACTTAGAATAGATTAATCCAGATGATCTTGAAGAGATGGACTTGAAGTGGCAGATGGCTATGTTGACAATGAGGGCAAGGAGATTCTTGAAGAAAACAGGAAGGCAGCTCAAAGTCAATGGGCAGGACAACATGGGGTTTGATAAGTCAAAGATAGAATGCTATAACTGTCACAGGAAAGGACACTTTGCAAGAGAGTGCAGGGCACCAAGAAGTCAAGATTTCAAGAATGAAGGAAGCTCAAGGAAAGCTATGTCTGTGGAACCCACAAATTCTACAGCTTTGGTGTCTTGTGATGGTTTGGGTGGATATGATTGGAGTGGCCAAACTTTGCACTCATGGCCTATTCTTCTTCTTCATCAAGTTCTGACTCTAAGGTATCTAATGATTCTGGTTGTTCTTATAAATCTTGTTTAGATACTGTTGAGGAACTTAAGGCTAGGAATGAAAAATTATTAGAAGATTTAAAAAGGTTAGAGTTAGATAATTTAGGCTATAAAGTAGGTTTAAAGTCTGTTGAGCAAAGACTTGAATTTTTTAAGCAGAATGAGATTGAGTTTGTAGAGAAGGTTAATGTTTTGGAAAGCAAACTTTATATTAAAGAGAATGAAATTCAAGAACTTACTAAGAGGTTAGAACAGGCTCAAAGAGAAAAGGATGCAGCTCATCAGGAAAAAGAAAAACATCAATGTAAAGTGAATAAGCTTGAGTTTGCATCTGAAGGTGTAAATAAGATAATTGAGTGTCAACTCATGAGGAAAGGTAGTGGTATAGGTTATAATGAAGTTCCCCCTTCTATTACAGGAAAATTTCCACCTCCTTTACCTGAATTGTCTTGTTTAGTTGAGTCTGATGATACGTCTGTAGGTGAGAATAGTAAGTCTAATAAGGAGATGCCTAAAGTTGAAAAGAAGAATTCTGATGCACCTATCATTGAAGATTGGGTGTTTGATGATGATGAAGATGAGGTTGAGTCTACACCTAATGTTGAAAGTAAGACGGTTAAACCTAGTACAGAAAAGGTTAAGTTTGTTAAACCTAAGTTTGGTGATAAGTTGTCTAGGAAAATTGTTGATTACACTAAGCAACCTAAGAGTAACAAACACAGTCCTCGACGGAATCAGAGGAATTGAAATAACATGATGTATCAAAGACTAGGAAGTGATTGGCAAATGTTTAACAAGGCTTGTTAACACTGTGGTAGTTTTGAACATTTACAGGATAATTGTTTTTACTATCAAAAACCTGTTTAGAACTATGCTAGGAGGGTGAACCACCAAAGTTTTTCTAAAATTACTCACCCAAATGCTAAGAGAAATATAGTTCCAAGAGCAGTATTAATAAAATCTAGGAAAGTATCAGTTAATATTGTCAAGCAAAATGTTTTTAACCCAGCAATATTAACTAATACTGCTAGACAAGTTGATACTGCTTTTACCAAAAGAACAGTGAATGGTGCTAAATCCAGGTTACACTTTTCAACTACAGCACATTCATCTGTACAAAGTCCCATTCAAAAGAATACAACATTTAGTACTACTAAGGCAAAAGCAGTTGTTTCTACTGCTAAGCCAAAAGCAATAACTGATACTATTTTGGGAAATCATTGTTACGCTGTTAAGATCTCAGTTTGTTGTGTCTGGAAACCAAAAGTTAAAGTTTTAGATCATGTCTCCCGACACAACAGTGCATCCATAGTTTTAAAGAAGTATGATTATGTTGATGCACAAGGCAGATTCAAGTCAATAATGGCTTGGGTCCCCAAAATGACCTGATTTTCTTACTTTATAATCCAAAGGTGGAATTAGAGGATAAAGGAGTATTTGAAAGTGGATGCTCAAGGCACATGACCGGAAACATGTCCTATCTCACAGATTTTGAATCAATTGACGGAGGATATGTTGCTTTTGGGAGTAATCCCAAAGGAGGGAAAATCACAGGCAAAGGTACAATAAAAACTGGTAAATTAGATTTTGATAATGTATATTTTGTAAAAGAGCTTAAGTTTAACCTCTTTAGTGTCTCACAAATGTGTGACAAAAAGAACAGTGTTCTTTTTACTGATACTGAATGTTTTGTCTTGTCTCTTGACTTTGAGTTGACTGATGAAAGTCATATTTTACCTAAAGTTCCGAGAACAGACAACATATACAGTGTTGATTTAAAGAACATGGTTCCCAAAGGAGATTTGACTTGTCTCTTTGCAAAAGCCACATCTGATGAATCTAAGCTATGGTATAGAAGGCTTGGTCATTTAAATTTCAAAACAATGAATAAATTGGTTAAGGGAAACCTTGTCAGAGGTTTACCTTCAAAAGTTTTTGAAAATGTTGAAATCTGTGTTGCTTGTCAGAAGGGAAAGCAACACAGAGCATCTTGTAAGACCAAGGCAGTGAACTCAATAAATCAGCCTTTACATTTGTTGGACATGGATTTATTTGGACCAACATTTGTGAGAAGTTTAATGAAAAAGATGTATTGCCTAGTTGTCATAGATGATTTTAGTAAATTTACTTGGGTTTTCTTTTTAGCAACTAAGGATGAAACCAGTGGCATTCTTAAGTCCATCATAACCAGGATAGAAAACCTAGTTAAACATAAAGTTAAGGTAATAAGATGTGACAATGGAACTGAGTTCAAGAATAGGGATATGAATCAATTTTGTAAGGTGAAAGGTATTAAGAGACAGTTTAGTGTAGCTAGAAATCCTCAACAGAATGGTGTTGCTGAGAGGATGAATAGGACATTAATAGAGGCTGCTAGAACAATGTTAGCTGATTCTAAGCTACCTACTACTCTTTGGGCTGAAGCAGTTAATACTGCTTGCTATGTGCAGAATAGAAATTTAGTATTTAATCCTCATAACAAGACCCCTTATGAACTTTTACATGGTAGAAAACCAATGTTAGACTTTTTAAGACCATTTGGTTGTCCTGTTACTATGCTAAATACCATAGATCACTTAGGCAAGTTTGATGGCAAGGCTGATGAAGGTTTCTTTGTTGGATATTCAATGAATAAAAAATCTTTTAAAGTGTTCAATAGTAGAACTAGGTTTGTGGAAGAGAACTTACATGTTAGGTTTAGTGAGAATTCACCTAATGTTGTAGGAAGTGGACCAAACTAGTTGTTTGATATTGATGCACTAACCAAAACCATGAATTATGAGCCAGTTGTTGCAAGTACACAATCTAATGAGTATGCAGGTACAAAAGCTAATACTAATGCAGGTATACAAGCTAGTAAGGAGACTGAAACTGCACAGAAATACATCTTGCTACCCATATGGACTGCTGATCCACTTATCTCAACACAAGAGTCAAAGAGTTCACAAGCAGATGAAAATCTAAAAGAGGATAAAGAAGATGGTATTAAGTCTTCAAATGAGGAGGAAAAGCAAACTGATGAACCTCAAAGCAAAGAAGATGTGTTTGATGAATATGTTCAGGATGATAATATTGGTAGTTCTAATGATGTTAATGCTGCTAGTAATGACATAAGTACTAACAGCACTAACAATGATAAAACTGCTGATAAGGCTGATAAGGAAGGCATTTCTTTTGATGAAGATAGATATCCAATTGATCCAAACATGCCTCCTTTGGAGAATATATATGCTGATACAGATGATGAAACAGTTGATGCAGAGGCTAACATAAACAACTTGGATGATACTATTCCTGTTAGTCCTATTCCAACTACCAGAATTTACAAGGATCATCCTAAAGAACAAATTATTGGATAAGTGTAGTCTTCTGTTCAGAAAAAAAAAAGAATGACAAAGAATTTGTAGTAACAATGTTTCTTTGCAAGATCCCTTCATCAAAGAAACAGTCATAAAGACCTTCAAAACTGTTTGTTTGCTTGTTTTCTATCACAAGTAGAACCCAAGAATGCATATAAAGCATTGCAGGATCCAAACTGGGTGAAGGCTATGCAAGAAGAGCTTCTACAATTCAAGCTACAAGAAGTTTGGACCTTGGTAGATTTGCCAAATGAGAATAGGGCAATTGGTACTAAATAGGTTTTCAGATGCAAAAAGGATAAAAGAGACATTGTGATTAAAAACAAGGCAAGATTAGTTGCTCAGGGATACACTCAAGAAGAAGGCATTGATTATGATGAAGTATTTGCACCAATTGCAAGAATTGAAGCTATAAGGTTATTCTTGGCTTTTGCTTCATATAAAGACTTTGTAGTGTATCAAATGGATGTGAAGAGTGTTTTTCTGTATGGTACAATTGAAGAAGAAGTATATGTCTCTCAACCACCTGGATTTGAAGATCCTGATAATCCTGATAAGGTATATAAGGTAGCAAAAGAACTTTATGGTTTACATCAAGCTCCTAGAGCTTGGTATGATACATTGTCAACATACCAGTTGGACAATGGTTTCTGTAGAGGGAAGATTGACAAGATTTTGTTTATCAGAAGACACAAAGATGATATCTTGCTAGTTCAAGTTTATGTTGATGATATTATCTTTGAATCAACAAACAAGGAGTTATGTGTTCAATTTGAGAAGCTTATGCATGAAAGGTTTCAGATGAGTTCTATGGGTGAACTCACATTCTTCTTACGATTACAATTCAAGCAGAAGGAGAATGACATATTTATCAATCAAGATAAGTACGTATCTAAAATTTTGAAGAAGTTTGGGTTTACTGATGTGAAACCTAAAAAAACAACAATGAAAACTTTCAAGCCCCTGCTCAAAGATGACGATGGTGAAGAAGTTGATGTTCATTTATATAGATCAATGATTGGTTCATTGATGTATCTTACAGCTTCAAGACCTGACATTATGTTTGCAGTGTGTGCCTGTGCTAGATATCAAGTTACACCAAAATTTTCACATCTTAATGCTGTGAAAAGAATTTTCAGATACTTGCAAGGTCAACCTAAATTTGGCCTTTGGTATCCAAAAGATTCCCTTTTTGATTTGCTGGCATTCACTGATAGTGATTATGTCGGAGCTAGCTTGGATAGGAAATCCACAACAGAAGGTTGTCAATTTCTTGGATGCAGGTTGATTTCATGGCAGTGCAAGAAACAACCTGTGGTTGCTAATTCCACAATAGAAGCTGAGTATGTGGCTGCTTCAAGTTGCTATGGACAAGTGCTCTGGATTCAAAATCAATTACTGGATTATGGGTACAATTTTATGCATACCAAAATATTTATTGATAATAGCAGTACTATGTGCATAATTAAAAATCCTATTTCTCATTCTAAAACAAAGCATATAGAGATAAGGCATCATTTTATAAGAGATGTTTATGAAAAGAAGTTAATTCAAATAGTTAAAATTCATACTGACAAAAATATTGCAGATTTGCTCACAAAAGCTTTTGATATGGGTAGATTTCAATTTTTGATTGCCAGTATTGGAATGTTAAATCTTTGAAAATTCTTATCTCTTTGTGTTTTTGTAATTTTTTGTAAGGATTAGTCAATTCAAGCAGAAGGAGAATGACATATTTATCAATCAAGATAAGTACGTATCTAAAATTTTGAAGAAGTTTGGGTTTACTGATGTGAAACCTAAAAAAACAACAATGAAAACTTTCAAGCCCCTGCTCAAAGATGACGATGGTGAAGAAGTTGATGTTCACTTATATAGATCAATGATTGGTTCATTGATGTATCTTACAGCTTCAAGACCTGACATTATGTTTGCAGTGTGTGCATGTGCTAGATATCAAGTTACACCAAAAGTTTCACATCTTAATGCTGTGAAAAGAATTTTCAGATACTTGCAAGGTCAACCTAAATTTGGCCTTTGGTATCCAAAAGATTCCCCTTTTGATTTGCTGGCATTCACTGATAGTGATTATGTCGGAGCTAGCTTGGATAGGAAATCCACAACAGAAGGTTGTCAATTTCTTGGATGCAGGTTGATTTCATGGCAGTGCAAGAAACAACCTGTGGTTGCTAATTCCACAATAGAAGCTGAGTATGTGGCTGCTTCAAGTTGCTATGGACAAGTGCTCTGGATTCAAAATCAATTACTGGATTATGGGTACAATTTTATGCATACCAAAATATTTATTGATAATAGCAGTACTATGTGCATAATTAAAAATCCTATTTCTCATTCTAAAACAAAGCATATAGAGATAAGGCATCATTTTATAAGAGATTTTTATGAAAAGAAGTTAATTCAAATAGTTAAAATTCATACTGACAAAAATATTGCAGATTTGCTCACAAAAGCTTTTGATATGGGTAGATTTCAATTTTTGATTGCCAGTATTGGAATGTTAAATCTTTGAAAATTCTTATCTCTTTGTGTTTTTGTAATTTTTT
This sequence comes from Artemisia tridentata subsp. tridentata, assembly GCA_021014915.2. Classification (NCBI taxonomy): domain Eukaryota; kingdom Viridiplantae; phylum Streptophyta; class Magnoliopsida; order Asterales; family Asteraceae; genus Artemisia; species Artemisia tridentata. The sequence goes on along the minus strand of CP139509.1, from coordinate 267,457,853 downwards.
GTAAGGATTAGTACTGCTATATATGTCAATAACTGTTTCTTGTTGCTAATTGTTAATTAGTACTGCTAGTTGTACTTAGAACTGCTAGTTTCTACTACTAGTTGTGTTTACGACTGCTAAGTATAATTGGAGATGTGATTATTGTGAACTATGTTATTGTTTGTGTTTTGGTGTTTTTGGACTAATCTTTTGCAGGATAAGCTGAGAAAAGTGTTGGAGAGCTGATTAATAAGCTGTTAAGAGTGGAAATTGAGTTCATGTTGCTAAGCATAAGTTAGTGCTGCTAAGCCTAACTTAGTGTTGCTAGGTTTCTGCTGCTATGTTTGAGAGTGCAGGGCACTTTTTTAGAAATATGAACGATTAAGGGTTTATATCCTTCAATTATTCACACAAGTATTTTTATCTGATCAAAACTCTCTTAAACATAAACCCTAACTCGTTTTTATCAATTAATTGCAAAACCCATCAAAACCCAACACAATTTTTCATAATTCACAATGTCGACTCTGTCTTTTGCTGATCAACATAACATGATTGCGTTTTTAAAAAAACCCAAAGAAAGTGAAGGTTTTTCTAAAATCATTGATTTTCTTAATGCTACTCATATTAAGTATGCATTAATAGTAAAACCTACCATATATATTTTCAACATCAAATAGTTTTGGGCTACTGCTAAGGTCAAAACTATTGATGGGGAAACATAGATACATGCCCTTGTGGATGGTCAGAAGATTCTCATTACTGAGGCATCTGTTAGGGAAATTTTGAAGAAGTTTGGGTTTACTGATGTGAAACCTGAAAAAACAACAATGAAAACTTTCAAGCCCCTGCTCAAAGATGACGAAGGTGAAGAAGTTGATATTCAATTATATAGATCAATGATTTGTTCATTGATGTATCTTACAGCTTCAAGACCTGACATTATGTTTGCAGTGTGTGCCTGTGCTAGATATCAAGTTACACCAAAAGTTTCACATCTTAATGCTGTGAAAAGAATTTTCAGATACTTGCAAGGTCAACCTAAATTTGGCCGTTGGTATCCAAAAGATTCACCTTTTGATTTGGTGGCATTCACTGATAGTGATTATGCTGGAGCTAGCTTGGATAGGAAATCCACAACAGAAGGTTGTCAATTTCTTGGATGCAGGTCGATTTCATGGCAGTGCAAGAAACAACCTGTGGTTGCTAATTCCTCAACAGAAGCTGAGTATGTGGCTGCTTCAAGTTGCTATGGACAAGTGCTCTGGATTCAAAATCAATTACTGGATTATGGGTACAATTTTATGCATACCAAAATATCTATTGATAATAGCAGTACTATGTGCATAATTAAAAATCCTGTTTCTCATTCTAACACAAAGCATATAGAGATAAGGCATCATTTTATAAGAGATTGTTATGAAAAGAAGTTAATTCAAATAGTTAAAATTCATACTGACAAAAATATTGCAGATTTGCTCACAAAAGCTTTTGATATGGGTAGATTTCAATTTTTGATTGCCAGTATTGGAATGTTAAATCTTTGAAAATTCTTATCTCTTTGTGTTTTTGTAATGTTTTGAAGGATTAGTACTACTATATATGTCAATAACTGTTTATGTTGCTAATTGTAATTAGTACTGCTAGTTGTACTTAGAACTGCTAGTTGTGTTTACGACTGCCAAGTATAATTGGATATGTGATTATTGTGAACTATGTTATTGTTTGTGTTTTGGTGTTTTTGGACTAATATTTTGCAGGACAAGCTGAGAAAAGTGTTGGAGTGCTGATTAATAAGCTGTTAAGAGTGGAAATTGAGTTCATGCTGCTAAGCATAAGTTAGTGCTGCTAAGCCTAACTTAGTACTGCTAGGTTTCTGCTGCTATGTTTGAGAGTGCAGGGTACTATTTTAGAAATATGAACGATTAAGGGTTTATATCCTTCAATTATTCACACAAGTATTTTTATCTGATCAAAATTCTCTTAAACATAAACCCTAACTCGTTTTTATCAATTAATTGCAAAACCCATCAAAACCCTACACAATTTTTCATAATTCACAATGTCGACTCTGTCTTTTGCTGATCAACATAACATGATTGCATTTTTACAAAAACCCAAAGAAAGTGAAGGTTTTTCTGAAATCATTGATTTTCTTAATGCTACTCATATTAAGTATGCATTAATAGTAAAACCTACCATATATATTTTCAACATCAAATAGTTTTGGGCTACTGCTAAGGTCAAAACTATTGATGGGGAAACATAGATACATGCCCTTGTAGATGGTCAGAAGATTCTCATTACTGAGGCATCTGTTAGGGAAATTTTGAAGAAGTTTGGGTTTACTGATGTGAAACCTGAAAAAACAACAATGAAAACTTTCAAGCCCCTGCTCAAAGATGACGATGGTGAAGAAGTTGATGTTCACTTATATAGATCAATGATTTGTTCATTGATGTATCTTACAGCTTCAAGACCTGACATTATGTTTGCAGTGTGTGCCTGTGCTAGATATCAAGTTACACCAAAAGTTTCACATCTTAATCCAGTGAAAAGAATTTTCAGATACTTGCAAGGTCAACCTAAATTTCGCCGTAGGTATCCAAAAGATTCACCTTTTGATTTGGTGGCATTCACTGATAGTGATTATGCTGGAGCTAGCTTGGATAGGAAATCCACAACAGAAGGTTGTCAATTTCTTGGATGCAGATCGATTTCATGGCAGTGCAAGAAACAACATGTGGTTGCTAATTCCTCAACAGAAGCTGAGTATGTGGCTGCTTCAAGTTGCTATGGACAAGTGCTCTGGATTCAAAATCAATTACTGGATTATGGGTACAATTTTATGCATACCAAAATATCTATTGATAATAGCAGTACTATGTGCATAATTAAAAATCCTGTTTCTCATTCTAAAACAAAGCATATAGAGATAAGGCATCATTATATAAGAGATTGTTATGAAAAGAAGTTAATTCAAATAGTTAAAATTCATACTGACAAAAATATTGCAGATTTGCTCACAAAAGCTTTTGATATGGGTAGATTTCAATTTTTGATTGCCAGTATTGGAATGTTAAATCTTTAAAAATTCTTATCTCTTTGTGTTTTTGTAATGTTTTGTAAGGATTAGTACTGCTATATATGTCAATAACTGTTTCAGTTGCTAATTGTAATTAGTACTGCTAGTTGTACTTAGAACTGCTAGTTTCTACTGCTAGTTGTGTTTACGACTGCTAAGTATAATTGGATATGTGATTGTTGTGAACTATGTTATTGTTTGTGTTTTGGTGTTTTTGTACTAATCTTTTGCAGGACACGCTGTGAAAAGTGTTGGAGTGCTGATTAATAAGTTGTTAAGAGTGGAAATTGAGTTCATGCTGCTAAGCATAAGTTAGTGCTGCTAAGCCTAACTTAGTATTGCTAGGTTTCTGCTGCTATGTTTGAGAGTGCAAGGGGGCTATTTTTATAAATATGAACGATTAAGGGTTTATATCTTCAATTATTCACACAAGTATTTTTATCTGATCAAAACTCTCTTAAACATAAACCCTAACTCGTTTTTATCAATTAATTGCAAAACCCATCAAAACCCTACACAATTTTTCATAATTCACAATGTCGACTCTGTCTTTTGCTGATCAACATAACATGATTGCATTTTTACAAAAACCCAAAGAAAGTGAAGGTTTTTCTGAAATCATTGATTTTCTTAATGCTACTCATATTAAGTATGCATTTATAGTAAAACCTACCATATATATTTTCAACATCAAACAGTTTTGGGCTACTGCTAAGGTCAAAACTATTGATGGGGAAACATAGATACATGCCCTTGTGGATGGTCAGAAGATTCTCATTACTGAGGCATCTGTTAGGGAAATTTTGAAGAAGTTTGGGTTTACTGATGTGAAACCTGAAAAACAACAATGAAAACTTTCAAGCCCCTGCTCAAAGATGACGATGGTGAAGAAGTTGATGTTCACTTATATAGATCAATGATTGGTTCATTGATGTATCTTACAGCTTCAAGACCTGACATTATGTTTGCAGTGTGTGCATGTGCTAGATATCAAGTTACACCAAAAGTTTCACATCTTAATGCTGTGAAAAGAATTTTCAGATACTTGCAAGGTCAACCTAAATTTGGCCTTTGGTATCCAAAAGATTCACCTTTTGATTTGGTGGCATTCACTGATAGTGATTATGCTGGAGCTAGCTTGGATAGGAAATCCACAACAGAAGGTTGTCAATTTCTTGGATGCAGGTCGATTTCATGGCAGTGCAAGAAACAACATGTGGTTGCTAATTCCTCAACAGAAGCTGAGTATGTGGCTGCTTCAAGTTGCTATGGACAAGTGCTCTGGATTCAAAATCAATTACTGGATTATGGGTACAATTTTATGCATACCAAAATATTTATTGATAATTAGCAGTACTATGTGCATAATTAAAAATCCTGTTTCTCATTCTAAAACAAAGCATATAGAGATAAGGCATCATTTATTAAGAGATTGTTATGAAAAGAAGTTAATTCAAATAGTTAAAATTCATACTGACAAAAATATTGCAGATTTGCTCACAAAAGCTTTTGATATGGGTAGATTTCAATTTTTGATTGCCAGTATTGGAATGTTAAATCTTTGAAAATTCTTATCTCTTTGTGTTTTTGTAATGTTTTGTAAGGATTAGTACTGCTATATATGTCAATAACTGTTTCATTGCTAATTGTAATTAGTACTGCTAGTTGTACTTAGAACTGCTAGTTTCTACTGCTAGTTGTGTTTACGACTGCTAAGTATAATTGGATATGTGATTTTGTGAACTATGTTATTGTTTGTGTTTTGGTGTTTTTGTACTAATCTTTTGCAGGAACACGCTGTAGAAAAGTGTTGGAGTGCTGATTAATAAGTTGTTAAGAGTGGAAATTGAGTTCATGCTGCTAAGCATAAGTTAGTGCTGCTTAAGCCTAACTTAGTGCTGCTAGGTTTCTGCTGCTATGTTTGAGAGTGCAAGGCGCTATTTTATAAATATGAACGATTAAGGGTTTATATCTTCAATTATTCACACAAGTATTTTTATCTGATCAAAACTCTCTTAAACATAAACCCTAACTCGTTTTTATCAATTAATTGCAAAACCATCAAAACCCTACACAATTTTTCATAATTCACAATGTCGACTCTGTCTTTTGCTGATCAACATAACATGATTGCATTTTTACAAAAACCCAAAGAAAGTGAAGGTTTTTCTGAAATCATTGATTTTCTTAATGCTACTCATATTAAGTATGCATTTATAGTAAAACCTACCATATATATTTTCAACATCAAACAGTTTTGGGCTACTGCTAAGGTCAAAACTATTGATGGGGAAACATAGATACATGCCCTTGTGGATGGTCAGAAGATTCTCATTACTGAGGCATCTGTTAGGGAAATTTTGAAGAAGTTTGGGTTTACTGATGTGAAACCTGAAAAAACAACAATGAAAACTTTCAAGCCCCTGCTCAAAGATGACGATGGTGAAGAAGTTGATGTTCACTTATATAGATCAATGATTGGTTCATTGATGTATCTTACAGCTTCAAGACCTGACATTATGTTTGCAGTGTGTGCATGTGCTAGATATCAAGTTACACCAAAAGTTTCACATCTTAATGCTGTGAAAAGAATTTTCAGATACTTGCAAGGTCAACCTAAATTTGGCCTTTGGTATCCAAAAGATTCACCTTTTGATTTTGTGGCATTCACTGATAGTGATTATGCTGGAGCTAGCTTGGATAGGAAATCCACAACAGAAGGTTGTCAATTTCTTGGATGCAGGTTGATTTCATGGCAGTGCAAGAAACATCCTGTGGTTGCTAATTCCTCAACAGAAGCTGAGTATGTGGCTGCTTCAAGTTGCTATGGACAAGTGCTCTGGATTCAAAATCAATTACTGGATTATGGGTACAATTTTATGCATACCAAAATATTTATTGATAATAGCAGTACTATGTGCATAATTAAAAATCCTGTTTCTCATTCTAAAACAAAGCATATAGAGATAAGGCATCATTTTATAAGAGATTGTTATGAAAAGAAGTTAATTCTAATAGTTAAAATTCATACTGACAAAAATATTGCAGATTTGCTCACAAAAGCTTTTGATATGGGTAGATTTCAATTTTTGATTGCCAGTATTGGAATGTTAAATCTTTGAAAATTCTTATCTCTTTGTGTTTTTGTAATGTTTTGTAAGGATTAGTACTGCTATATATGTCAATAACTGTTTCTTTTGCTAATTGTAATTAGTACTGCTAGTTGTACTTAGAACTGCTAGTTTCTACTGCTAGTTGTGTTTACGACTGCTAAGTATAATCGGAGATGTGATTATTGTGAACTATGTTATTGTTTGTGTTTTGGTGTTTTTGGACTAATCTTTTGCTGGATAAGCTGAGAAAAGTGTTGGAGTGCTGATTAATAATTGTTAAGAGTGGAAATTGAGTTCATGCTGCTAAGCATAAGTTAGTGCTGCTTAAGCCTAACTTAGTGCTGCTAGGTTTCTGCTGCTATGTTTGAGAGTGCAGGGTACTATTTTAGAAATATGAACGATTAAGGGTTTATATCCTTCAATTATTCACACAAGTATTTTTATCTGATCAAAACTCTCTTAAACATAAACCCTAACTCGTTTTTATCAATTAATTGCAAAACCCATCAAAACCCTACACAATTTTTCATAATTCACAATGTCGACTCTGTCTTTTGCTGATCAACATAACATGATTGCATTTTTACAAAAACCCAAAGAAAGTGAAGGTTTTTCTGAAATCATTGATTTTCTTAATGCTACTCATATTAAGTATGCATTTATAGTAAAACCTACCATATATATTTTCAACATCAAACAGTTTTGGGCTACTGCTAAGGTCAAAACTATTGATGGGGAAACATAGATACATGCCCTTGTGGATGGTCAGAAGATTCTCATTACTGAGGCATCTGTAAGGGAAATTTTTGAAGAAGTTTGGGTTTACTGATGTGAAACCTGAAAAAAAAAACAATGAAAACTTTCAAGCCCCTGCTCAAAGATGACGATGGTGAAGAAGTTGATGTTCACTTATATAGATCAATGATTGGTTCATTGATGTATCTTACAGCTTCAAGACCTGACATTATGTTTGCAGTGTGTGCATGTGCTAGATATCAAGTTACACCAAAAGTTTCACATCTTAATGCTGTGAAAAGAATTTTTAGATACTTGCAAGGTCAACCTAAATTTGGCCTTTGGTATCCAAAGTATTCACCTTTTGATTTTGTGGCATTCACTGATAGTGATTATGCTGGAGCTAGCTTGGATAGGAAATCCACAACAGAAGGTTGTCAATTTCTTGGATGCAGGTTGATTTCATGGCAGTGCAAGAAACATCCTGTGGTTGCTAATTCCTCAACAGAAGCTGAGTATGTGGCTGCTTCAAGTTGCTATGGACAAGTGCTCTGGATTCAAAATCAATTACTGGATTATGGGTACAATTTTATGCATACCAAAATATTTATTGATAATAGCAGTACTATGTGCATAATTAAAAATCCTGTTTCTCATTCTAAAACAAAGCATATAGAGATAAGGCATCATTTTATAAGAGATTGTTATGAAAAGAAGTTAATTCTAATAGTTAAAATTCATACTGACAAAAATATTGCAGATTTGCTCACAAAAGCTTTTGATATGGGTAGATTTCAATTTTTGATTGCCAGTATTGGAATGTTAAATCTTTGAAAATTCTTATCTCTTTGTGTTTTTGTAATGTTTTGTAAGGATTAGTACTGCTATATATGTCAATAACTGTTTCTTTTGCTAATTGTAATTAGTACTGCTAGTTGTACTTAGAACTGCTAGTTTCTACTGCTAGTTGTGTTTACGACTGCTAAGTATAATCGGAGATGTGATTATTGTGAACTATGTTATTGTTTGTGTTTTGGTGTTTTTGGACTAATCTTTTGCTGGATAAGCTGAGAAAAGTGTTGGAGTGCTGATTAATAAGCTGTTAAGAGTGGAAATTGAGTTCATGCTGCTAAGCATAAGTTAGTGCTGCTTAAGCCTAACTTAGTGCTGCTAGGTTTCTGCTGCTATGTTTGAGAGTGCAGGGTACTATTTTAGAAATATGAACGATTAAGGGTTTATATCCTTCAATTATTCACACAAGTATTTTTATCTGATCAAAACTCTCTTAAACATAAACCCTAACTCGTTTTTATCAATTAATTGCAAAACCCATCAAAACCCTACACAATTTTTCATAATTCACAATGTCGACTCTATCTTTTGCTGATCAACATAACATGATTGCATTTTTACAAAAACCTAAAGAAAGTGAAGGTTTTTCTGAAATCATTGATTTTCTTAATGCTACTCATATTAAGTATGCATTAATAGTAAAACCTACCATATATATTTTCAACATCAAACAGTTTTGGGCTACTGCTAAGGTCAAAACTATTGATGGGGAAACATAGATACATGCCCTTGTAGATGGTCAGAAGATTCTCATTACTGAGGCATCTGTTAGGGAAATTCTTCATCTAGCAGATGCTGAAGGAATTGAAAGTGTTCCTAATTCTACAATTTTTGAAAACCTTGCACTGATGGGGTATGAAAGGAAAAATAATTCTTTGAAATTTTCAAAAGGTGCCTTTCCACCACAATGGAAATACTTAATTCACATTATCTTATTGTGTCTTAGTTCAAAGACAACTTGTTGGAATGAATTAGGTAGTAATATGGCTTCTGCCCTTATCTGCTTAGCTAAAAATCAAAGATTCAATTTTTCAAAATTAATTTTTGGTAGTGTAGTTAAGGCCTTGGATAGTTCTTCAAACAAATTTTACTTGTATCCAAGGTTTTTACAACTTCTTATGGACAACCAATTTACAAATAAGAAAGTTCATAACAAGGTTTATCCTGCTCTCTCTCATAATAAAAAGGTTTTTTCTAACAAGAAGAGAGAGGGTAAGGACTTTTCTGGCATAGTTAAACCATCGTTTCAAACAACGTAAGAACTAGGTTAAAATCAGGGTGAAGGTTCAGTAATCCCAACTGAAACCCATCACACACCCACAATTTTACCATCCACATCAACAACTCAAAAGACCTATACCCGTAGGTTCACCAAAAAGGGCACTCAGCTACCTCAGGCTAGTGCTAGTATAGCTGCAGATGAGGCTGTGCATAAAGAAAGGGGTCACAAATTGGTAAGGGCTGCCACTACTGCTGCTAGCATAGATGCAGAGCAGGCCAGTGGTAACATAAGTAAGACCCAAACCAAGGCAATACTTAATGAGTCAAGTTCCTCTGGAACTAGCTTAGGTAGTGGTCCCAGCCAACCGGATTCTATGGGGGTATAGATGCTCAAAATGGGTTTGATGATATACCTAACACACCCAATGATGCACCACTCGGTAGTGGTAACACACTCCAAAGTGCTAAGGGTAGTATAGAACTAATTAATGAATTGATGGTTACTTGTACCAACTTGTCACAACAGGTTCTTGACCTTCAACAAACAACTGCTTCTCAGGGTGATGAAATTCTGATGTTGAAGAGAAGAGTTAGGTTTCTAGAAGGGGTTCAGAGGTCAAGAACCCACAAGCTTAAAAGAATACAAAAGGTGGGTACTGCTCAAAGGGTTGATTCTTCTGAAGATGCTAGTTTGGGGTAGGATGCCTCCAAATAGGGGATGAATGCTAGCAAGGGTTCAGGGGAAAAGACTCAGATAGATGAGTAGGTTGAGAATGATGAGTTTGTTGTTGCTGATGCTGCTGATCTTACAGCCACTGATGATGAGGTTAATACTACTAGTGAGCAAGTTAATGCTGCTAGTGAAAAAGTTTTAGCTGCTAGGTCAGAAGTTAATGTTGTTGCTTCAGAAGTTAATGCTGCTGCTTCAGAAGTTAATGTTGTTGTTGCTGAAACAACTGAACTTAATGATGAAACCATCTTAGCTAAGGTTCTTACTGATCTCAAGAAGATTCCTCCACAAATCAAAGAAAGTTCAAGACCTAAAGCTAAAGGTGTGACTATCAAAGAACCATCTGCAACAACAACACAAACAAAATAATTACAACCACCACCACAGGACAAAGGTAAGGCTATTATGATAGAAGAGCCTGTGGTGAAACATTTATCAAGGAAGAAGCAAGAGATACAAGATGCAGAGTTTGCTAGAATGCTTCAGCAAGAAGAGGAAGAAGAAGAAAGACTAAGACTCCAAAAAGCTCAAGAAGAAGAACAAGATACTCTTGCAGAGATCAACTCATGGGATGACATCCAAGCTAAATGTGAATTTGATCACATGGTAGCTCAAAGGATGTGGCAAGAAGAGCAAGAGGAGCTATCTTTAGAGGAGAAGTCTAAGTTGTTCATGAAGTTTTTAGCAGAACAGAAGTTCTTTGCCAAGAAAAGATCTGAAGCAAAGAGGAATAAACCACCTACCATGGCACAACAAACACAGATCATGATAACCTATCTGAAAAATATGGATGGATGGAAACAAGCTCAATTTAAATGGATGACCTATAACAACATTAAAAAGGAGTTTGATATTTCTTTCAGAAGGGTTAATACTTTTATTGCCTTGAATGAAGATGAAGTGTTAGGGGGTTCTAAGAGAGCTGGTGAAGAATTAGGAGTTGAAGGCATTAAGAAGTAGAAAACACGTGAGCAAACAGAGCAAACACAAGAGCAAACAGAGCAACTCCAAGAAAGTGATGCAAAAGAAACAGCAAATCTACAACAATTGATAAAAATTGTTGCAGAACATGATGATGAATTTGTTGATGCTGTTCCTTTGAAGACTAAAGTCCCTATCATTGATTGGAAAACTAGTTATCGTGGACAGACTGCTTGGTGGGAGATAATCAGAGTTGGTGGACAGTCTCAAAGGTTTGTAACTTTTCCACAAATGCTCAGAAATTTTGACAGGGAAGATTTGGAGACCTTATGGGCATTAGTCAAAGACAAGTATGGAGATTCTAGACCAGAAAACATTTTGGATAGAGTTCTCTGGGGAGACTTGAAGGTTATGTTTGAAACTTATCATGAAGATAGAGTTTCGCGTGATCAATACTCCAAAAAAATTTTGCTTTGGAAGCTTTTTCAGTTATGTGGAGTTCATACTATGATGATGAGAGGACTTCAACTCTACATGTTAGTGGAAAAAGACTATCCTTTTGCTAAGCGTACACTTGATATGATGCTCAATGGTTTTATCAAACTTCAAGTTGATTATTGAAGTGAAATGGTATATCAGCTTCTCAAGAAAATGGATAAACAACTTTATGGGGCTGATTACAAGAAAATGAGAGAATAGTATTTAGAAGCATCCTCCTGGTGAAGGATTATACTTTGAAAGAAACTTGATGATTATAAATGAAAATATCAAGTTTAGGGGAGGATTGTTGGGAATTGAAGCTTCCAAGAGTGGTTGCTGCTTATATTGTTAAGACTGCTCTAAGGAATTACAACTACTCAGGTGTTTAAATGAAAAATACTCTAAGTGTTTTACTATTGCTGGTGAAAAACTTAAGACTGCTGGTGTAGATTACTACTGCTGGTAATGCTGCTGAATTTCAAAGAAATACACCAAATATGTTAGTGCTGCTGGAACAAAGTTAGTGCTGCTAGTACTAATTTACTACTGCTGAAGAGTTAAAACTGCTAGAGTTATTATTACTATTGCTAGAGTATTTAGTTAATACTGCTTAAGAGATACACTTGTATAGTCGGTTAGATAATTATAGAAAAGATTCATAGAACTTTAAGGTTATAAACCCTAATACTGTTGAGTATTCGTATTATATCAATAATATTGAAGTGTTTTGTTTGATACAATTGTGTTCTGTGTTTATTCTTATATTGCTATAAAGTTCTTTTTAAAATCAAATACAAGATTTCGCATTGTGTTTGATAAACTTCAAGAAAATTTCTATACTTAATTGTTTTTTATTTATCTAAGATAAATAAACCTTACAAGCTAAGAAATTCGATCAAGTGTATTGCTAGGATCAACACTTATAATCACATATTTATTAATTCTTTAATTTCATAATTAATAACGTGTATAATGACAGAACATATATGATTTGTATTAGCTAGGGTACCATGTTAAAAGAGTAACATCTAAACAAGGAGAGTCTTTCCACACATTTGAGTGTCGTTTAAGGATCTCCCTTGCTTTGTCCCTTGGATATGAATGACGACCATTTACTTGTAGCACCATAAATAACTTTTCGACGGTTCCAACTCTCGCCATCTCTTGAAGCACACCATCAGTTGCCGAGAACTTGGATATCAATGAAATAATCATCAAGGCTCTCTCATCGACCTTTGGTGAAACCTTCCCTATCCTCTTTGTGATCATGGCTATGCTGGCAGCATGAGCAAGAAACTGAGCTCGTCCATCGGCTGAAGAGCACAAATGAAACAACATTCCCATAATCAACTCGGTGATAGCCTTTTCTGGTGACCCAAGTTCAAGCTCAATAAGGGTGAAAATAGCTCCCGCTTCGATCATCATGGAGCAGTTTCTTGGCCATGTACAAGTGGTGAGCATCACACGCAAACCCTCTTTCAGTCCTGCTTGTCCTAGATGCTTGCTTTCTCGTACAATCGTCTTGAAGAAATCACGGTTTAGTCTCTCAAGAACATGAGGCTTTGCGTTATGTATAAAATCTTTTAATAAAACTATTGCATGGAACTTCATGGTTGTGTATTTATCAGTATCATCACAACTATCATTCCTATCAAGATCCAAAACCCATGTTAAAGAACTCATAATTCGATCATATTCAGAAAGAATAACATATGTTTCATCCGGAGTAATTCGAACGAGATAAAGAACATTGAGAGCTTCTTTTAAACAAACAATTTTACCATCCCTATAACACGAAACAAGAACCTTAACTAAGGCTCTAACAACTCCAACTTCTTTAAAACAAAACCTATATTGTTCACTCTCAACGACAAGACTTTCGATGCTTTTAAGTGATTCCAACTGAGTTTCTCGTAACTTAAGTTTCTTGATAAGATTTATAGCAAGTACCTTCATTTCCAATGATGTTTCTTTAGCTTGTGGAGAATCATTCGAGACACTCACACACCATACTTCGATGAGACGTCTAAGGTTATGATTAGGTGTAAAATTGGAGGCGATGGGCAGCGGTTGGTTAGTAACCGGACATATTGTGTTGTTTTGGCCATGAGACTGCCAACGTTGGATGCTATCTCGGTCGTAGGTGATGCCCGTTGCAACGGTTACGGGATCTTTCATGATTTGAAGGGATATGGGACATATGAAGTGATGTGGGATTTCATGATCATCCATTCTCTATTTTATTTTTGCAAGAAGTTAATGAAGATTTTTAAAATGAGTATATTATTAGTTGCTGGATTGTGATATGCTCGCTTGTATATGGATTATGGATTGGGTTGTGGTATGATGTATCCATAGTAAGAGATTGCGGCTGATATATGCGTGTGGGTCTCTCCTTCTAGCTAGTTGTGTACTTTGAGTCTTCGTCAATGCTTAATTTGTGTCTACATTACTTTATCTTTCATGAAAGTTAATACTCCCTCCGTTCCATATTAAATGTTCAGTTTTAATTTTTTAAGTCTTTCTTTTACAGCTTTGACCTCAAATATTTTTGCTCGTGTTATATAGTATTTGATAAAAATTATACGCAGTGAAAATACATTAAAATTCAATCCATTCATATATTTTGCGTAAAGTATTATATAACACAACCAAAAATATTTAAGGTCAAAGTTGAGAAAGAAAGACTTAAAAAAGTCAAACTGGACATTTAATATGAGACGGATAGAGTAATAAATAAAATAAAATAATGGATTACAATTATAAGTTACAACTACATGGTCCTTATTTTGTTGAACCAATATATGATTAGTTAGTTAGAATTGTTAACAATATATGCGTAAGAATAATTGTTAAATCCATCTCTACACACTTAACTAACTATACTTTTAATTTAAAAGTGTAGTACCACATTTTAAGCTAGATTTTGATAATTATAAAATTAAAAGATAGTGGAGAGTATCATTTTGTCTTGCAGGTCAAACAAGAGTTCAGTGGTCAAAAGAGTTGAAAATATGGGTTAATCGAGTTGTGCCAGACGGAGACTTGGAATATTAATTACAATTCGATTTTTCTACTTTTGTCTTATTTCATAGTCTATGCCAAGACTTGTGCCTTTGAATTTTCAATTTTTGTCATTAAAATAAGGTTTTGAAATCATAACTTATAGATTACGGTAGTATGATTATTTATATTTTGGAAGTTAAATTAGCTATTGCATTTTCGTTAAGACTTATTATGGCGTTTTCGAATGTTTACATAATGTTAAAAGGTAATATCATGGTTCTAAAAGGCGCGCAAAGACTTCGCAAATATCTCGCAAAGTCGTGAGGCTTGATCATGCCGCCACGTCACATCTTTTGCCGCATTATGCCACATCTTTTTGTAAACTCGATATATATAAAATATAATATAAATATATAAATATTTTCATATTTTGTGTCGCCTTATGTAACGCCTTATAAACGAAAAAGTTTTGCCTTGACCGTTAAGGCATGAAACTTAATCATACCGTCAAGTCACGTCTCACGCTATTTAGAACCTTGTGTAATACTCATAAGGTAAAAGATACAAAGAATAATATATTTTACCTCATGACACTTAAAAGGTAATACTCATGAATGTTTACATGATGTTAAATGCAAATTTTCCTTTAAAGTACAGGAAAATTTGCATTTACGTAACTCATAACACTTATTTTTAACTTTATTAATTTTATGTCACATTGCCATAATTATAATATTTTTTTTTAAGTCAAAATTACTCTTAGCATACTTTAATATTTTAAATAGATTTGTTTTGTCTGCTAAAAACTAAGGCCTAACTGCAGCTACGTTTGTAGTTTTTGAACCTACCCATAAGTTACCAAATCCATCATTTTGATCTCGAAGATCATTTGAAGCACAAACGAAAATTGTCAACTGCGAACATATTACGAACCCAATACAAATTCGATATACATGTCGTACGCATATGATCGTCAATCATTGTTGATTACCTGGTTAAATTTGTTGCTTGTTACAAGAAATGAGTTGCGAATTAGTTAAAATAGAGCTTTCCGATTGAAATCAGTTAAAATCTACCATCAATGTATGTGGGTCGAATTTACTAATAACACATATACAACATATTTGGATCGAATTATTAGAGCACATAAAAAATAGAAGTACAAAATTATTAAATATAAGAAAGCAAACGTAACAATAACTTGTATCACTAAAAGAATTGGACCTTTGGCCGGACCAAAAGTCATGGCTAAAAGGCTAAAATTTGTGGCTAAAGACTTTTGGCCATGACTAGTTCGTGGCTGAAGGCTCGTAGCTAAAGACCTTTAGCCACGACAACATCATACCTTTAGCCACGAAAGTAAACAACTTTTTGCCATGACAGCCGTGGCAAAAAACTTTAGAAAAAAGTATAATAAAGAGTAAATTACAACGTTGGTTCTTGTGGTTTATGTTGACTGGCGCCAGTGGTCCTTTGACCAAAAAAATTGCACCACTCAGCCTTAAGTCAGAAACGTTATGCACCATTAGTCCCTCCATCCAACTGGCTACACAAACATCCACTAACGCTCGTTAAGTATGAATTTTAATGGGGCAATTTCATCATTTCGTCACTTCACATTAAAGGGGCAATTTACTCTAAAAAAATAAACCCAGATCTTTAACATATCAAGAACAATAAACCCAACTCTTCTTCTTTCTCTCCATTTCACATTCTTCATCTCAAATTATTTAACTAAACTAAAATCCCCCATATCTCTTTATCTCAAATTACATAAAGACATATAAATTCCAAAAAAATGTAACAAAAATTGAAACTTTACGATCTTAAACTTACTTACTCACCTAATAAGAAGAGAACCTAAACGATGATGAGCTCTTACATAACAAGAATCCAATCTAATAGCTTCTTCACATCCTTTAACTGCTTCACTCAATCTTTTCATACAAATCAATGCAGCTGTACGGTTACAATGGTAAGCTGCAATCACAGGCGATACCGCAATAGCTTTATCATAATAACTTATTGCTTCTAAAAAATGACCCTTTTTGTACTCTTCATTTCCCAACTTATTTAAATCTTGTCCATCTGATAAAGTCAACTTCTTTGACTTTGAATTATTCACACTCATTATACTCCCATGTCCATAGTTACCGCTACCTAAACTTAACACATCCGGTTTACTACTCCGGTTCACCATCATCCCGGTTCTTAGTACTCGACCGGAGCCACATATGTTTCCGGCCGGAAGTACATTCACCGGCGATGACATGGCAGGACTATCAGCCGGTTAAGCTCTTAAAGGCGAAATGGGTGAGTCGGAGCCCCGACCCATGACCCGACCCGGGGTTGTTTTCAAATTTGGAGACTGACCCAGATCAAGTTCTCGAAAATCTGGCTTATTGGTGTCATCGCCGTTGTCTAAAAGTGAGTGACGGAGATGATCGGAAAATGAGGGTTTATGAAACCCTAGCTCGGATTCCGGTTTACCGGAAGGCGACATTTTGAAGAAAGGTGGTAAAGATTGAAGCTTTTTATGTTTTTAAATAAAGGGTTGTATTTTTTTTTGGGATTTAGCAGTAATGAGTTTGGTTAAAGGTTATAAGATATAGTACAAGTATAAGAAAGAACATATTGGGAAAATAAAAAGAAAAGAAAAAAGAAAAGATGAGGATCCCGTGAATTTAAAGGAAGAAGCAAAGAATGAAGAATGTGAAATGGAGAGAAAGAAGAAGAGCTGGGTTTATTGTTCTTGATATGTTAAGATCTGGGTTTATTTTTTTTAGAATAAATTGTCCCTTTAATGAAGTGACGAAATGACGAAATTGCCCCTTTAAAATTCATACTTAACGACCGTTAGTGGATGTTTGTGGGGCCAGTTGGATGGAGGGACTAACGGTGCATAACGTTTCTGACTTAAGGCTGAGTGGTGCAATTTTTTTGGTCAAAGGACCACTGGCGCCAGTCAACGCAAACCACAAGGACCAACGGTGTAATTTACTCTATAATAAATAACGACTACTAAAATAATATTATACTTTGAACTACAACAAGTCGTTGCTAAAAGTATAATATTAAAATAACATTAAACTATTAGCCATGACTTATCGTGGCTAAAAGTTTAATATTAAAGGCTAAAAGTATAATACTAATTTGTCGTTTTGTGGACTTTTAGCCAAGACTTTAGCCTTGATTCTAGTAGTGTATATAAAAAATAATAATAAAACTACACTAAATCGAGGCTTTTTTGACAGATGTTAGAAAGTTTTTCCTTATCCTCGATCTCTTTATTTAGACGGTTGACTTCATCCATAAGCACCCTTCATTGTATTTTGAGATCGTTTTAAGACTGAAAATAATGAAACGATGTTTTTTATGAGTTCAAGAAGCGAAACTGGATCGTTGTCATCTAGTGCGTTTAGTGAAGTAGGTTGTTTATGTGAATGAGTTTGAAGACATATTTTTTTCATTCTTTTGTTTTTTCTGTTTGTGCTAAAGAAAGTTGTTGGACTTTGTTTATATAGATCTGAGTTGAGCCAAATATGGTATGGGTGGAACTACCCTGATACATTAAGCTTTAATTATCCAGGCCGGGATTATAAAGTGATAGTAGTCAGAATAAATAAGAAATATAAGAGCTAAGATTCAGGAAAGGAAGCTTTATGGGAGAAAGGAGAAGATATGATATTCACTAAATTTCCTCTTATTTATGAAATTATTTTATTGTGACACTAATTTTAACAATGAACCATTTAATTGTAGTTAATGGTTCCAATGGTATCAACAAAATTTCTACAATATTGAATAATTAAGGCAGGTTACAACAACCATGTTGCTTAAATACTATTACAAGACAAGTTCCCACCACACGCTTTTGCGACATTGTTTGTTATTTTTCATTTGTGAAATTCAATAATCCAATCCTCCTAGTGAGTAGTTTCCTTTCGCCATTGGTTGATCTTGCATGAGATTGGGGAAGGAAAATAAAAGAAACCAGATTGAAGGTTTTCAACGGGTATTTCTTCGCATTTGTTTCACATACAATCATTGTGTAGATCTTGAACTCTGACGTTAACCTTTGCGTAAGGTGGATTTTCATTGAGCTTATACATGGAACTAAACTGTTGTTAAGATCTAAACAGTTTGGAAACATAAATGTTGTTGATGTTTTTAAGCTTGATCTGTGAAAAAGCTGATATTATTCTGTATGTGTGTATATGTAGTTTATTACGGTAATTTGATTAACAAACTGCATCATTATTCGTAATATATATATAGTGATACGTAACATGTCTTGTCAACATGTCACCCATGCAATAGGTGTAAGTTAGTGCGAAAATAGTGGGACATGGTTTGCGATTACAATAAAAATATATTTTGGAGTAAACTGAAAAAAATGTCCCTGAGTTATGCCAATTTTGCAAGTTATGCCACTAAAAATATAAATTGTAAATTATGCCACTACTGTGCATGTTTGGCTGCAAATTGTGTCACTCGGCATAACGATCGTTAAAAATTCTCGTTAGTCACTGTTCTAACCCCTGCAAAATGACTATTTTACCCTTTTCTTTATCCCATTTGGTCTTCATTTCATTTTGAATACGTTTTAATGTTATCCCACCACATCACCCATCAATTTTAACCATTAGTTTCAACCAAATTAACCTAATTATGAACACAATAACATCCAGAACACAATTATCAAACAAATTTTCTTTCATTCGTTACCAATTCCACAAGCAGCAACCACAAGATTTTAAAATAAAAAATGGCGGGAACTAAAACATGTCAAAAAACATTGTTAAAGAACAAGTCACATCGAATTACCCATTGTTTCTACAGCAAACTAATGAAACGACATATATTTGAAATTCATAGATGTTCTAAAACCATATTACATCAACATAGTAAAAACTGAAATTAAGGCAAACTAAAAGTCAACAAAGCAGACTGGTAAAGAAACACAACCATATCTTGAAAGAAAGATAGGAAAGCTTTCATGGTTTTTTGACTCGTTCCTCCATGAGTTGCACGATAAAGTGTTAATCGATGTCCACATGTGTTGCGCCTCTTCCTTATGCATGCGTAGTTCCTCACAACCCTGAAATTTATTTTTGCAACATTGACAATTAGATGCATGTGGTTCTGGCATTGGTCGAACTGGTGGTACAGGGTCACCGACGTGATACCATTCTGAGCCTTCTACTTTTCTTGGGTAACGGACCGTATGGTTGTGATTTTTAGTTGAACAAGATTGTGCATCCATGGTGAATGAGTTAGATGAACAAGATGGTTGAGATGAGAGTTAACTATGTAAATTAAGTAACTAAGTTGTGGGGAGTAAATAAGTTGATGAGATGAGATGGGTAGGTTTGTGTGTAATTGTGCGAAGTAAATGAGACTCGGACTATGTTTGACTACACAAAGGGTACCGTGAGTTATTTTCAAACTAGGTGAGAAATACTATGACTTACTAGTGAAGTAAATACTACTTCCTTCAAACTTGTCTAGTGAAGTAAATTCTCATACCAACTTGTCTAGTGAAGTAAATTCTCCTTCCTTCCAACTTGTCTTCCAACCTAGATATGGCACACCTTCCAACTACAAAATTAAAGAGAAAGAATATGGCTGGTAATGATACAGAGGTGTTGGATGATATCAGTGAATTAAGTAAAATGACATGCATTGACTGTTATTTGCAAGATCAAAATAAGGTTGGTTTAACTTTTAATGCAAGGCCCAAACCCAATTGAGAAAGTATGTGGTATTCCTATTGGAGACATGGATATAGAGGCAGAGGTGTTGTTGCAGTTGCTCGAGGTGGTGGTGCAGTAGCTATAGGTGGTGTTGTTGTGGGCATAGGTGTTAGAATGGGAAACATAACTAGAGGGGGTGGTGCAATGGGAAGTGGAGATGAAAGTCGGACAAGAGCACCACCTGAAGAATCGAGAGAACACCACCTGAAGAATGGAAGTGGAGATGGTAATGAAGAAGAAGAAACTGAACGACCAAGTCAAGCAAGTGGAAGCCAAGAAACTTCATTCAAAATGACCAAGTTAAGCAAGTGAAGGACCAAGTCAATCATGTAGGTTCAGGCCACGTTACTGTTTTTTTTTTTTTTTTGGTTTTATGAGATAAATAAAATTCTTATTTCATGATTGATCATGTATCTATAAAATTTGCATACAAAAAACAACTTTGTAGACTTCTTTACTTTTAGGCAGGCAACCAACAAGTATGCAGACAATGAAATGCATATTTATCAACAAGTATGCAGACAATTTGTTATGCAATGAATAGGGAAAATAACAAATTTAACCAAAGAAAGTTGCATTACTAAAAGGGTACACAAGATAAAGAATTGTTACAACAACTACTATCCTATTACAAAATTAAAAACAACCATTGTTTTTTGGACCCGTTCCTTCATGAGCTCAACGAGATAGTTATGAATGTTTGTCCACATGAAGCGCACCTCTTCCTTAACCACGCGTATTTCCTCATAAAGCTGAAATGTATTTTGGCAACACTAACATTGAGAGAAATGTAGTTCTAGCATTGGTCGAACTGGTGGTTCAGAGTGATCGGTGTGAAATCATAAAGAAGAGCCTTCTACGGTTCTTTTGATACCATAAGGGTGTGTTTTTTCTGAATTCCCAATTGTTTTGAGTTTATGGATTGTGCATCCATGGTGACTAAATTTGGTGAACAAGGTTTATGAGATGAGAGGTAAGGATGTAAGTGTAGTGTGTTGAATATAAAGTATTAAAAGAGAGAGACCTTTGACTAGTGAATGGGTAGATTTGTGTATAAGTGTGATAAGTTAATAATCTGCAGTCTACAGAATTTTAAAAGCCAAAATGGGTAAATCCATACACACCCTAAACTAAAAATGCAAACACAAACTGCAAACTACAAATGCAAACAAAAGATGTTTTAAAAGTACCAAATACAGTTTGGTTACTCATTTTTTGGTAATTGTTGAATTTTAAAAGTCAAAATAGGTAAATCCAAACACCCCCTGAACAGTAAATGCACACATAAACTTCAAATGCAAACAAAAGATATTTTAAAAGTTCCAAATACAGTTTGGTTACTCATTTTTTTGGTATGCGTTGACTTTTAAAAGTCAAAATGGGTAAATCCAAACACCCCCAAACTGCATATGCAAATGCAAACTGCAAATCCAAACTGCAAATGCAAACAAAAGATGTTTTAAAAGTTCCAAACACAGTTTGGTTACTCATTTTTTGGTATTTGTTGACTTTTAAAAGTCAAAATGGGTAAATCCAAACACCCCCTAAACTGCATATGCAAATGCAAACTGCAAATCCAAACTGCAAATGCGAACAAAAGATGTTTTAAAAGTTCTAAACCCAGTTTGGTTACTCATTTTTTTGGTATCTGTTGAATTTTAAAAGTCAAAATATGTAAATCCAAACACGCCCTAAACCGCATATTCAAATGCAAAAACGTAAACTTGAAATGCAAAAACCACTAACTGCAAACTGCAAATGACTGATTAAAATAGACCAGTTAGATTAAGAATATTGTTGGGTCCATCAGTACCCAAGAATACTTAAAACAAGATTTGGACACAAATTAACTAAGTGTTAATTAAACCGAGAACAATTCAAGTCACTGAGTGAACAGTCACTCAGTGAGTCATCTTCAGGATGCTTAAGGCGAATTCAAGAAGAAGGATTCACTACTCAGGAAGGCGGTACTCCCTGAGTAGGACTTAAGCCAAAGAAGAAGATGATGGTTCAGTGAGTGTTGGACAAGAACTCACTGAACCCCAGTATCCTCAACAACAATAAGTGATTGAAGACTGAAGAAACCAACTCCTGAAATAAAGGCGAGAATAAGTGGGAAGTGCTTAAGAAGATAAGAGTCTCAGACCAACCACTCTTATCTTGTCAGCAAACCTTCCCTTATGCGGCTAAAAGTCATGGAGTGTCAGACCAACCACTCCTAAGACTTTTTAGCACATTCCTATTGGTTCTTGGAAATGAAAATTACTATTGTAATTGTCAGACACGTTTGCTTCAACAACTTGTATTATTTTAATCACTTTTACTCATGATACTTATGTATAAATAGGTTCAGATAGGAGAGAAGTTAAGTATGTTTTGTACATTGAAAGCCTTAGACTTTTGCAAAACAACTTCTCTCCTACAAAGAGTAACCAGTCCCTGAGATAGCTCAGTGAGGCATATTGTTACCACTTAAGCATAGCTTGAGTTTAGATAGGAGACACCATACCTTGTCTATTCAATCCCAAGTGTTTGTTCCGCAAAACACTTGGGTAATAGATTATTTGATTCATTTCTAATAAGAATTTAAACGTTGAAAAATACTTTGTGTTTTTACATTTACATTTCATTAACTGATAGAAAGAATCATTACATTGTATTAGTCATAAACATAAATAGATTAACTTTCTAGTTAACTCTAAGCGTGTTAAGGGAACAACAAGTGGTATCAGAACCTCTGGTTTATAAAATCTTTCAAAATTAATCAAGAGTGCTCAAGGTTTTTAAAACCAAGATCCTACTATGACTGATGCAAATGTGCCCCAGCTAGTCGACAAAAAGGGTGGAAGCTTTTCCGTTGTTGCCCCACGACTTGAAGCTGGTAAATTTAGCAAGTGGAAAAAGCGAATGCTTTGCTACTTAACTGGTATGGAACCATACTACATCACTTGTGTCAAAGATGGTCCTTATGTCCCAAAGACTACTGAAGGGCTAAACAAGCCTGAGGCTCAATGGACCATTGATGAGAGGAGGGTGGTCAATCAAGACCAACGCCTGAAAAGCATCATTATATCATGTCTTCCTGACGATATAATGGAATCAGTCATCTACTGTTCAACAGCCAAGCAAACTTGGGATGACTTGGTCAATAGCTTTGAGGGTCCCTCAGATACCAAGGAAAACAGGGTCATGGACCTGAAACTTGAGTATAATACTTTCAGGGCAAAAGACTCTGAAAGTCTCTCTCAGACTTATACCAGATACAAGATCTTGATAAACGAACTATCAAATGATGGTGTAGTTTTGTCTAAGCATGAGACAAATGTTGGCTTTGTCAACAGTCTCCCTGAGAAGTGGCTAAACTTCTCATAAGGCCTGAGGAATGCTAATCACATTCAGACCCTTGAGCTCCCTGAGTTCTATGGGAAGTTTGTCTATGAAGACAACTTAATCTCAAGGAGATACCCTGACTCAAAAGCTCTTGAGTCCAAAAAGGCCTTGACCTCCACACCCATATCAACTGCTTTTTATACTAATGGTGTTGTGCAAGACTTTCAAGAGGATTCTGAGGATGAAATTGATGAAAGGACTAGTGATGAGTACCTAAAATATTTAAACTTGGAATTCCAAGAGAGGGCACTCCTTGCTAGTTCAAAACGTTTCATCAAAAGAAACCAGTCCAACTTTTCAAAAGGAAAAGCAAATGAAACCACTGAATGCTTTAATTGTGGTAAAAAGGGTCATTTTGCTAGGGACTGTTATTCTAAAACCACCTCAGAACCCTCTTACAAATTTTCAGGAAATAGTTCCTCAGGAACTAGCAAGTTTCAACCTAGAATGTTTCAGTCGACCCAACAATTTCAAAACAAGGGTCAAAAAGACTTTGAAGCAAAATATAGGAAAGCCAAGGCTAAACTTGCAATTCTTGAAACTAATCCCTCTATATCTCAAGCTGCTCAAACATCCAAACCTGTTCAGACAAAGAACAAGGTTTTAGTAGCTGAAGCTTATGATTGGGATGAAGAAGAGGTATCCTCAGATGAGGAAATCAGAGTGAGTGCACTGATGGCACTCTCTGAAGGTGATCAAGTGGCTGTTGGGAAAAGCCATGCAAGGAATGGAGAGTGGGTAAACATCACCATGAAGAAGGTAAACACTTTACTTTCTATGGATGATGATTCTGATTGGCAGTCTTACATGAATTATATTTGTACAGATCTTAAATTTGTTGAGGAACAAAGGCTTAACATGTTTTCAAAATATAACAACATAGTGTCAGAATTGAATAAATGTAGAGATGAATTGCTTGTACTGAAGTAAGCCAAATTAGAAACAATTACTCTACAAATTCAGAACACTGAAATTTTGAAACAAAACCAAGCCCTACAAACTGAACTTAACAAAGAAAAAGCTGTCATCCAAGGCTGGACCAAAAAGAACCCCAAGGTCTTTGATACTGTGGGTTTAATCCCTAGGAAAACAATATGAATTGACCATCACATGGTTAACCCCTATGCAAGTCCCAGTGAATTGACCTTTGTTCCAGCCGGCATATCATTTGAGCAAGAAATGCTTCCCAAGTCAAATGACTGGATTGTCAGGGACAACCCAGTCAGTAAGTTACCAAAGTTTGAGACTGGAAAGATCTTGCATCCTGAAAGTCAGGCTTTGAAAAATATGCTTGGACTTACTAAACAACTCAGTAAGCTTGAACTCACTGAACAACTCAGTAATACTGAGTCAGTAAATGAGTCTGAATCAGAATCATATCCACCACTCTCACTACTGAATACCCTTCAGGGTGCTGCACCCAACTTAGGCCTCCCACCAATGGTCTACTCTCAACACTCTCCAAAGGAGAGGTCAGGATTGGGAAAAACAATCCTGAAAAGACCAACATTTGAAGTCTCAGTAAATACTGATGACTCATCTTCTTCAGTCCCTTCTGAAGTAATAACCCAAAGCCCTGACTCAAAATTTGATCAGTTGGCTGAAATGGTCAGGAAGCTGGGTGAGAAGATTGCATCTTCTGAGAAACCTTCTCAATCCATGAAGGAACAAAAACCAGCTTCCTCAAAGACCAAACCCAAACCCTCAAAACCCCTGAAAAGATGTGAACTGTGTAACTATACCAATCATATCACTGATGATTGCTATAGAATTCTTTATTGCATGATTTGCAAAAAAGATGATCACAGGACCTCTGATCATAAAACACACTCAGTCACATCAAAGATGGCAAGCCTTAAAGCTCAGTCTTTAAACTACCCTTCTGATTCTAAACAGAAACAGAAAAAAAAGGCAAAACCTTTTGCACCTTGCCCTTACTGTGGGTTCAATGATCACCATCCTAAGGATTGTCAAATTGACAATTGTTGTGAAAATAGTGGAAGTTCCACTCATGACACCTCAGGAGGTGATATGGCCATTCAGGCCAGAAGAGGTATGACAAAGTCAGCCTCTCAGTCTACTGAGTCTACATTTGCAATCAAATGCATAATTTGTGGTAGCTCAGTCCACCATACCACTGACCATAAATCAATTGTAAATATTAAAAGGACCCCCAAAGCTAAGCCCTCCAAGAAGTGGAGTCCTAGAATGAACTAACCCAGTTTATTATTTGTGCAGAAACATGCCAGGGATCCTGTTTGGCATCTAGATAGTGGATGTTCAAGGAGCATGACTGGTGTGAAGGAGTATCTGCACAAGTATGTTGATGAATCAGGACCCAAAGTGATATTTGCTGATAACTCATCATGTCTCAATGAAGGTTATGGTTCAGTAAACTGCAATGGTATAGTCTTTACTAGGATAGCTTATGTAAATGGTCTTAAATACAATTTGATAAGTGTCAGTCAACTATGTGATGCTAAATACATAGTTCAATTTGATGATAAACAAGGAATCGTCTTCAATGCTAATAAGGAAGTTGTCCTTATTGCACCAAGAAGACATGATGTTTATGTGTTGGACATGTCCAGTCTGACTCAGAATGGAACTTGTCTCTTTACCAAGGCCACTGATACTCTCAACTGGCTTTGGCATAAGAGACTCTCCCACCTGAACTTCAAAAACATAAACAACCTTGTGAAACAAAACAAGGTCCTTGGCTTACCATCTCTTTTGTTTTCAAAGGACAAACCATGCTCAGCTTGTGAAAAAGGTAAACATCACAGAGCATCCTTTAAAACCAAAACCAACTTTTCCATCAGGAACTGCCTACATCTTCTCCATATGGATCTATTTGGACCAATTAGTCCTAGATCCATTAACCATGAGAAGTATACTCTGGTCATTGTGGATGAATACTCAAGATACACTTGGGTATACTTCCTGATCAAAAAGAGTCAGGCAGCTGAAACAATTATGTCCTTTATCAGGAACATTGAAAATCAAAATGACATCAAAGTCAAACAGATTAGGACTGACAATGGAACAGAGTTCAAAAATTATGAACTTGAATGTTTCTGTGATGAGAAAGGTATTTCCCAAAAAATTTCCTCACCCTACACACCTGAACAAAATGGGGTAGCTGAAAGGAAAAATAGAACACTCATTGAAGCAGCTAGGACAATGCTAAATGGATCAGTCATTTCTAAAAACTTTTGGACTCAAGCAGTAAAGACTGCCTGTTACACACAAAACAGATCCATCATTGTCAAGAGACATAGCAAAACTCCTTATTAGTTATTCAAGGGAAGAATCCCTGACATCAGCTACTTTCATGTCTTTGGGTGTCCTGTGTTTATTCATAATAACAAGGATCACTTAGGAAAATTTGATGCCAAAGCTGATGATGGATACTTCCTAGGATACTCCCTTGTCTCAAAGGCCTTCAGGGTGTTCAACACTAGGAGACAGCATACTGAGGAAACATTTCATGTTACCTTTGATGAGAGCACTGATGCAATCAGTGTCTCTAACAACTCAGTGGAAGAGATAGGTATTGATGAATCATCAAGATACCCTCCTGATGAACATCATACTGATAATGGTCCTTCCACTCAGTTTATTGAAGCACAAAGTACTGATGAATTCATTCAGTCAGTACAAAGTGCTCAGGTACTAAACAATCACAGTGATGAGTCAACCCACTCAGACACTCAAGATGCTGAAGAACATCATGTGTCTGATCCTGATCCTACCCATCAGGCCTCTACAAGTTCTAATCAGTTTCCAAGACCTCAGGACAGTTGGACTAGGTCTCAGGATATAGAACTTGTCAATATAATTGGTGAGCCTACTGAAGGCATGCTCACAAGAAGCATGGCTGCTGAACTGAGAGCAGCCTCAGCCAATGAATGCCTATTTGTGGACTTCATTTCCACAATTGAACCCAAAAGTGTTAAGGAAGCACTAAATCATCCAAGTTGGGTTCAAGCCATGAATGATGAACTGGAACAATTTGACCGAAACAAGGTAATGACCTTGGTCAAATGTCCTGAAGATGTTTCAGTCATTGGCATGAAATGGGTATTTAAAAACAAATCTGATGAAAATGGCATAGTCATTAAAAACAAAGCCAGACTTGTAGCCAAAGGCTATAATCAACAAGAAGGCATTGACTATGAAGAAACATTTGCACCAGTAGCAAGGATGGAAGCCATCAGGATCTTCCTTGCTTTTGCTACATACATGAACTTCAAGGTGTACCAAATGGATTTTAAAAGTGCATTCTTAAATGGCTCACTGAAAGAAGAAGTTTATGTTCAGCAACCTCCTGGATTTGAAAGCCATGAGTTTCCTGACCATGTCTGCAAGCTTAACAAATCCCTTTATGGACTGAAACAAGCTCCCAGGGCATGGTATGAGACTCTTTCAGCCTTCCTAATCCAAAACAAATTTGTCAGAGGCAAGATAGACAACACATTGTTTATCTACAAGACAAATAATGATGTCATACTTGTACAAGTGTATGTTGATGACATCATCTTTGGCTCAACAAATTATAAACTTTGCAAACAGTTTGAAAAACTAATGGCAAAGAAATTTGAAATGAGCATGATGGGAGAACTGACTTACTTCCTTGGTCTACAAATCAAGCAGACTGATAAATGAATCTCTATCAGTCAAGAGAAGTATGTCAGAAGCCTACTGATGAAGTATGAGCTCAGTGACTGTGCCTCAGTCAAGACTCCCATGGTAACCCCAAACAACCTTGGTCCTGATCTTACTAGAAAACCAGTGAATCAAACCCTTTTTAGAGGAATGATAGGATCACTGATGTATTTACTTGCATCAAGGCCTGATATCCAATTCCCAGTCTGCTTATGTGCTAGATATCAATTTGACACAAGAGAAACTCATATCACTGCTGTGAAAAGGATATTCAGGTACCTGAAAGGTACTCCAAACCTTGGATTATATTATCCAAAATGTTCAGGCCTTGATCTTAAAGGATACTCAGATGCTGACTATGCTGGATGCAACACGGACAGGAAAAGCACCTCAGGCTCCTGCCAAATTCTTGGTGGAAAACTAGTCTTTTGGAGTGCTAAGAAGCAACAATCAGTTGCCATGTCCTCAGCTGAAGCTGAATATATTGCAGCAGCAAGTTGTTGTGCAAATGTACTCTGGATGAAAAGTCAACTCAGTGACTATGGAATTCAGTACAAGATGGTTCCCATCTTTTGTGATAACACAAGTGCAATTGCCATCTCAAATAACCCAGTTCTTTATCAGAGAACAAAACACATTGATATTAGATATCACTTCATCAGGGACCATGTCATGAATGGTGACATAGAATTACACTTCATTCCTACTGAATATCAGCTAGCTGATATATTCACCAAGCCATTGGATGAACCAACTTTCACCAGACTGAAAGCTGAACTAGGAATGTTGGATATTGAGAATCAGTCGACTGATTGACTCCATCCAAATATGTGTAAATTCTGATAACCCAAGTCCCTGACTCTATGTGTTCTTCAGTGAGAAAGGTCACTGAACTTCAGGAACTAAACCTAAGTTCCTGAACTCTTAATCCTCAGGAATTAAACCCAAGTTCCTGAATTCTTGGTCCTCAGGAACTAGACCCAAGTTCCTGAACCCTTGAACCTCAGGAATTAAACCCAAATTCCTGAACACTAAAACCATCAGTGGCTAAACCCAAGTCCTGACAATCAGGTTCACTGAATGAAAAGTCATTCAGGGTCCTCAAGAGACATTAAATACTAACTTAAATGCTCTAAGTATCTAGTTAGTAAATGTCCGAGGTTGGTAACTGAATTCTTATTTAATATAAGAATATTTGTTCTTTTCCCTTTCTGGCTTCCACCTCTGGGCCCCCACATTCCCACTTGGGATTAAATGCCTCTCCAATCACATTACTGATATGTGATGACTCATCTCTGCAAATTACGCTTTTGCAGAACTGCTCAACTGTTCACCTTGACTGTTGCACCAAACCAGGGAAAGTGGAGTGGTGGCATTAAATGCGGCTCCCAAAACATTTTATTCAAAATAGTTTCCAAAAATTCTTTTTGAATAAATAAAATCTGCTTAATACCCAAATTACCCTCCACTTCTCTTCCCTATAAATACCCCATGCAAAAACAACACACACATGTTTTTAGAAATCTTAAGCAAAAATTTTGCCCTCTTCTTTCAAAAAAAAAAAAAAAAACTAAATCTTGTGTGTGTGTTCTTAGGCTTTAGAAACCCAGAATCATTTGTTAACCCAGACCTACCAATACAAATGGCTTCTTCTAATGCTATCACATACGCCCCTAATGTGGATTTCATATTAGAGGGCGTAGACCTCACAAAGAACAATGTGGTGGGAAACTTTTCCTATCCACAAAAGTTCCATGCTTACAAGAATGTAATGAAATATCTTTAAAACTGTTTTCTTGCAAAAGCATTTACCATGACCCCCTCAGTCATCTACCATGACTACTTGAGGGAATTCTGGTGTACTGCTGTGGCTACTAGCCCGAAAGAAACCAAAGAATCCATCATCACTTTCACAGTGATGAATGGGAGAAGGACTCTCTCCCTGGATTACAATGACTTCATCAAGGCCACTGGTCTTGATTTTGCTGAGGCTTTTGAGCCCAATCCGATTGACCAAGAGGTTAAGGTGATTTGATCTTCTTGGGACCTCATGACCCTAAACGTCCTGAGTTGTCCGCTGGAGCCTTATTGGAGAAGGCTCCAATTGTCAAAACCTGGTTCCACCCAGTCTGGAGGATCCTGATGACATTCGTCCTTCAGGTCCTTGGGGGGAATAAATCCTCCACTGAGCAATTGAACTCATCACAACAATTGATGTTGTTCAGTCTCTTGAGGGTAGAAAGATAGATATCGGAGGTATAATCTTCCGTGACCTTGTTGCTAAGCTCTCAGGAAAATCTAGGCAAAAACACTTGTCTTATCCTAGGTTTATTTCCTGTGTGCTTCAGGACCTCCTTGGTTCTGACTATGTGAGGCCTGACATCGAAGGTACGAAACCTGCCGTCTTACATAGGACTAATTTCACTAGAGGCATCACTGAGGTACAACCCATTGCCCTGACTGACTACATGCTAGTGGTCATTTAGGGGGAGAACGCTATTTCTCCAATACCTTCATCGACAAAGAAGGCGAAGAAGACAAAGAAGGGTCAGTCCAGTAAGATGGTTAGACCCAAACCACTCGTCACTGAGACTGATGCCCAGAACCAACTCAACCTTAAAAAGGGGTTGAATGTGGCCCAGACCTCTGAGACACCCATAACAGAGACCCCCTCGACCACAAAACAAACGCCAATGGAGGGCACTGAGAAATCATCCTCAGTGTCCTCGGGAAAACCCCCTCTTCCTCAAGACTCTATTGACATAAACAAGTCACTAAGTTAAGGAACCTCCACCCACTCACATCCCGATGAAGGCACTGACAAATCACAATCAGGGCCTGAGGGAGAAAAGGGTCCTGAATCCTCGGTTGGGCATCACTACTCAACTAGGAAGGGGACCCACAAACAATCACATCCTGCTAACGTCCCTGAGCAATCACACTCAGGGTCTCAGAGAGTAAAGATCCCTAAATCCCCAAAAGGGCAGTACAACCCTGATGGGAAGGGGGACCATCAACCATCACAATCAGTGCCTCATGATACTACTGAAAAAGACCCGTCAGTAGTTGAAGGCGCTAAGGGGGACAAAGACTCAGAGGGACAAAAACCACCCGCTGATACAGAACCCATAACCACCTCAGGCGGATCCCTTCACTCAGGAACTGCCCCCAAAAGCCAGGCTGGGAAAACCCCCCAGTTATTATGGCTAGTCAGGCTGAGCAAACACACTCAGTTATTATGACGGGGTCAGGACCTGGCCACAACAAAGGTGAGCCCTCTTTTGAGGGGGAGCCGGACACCCTGAAGGTTCCTTCTCTGGCTGATCTTGAAATTATACTGAATGAAGAGTCAGAAGAGGAATTAGTGGATTTTGGTGATGAAGAAGACGTTCTGGGTATTGAGGAGGAAATGAAAACTGATATAACCCCTCCTCAGCACCCTGAACAACAACAATCTTCTCCTCCCCCTGAGGATCAACAACCCAGCTCTCCCACATCATCATCATCATCAGGTGCCTCAACTCCAGCCACTCCTGAGTGGTTGAAGAGTTATGATAATGTTCTTCCGTTGACTGAAAGACAATTGGTTTAATTCCTTCACAAAGCCAACAAGGGTCTTTATAATGAAATCATGGACGAACAGTGGATTCAGCACACTGAAGTGGCAGCCTCCTATGCCGACTTCAGGGCTTCTATTGAAGAATCTCAGGAAAAAGTGCTTTAGGTCGCCAAACTTACTGACAAACAACTCGGCGACCTGAGAGAGTCTATTGATGAAATGGGCACTGAACAGCATAAGGAACTCTCCAACATTCTTAAGGCTATTGAATCTATTCAGGAAGAACTTGGAGATGATCCCATCCTGATCAAAATACTGCAGGAGTACATGGATAACCAGAAGTTCACCTCCAATTCCATAATTGAGCTTCTCAAGCTTCTTCAGGGGGTGGATTTCAAAACTATCAGGTCACAACAAGATTCAATTCATCAGGCAGTCACTGATACTAAGGGGCACCTGGAAAAGATATCCTCAGCCTTTGATCAGTTCTCAACAAAACATAATGAGCTGATCAACCACTACACCACCCATGTCACTGAACTCACCTCAACCCAAAAGGCAATGGCGGCTGAAATAACCACCCTGAAGAATGAGACATCAGAAACAAAACAGATGGTCTCCATTATCCTCACCATTCTTCAGGCCTTTCATATAGCCCCTCCTCCTCAGTCAGCAGGTACATCCACTGAAGTTCCAGTACCTTCTGAGGGGGAGAAAATTAAAGATGGACCAACTCCTGATCCTTCTTCAGCAATTGTGGTTGTTCCTGAAACTTCCACCAGTCAACCCCCTCCCACTTCCAAAGGGAAGGAAATCATGGTGACTAACAGCTCTCCTCCAAAACAATTTGTTCAAGCCTCAACTGAAAGGCGGGCAGATCCTGATGCACCATTTTACGTTGATTTGGATGGAGGAAAAAGGTTCTTTGGGATTCTTGATTAAGTGGCTGAAGTCTTACACCAACAAGATCTCAGAAAGGCCCTAGAAAAGGACAAGGAACTCAACAGACCATTAATTGGTGAGGTTGCCAAGGAGCAAATCAAGGAGTCTGATAAAAACATTCAGGGGGATGAATTCATCAGGCTACAAGCTGAACTTCTTTAAGAACACAACAAACAAGCCAAACTAAAAGAAGAAAGGAGGCAAAGAACCTATGAGAGATATGTGTGGCACATGACCAAAACCAAGAACGAAGGCAAAATAACAGACATAACCATTCACAACACCAAGCCCGTAAGCGTAACGGTTCACAGGGGACCAAGGAAGTCTGAGGTTTACCAGCCCCTTAAATTCTCAGACTTCGGGCTAAGGGAATGGGATATGATGATGCCCATCCTAAGGAAGAAGACACAAAGTGTAACACCCCAACCCGACAAGGGTAAAGATGTCACACTAATGGTTTTATATCAGATCAAAAGAAAGTATACATTACAGTATTACAAGGAATCTCAAAGGTTACAAATGAAATACTGAAATTACAAGGTTACAAATGCGAATACAAATTCTACAATATAATAACTTCTAATCATCTCTAGGCCAAAATAACTATCAAGTCTTCTAAGTCCAAAAGTCTCTTCACTCATACCCATCTTCCAACTAAAACCTGCCGCAGGAAAAGAAATGCGGCTGAGCTTAAAAAGCCCAGTGAACAGATATATAATGAACGAAAACGAAAGCAAAAGCAAACGAACAAATATGGTATAGCAATGGAATAATATAAGGCATAGACAAAGGTACAAAGTAGGAAAGGGAAAATGGAAGGTCAGTAATCCACCACGAGCCCGAACAAATCAAATATAGTAACCATATCCTCAAAATCATATAGAGGGGAGACCTCTCAGATAATCAGATAATATGAGGGGTGTCCTCATTCTTCAAATGGAGTAGCTAGCTCCCGAACTTGTGAAAGACGTGGATTGCACCCATCATCAGTCATCAAATCAAATCAAATCAAATCATGATATATCCCTCGAAACAAAACAAATCTAGGATGCATCCATACGCCCCCCAAACAAATAATCCTAGCCAATATAAATAATAAAGCGCGCATGTAGTAGCAAATGGGGACGGTGTGTAACATCACTCAAATACACACTAGAGTCATGCTATTGGTGCATCAATGACATGGCCATGTTACCTTCATGGCTAGGAAACAAATTTTGGCTCGGGTATCA
The DNA here is from genome assembly GCA_021014915.2 of Artemisia tridentata subsp. tridentata. Taxonomy (NCBI): domain Eukaryota; kingdom Viridiplantae; phylum Streptophyta; class Magnoliopsida; order Asterales; family Asteraceae; genus Artemisia; species Artemisia tridentata. Next base: position 267,424,184 of record CP139509.1, on the reverse strand, counting down.
AACTGAAGGGTCAAAGGTCCAAATCATTACAAAGGTTCAAATAGTCTAAGTCATCAAATCAATATCAAAGTCCAAATATCAAAGGTTCAAATCAAAGGTTCAAATACCAAAGGTTCATATCAAAGGTTCATGGCAAAGGGTCCATATCCAATATCAAAGTCAAATGAATCCAAACGAACTGATCAAAGGTTCATAATCAAATGGTTCATTTAAAGAAATCTTTATAAATTGGTTTTCATAAAAATGATCTTTATTAACTATTTTCACAAAAGTAATCTTTAAAAGTAATTTTCATAAAAGTTTAGTAAGATTCCGAATAAAAGTGGTATCGCATATTTCATGAACATCATTTCAAAATAAGTTTTCCTCAAAACTTTTCCATGTTATAATTAAAAAGGTTTTCACATCTTGTTACCAAAATCAAATGAACCTCTGAAGTATCAAGTGTTTCGAATACTAATATCACAAGGTGCGAACGAATATCGAATGGATCACCATAGAGGCTCAAAGCAAAATGGTCATATTGAACATTAAAGTCAAAATGAGTCAAACAAACGAACTAAAGTGTAGGGAAACATAGCAGTGGCTTAGGGAATCATAAAACGAATTAAGATTAATGTGTCATGAGAGGGAAAACACCCTTACTGAAAAAAGGTAGAATATCTGTACCTTAGACCGCAAGTGAAAACACAACTAGAAACATAAAGATCGGAAGCAAACTCCATCTTCAGCGAATCTACACGAATTCATGATCGTCTTATTAATAACTTATTTTAAATCGGATTACTCATTTTAGTCGGCTTTCCATTTTTAGTAACTTTCTATTTTTAGTAATTTCCCGTTTTAGTAAACTTCTATTTATCACGTTTTCTTATAACGTTTAGGGTTAAAAATGCTATTTAGATAATTTTAGATTTAATATTATAAATATTTTAGCTTAGGGTTACCTTTAGTAATTTTAGGGTTTAATGTGTCTAAAAGTAAAGTATGGGGTGAAATATGAAATTTAGTGAAATAAGGCTAACATATCTTATGTAGTACTGTCTACACTTCCAACAGCCTAAAGAAAATGATTCACCCTCACTGTCCTATGATATTTGATTCGAATGATGACACAAAAAGAAAACTAACCCATGCATGCACTTATCTTCCTTGTGTGACATATATTAAAAACGATTTGAATACTAGACAGCCTTTTACGATCATATTTACTCACATGACAAAAGTAACTATCAATGTTTCAAAACCATGTCCAACGTATAAAACATATATACGACACAACCACAACATATATCTCTCGACACAAAAAATGAATTCGCGACACCCCCTTTATGTTTTATATGGTGCGATGTGAAACAGTAGGAAATAAACATGTTTTACTCTTCTTTCCCAGCCCCGTCGATCAACAACACACGCAAGAAGTCACAGCTCTTGTTTCGACACACACTCAACACATTTTCCCAGCCTATTCAACCCACCCAAAGCTCATGTATGATCACAACCTCTTGGCAGTTACCATGCGAGACACAACCACGAAAAGTATTGAGATTATATGGACCATACGCCTAACTCTTTTTATTCAAACAACATACACAATCAACGTGAGGCCCATGTTGACAAATCATGCAACCTTATCTCCACGTATATATTACATATTATACTAGATATATGAAATCTTATCTTCAGGTATACAAACCTTCCATCTTTGTTATATACATATTAATTTACCATGTTCAAGAATGCATAATACATATTATACAACGTTTCAATGACCAAAAAGAAAACCGAGATAGCGAACGTATATTATGAGTTGCCAACAGTGTTTTAGATGACATATACATTTATAATCGTATACCCTTCATTAAACGAAAAGAGACTAAGCGATCAAAACGGATTAGTAGATACCTTGTGATCGGATCCTCCGGGGGAAAACACAAGAACAAGGAACGTATCAAAACCCACGAGTGGTACACAACCCCGCGAATAGAACACCGACTCCGCGACCTATGCACATCCTTTGAACCTTGAACGAACTCTCCTTTACTTCTTACAGCCTCTTGTCGTCTACGAACAAGGATCGGATCGTTGATGATTCTTGTCGTTGTGTGAAATGAGTGAGTGTGGGTAGGCTCATGAAAGAACTTGTTTAGTTGTTTAGTGATATACCAATTCGAGTCATGAACACTTGGATGTAACTCGTGTAAAAATTTATCAGGGATGGTTTGGTTTGTGGTTGATTTGTGTATGTCTTGCAACTTTCACGTAAAGGGAGAAAATGGCTAGAGTGTTATTTCACTTTCACGCATGAGGTAAAATTGGAAGAGGTGCGTGGGCTGCTCTAAAGGCTCGTATGAAAAAAAAATGGAGATTGTGTGGGAATCATCTAATAGGACGAGTAGGGTTCAAATTAAGGAAAGGTCGCCTTTGATGGGGACTAATTTGGATTGTGATTGCACCAATATTAAATGTGATTGAGAAGAAAGAGAGATGCGTGATATACGGTTGATAAATGGAAATTGAATAGAGAATATCGTATGAAATCAATGCCGAGTTTTAAGGAGATATGGGCTGCGATTTGTACCTATTTCATAGGAGATAGGGAAGACTAAATCTCTTCCAAAATTTTCAAATAGTTAAATCATATCTTCGCTAAGAAAGGAAGGACGTGTGGGAAATATTGGAAGTAAGGAAATCGTTAAATATTGATATGGTGAAATCTTATATCCAAAAGAAATTTAAACGTGTGTGGACAAAGGATACTATGCAATTATTTGAAAACCACGGTTAGTTATTTTATAATGTGACATATTAAACGTGCCATATCTATATCATAAGGTTCTCGTACGATTTCATATAATACTTTAGGTTACATGTTCATATCGTATAGTTTTGAGTCATAACATGATATATCTAACTCAAGTTTTAATTTATAGCGTATTTCATAAGTTCTTAAAAGTTCAAAATTAGAGGGTATTTTGGTCATTTTGTACTTTTCAGATTTTTAGGGTTTTACCCAAAGCAAGACAGCCCCATCTCTTATCAAGTCCCTGAACGCAAAATATGTAGAACTTAAAAGGGTAGCTAAGAGTCTTGGGATTGATCATGAGGAGGCACTTTCTTCTCAGGGACTGGCTATCCCTGAACCAACTCAGAAGACCGGAAGGAAAAGGAAATCAGTGGATCAGGAACCTAAACAATACATAGCTGCTCTACACTGCAACAGGATTCTCCTGAGGGAGTCAAATTCATTCCTAACCGAGTCATCAAGGAACCTGAGTATGGTATCTTCTTCGTTGATGAATTCGCACAGCCAGCCTTCCAAAGAGTAAGTGACATTGATCTAGTGGAAATGACAACTCTCCTCGCCTACAAACTGATGGCGCTTAGAGTGAAGAGTCCTGAGAACGAGGAGTTTATCAAGTTGCTGGACTAGATGATGAGTGAAAGACCTGACAAGGAGGTGTTCGTGTCTAAGAAGGCGAAACTTGAACTCATGGGTTACGTACAAGAACCCCGAGTATTTTGTACTTAGTTAGTTAGGACTTGTAATAATATTAATAAGATGATGTTTTTATTATTTCAGTGTCCTTATTTACTTTCTAGTACATTCAGTATGAGAAGAAGTCATTAGCTCACTCATAACTGATCAAAACACTTAGGCATAATTTATATCCAAATAGGGGGAGATTGTTGGGTCCATCAGTACCCAAGAATACTTAAAACAAGATTTGGACACAAATTAACTAAGTGTTAATTAAACCGAGAACAATTCAAGTCACTGAGTGAACAGTCACTCAGTGAGTCATCTTCAGGATGCTTAAGGCGAATTCAAGAAGAAGGATTCACTACTCAGCAAGGCGGTACTCCCTGAGTAGGACTTAAGCCAAAGAAGAAAATGATGGTTCAGTGAGTGTTGGACAAGAACTCACTGAACCCCAGTCTCCTCAACAATAATAAGTGATTGAAGACTGAAGAAACCAATGCCTGAAATAAAGGCAGGAATAAGTGGGAAGTGCTTAAGAAGATAAGAGTGTCAAACCAACCACTCTTATCTTGTCAGCAAACCTTCCCTTATGCGGCTAAAAGTCATAGAGTGTCAGACCAACCACTCCTAAGACTTTTTAGCGCATTCCTATTGGTTCTTGGAAATGAAAATTACTATTGTAATTGTCAGACACGTTTGCTTCAACAACTTGTATTATTTTAATCACTTTTACTCATGATACTTGTGTATAAATAGGTTCAGATAGGAGAGAAGTTAAGTGTGTTTTGTACATTGAAAGCCTTAGACTTTTGTAAAACAACTTCTCTCCTACAAAGAGTAACCAGTCCCTGAGATAGCCCAGTGAGGCATATTGTTACCACTTAAGCATAGCTTGAGTTTAGATAGGAGACACCATACCTTGTGTATTCAATCCCAAGTGTTTGTTCCGCAAAACACTTGGGTAATAGATTATTTGATTCATTTCTAATAAGAATTTAAACGTTGAAAAATGCTTTGTGTTTTTACATTTACGTTTCATTAACTAATAGAAAGAATCATTACATTGTATTAGTCATAAACACAAATAGATTAACTTTCTAGTTAACTCTAAGCGTGTTAAGGGAACAACAAATATACATGACAAAGGATGTCTTAAAAGATTACATATCCGATTATTTAAAGATGTCTTACATATCCGATTCCATACAAAAGGACAACACAAAATGTAGACCATTATCCTTCATTTAGTTTCTCTTTTTGGAATGAAGGGAACAACATTTAGAACCTCTTTTGGGAGTTGGTTCTTTCAACTTTCCTCTTAGGCCAAAGACGCAGCCGGTTACAGTCAGAGACCTTCCCTTCCCATGCTTACATTAAGAGGCGTTCCCTTCCTCTTCAACTCTGCAACCACTGCTGGTACCCTCATCTTGCAAATTTGATATTCGTGTCTTAGAAGCAATACTGCTACCCTGTACTTGTAACCTTGCTGTTTGTTTACTTTTTCCTTTATAGGAATCATCCTCGTCAGCTTAACTGTCAGTTAATGACACAGATAGAGTGTCATCATCGAATGTGGTGTAATTACCAAAAGCAACAATATCCTCATATGATGACACATCAGATAGACTGTCATCATCAGATAGGAAAACTGTAATATTCACTTCTGAAAACACCCCATTAAGAGTTTGAATACTTTTACCTTTATTCCCAATCATTTCATTCTTTGTCCTAATAAACAGTTCATCAAAGAAAATCATCTAGATTTTCCTCTACGATGCTATTGTATGGCCTATATCTTGCTTTGATCTAATCCAATAATTCATTTGTCAGCTCCATGTTACACCATACTTCTAAATCATCCAAACTTGTAATCACTTTTTCCCCAACCTTTTATTTGTTATCTGCAAAGACTATTCAAGATAGCCAAACTGTAATACAAACTCTAAAAACAGTATTTACATTTACATCATAAGAGGTTGAATAAATTAACCTTTCAATATTTTTGCCCTATGGAACACATCTTAAAGATTTTTATCATGTTTTCTAGATCATCACAGAACACGTTCATATTTTCATGTGTCATGTTATTATATCTCTTTCCCTTGTCATCTATAAAAATAGCTAAAATGAAATAAGTAAGAGACTGTGATACTATAACAAGTCATGTGATGACCTAATAATACTTACAGATGCTATAACAGTTACCGCATCATCTTGTAACAAACAAATGCATTATGAGTATAAAATAACTGCATCAGCTTTAATAACCTTCTTGAAATGTTTCTAGCCTGAAATTTCTCCCAAGGAATGGTAGATGGTGACTAAAAGTAACTTTTAAATCTCATTAATCATTTCAAACACACAATTTTTTCCAGATCAAGATGATGTGCAACGTAAGTTAACTTTTATTTTGATGAACATCATCTTGTTGCGGTGAAGTTTGTGTATGTTTGAGATGATTAATAAGTTTCAAAGGCTACTCACAGTCACCTATCTTTCATTCCAGGGGAAACATTTTAAGCTAGAAACATAAACTACTTACATTCAGCTCATTACTATTTAAAGATAATAAAAAGATAAGAGTGTGTGAGGTAGATGAGAATTAAATGAATTTTCTGATAAAGATATATATTTGAAGATAGAGTTAAGATAAGATTGTGTGGGGTAACAAGTCAACCATTCACCTAATGCTCAACAATAGTAACCCGTGAATACTTCCAAACTATGACTACATTTCCCTTTAATCTTCCTAAATTATGCCAACCTATACACAGTTTAATCCTCACACATAAGAAAACATAGCAAAGCAGATAGAGGGATACCCTCCCAAAACCATAATGCATACTTTTACCTTTATTCTTTAACATCTCCTTCTTTTTCCTCATAAACAACTTATCCAAAAACTCATCTACATTTTCATCTGCCAAGTCATCGTTTCCCCCATATCTTGATTTCACCATATCTACTATTTCATCAGTGATCGTAATTTTTTCCCATACTAGCTTATCATTCACAGTCACCTCTACAATCACTTTTCTTTTTCCCTTATCATCCTCTACAATCACTTTTCCCTTTCCCTTATCATATATAAAGATAGCCAAAATGAAATAAATAAGAGACTAATTGGAAGGAACTACTAAATGTGATCACTTATAAAGAATGAAACATGAATCAGTGATCGTAATTTTTTCCCATACTAGCTTATAATTCACAGTCACCTCTACAATCACTTTTCGTTTTCCCTTATCATACTCTACAATCACTTTTCCCTTTCCCTTATCATCTATAAAGATAGCCAAAATGAAATAAATAAGAGACTAATTGGAAGGAACTACTAAATGTGATCACTTATAAAGAATGAAACATGAATCATGACACAAGCAACTGCATACTAATGCCAACCATTCATCTAATGCTCAACAAGACTAGGTATACTCATGGAAAAACCATTGACTTGGCTATATTTCCATTCAAGTAACTACATTTCCATTATGATCAAATTTAAAACACATAAATGAACTAAAAAAACATAAATATACCAACATCTGATACCCATTACTTCCTTCCACGACCAATAGGCCTTCCCCTTTTCTTTTGTGGTTTTGGTGTACTCGGGGCAAGTGATGCAACAGAACGCGCAGGTGTTCGACCGTATTTTCTAGATCTCCCTCTTCTTTTATAACAACCTCATTCCAGCTTTCATTTCCACCATCCACGTTAAAATAATTAGGGGTTTGTACAGTCTAATCAAGCAATTACGACTTATGCTTGTGATTATGTTTGTGTGTGTAGAACCAATTAGGGTTTATGTTTGTGTGTGTAGAAAGAATAGATTATGTGTTTGTGTTTATGTTTATGTCAGATATAAGGTAAAGACCAAATGGGATAAAGACGAGGGTAAAATAGTCATTTCGCCAGGGTTACAACAGTGACTAACGAGAATTTCTAACGATCGTTAGGCCGGGGACATGATTTGCAGCAAAACATGCATAGTAGTGGCATAATTTGCAAAATTATCTTTTCAGTGGCATAACATGTGAAATTGGTATAACTTAGGGACAATGTTTGTAGTTTACTCTATATTTTATTTTATTATAAACAAATAACAACAAAGATTGAATGTAACAAAGATGAAATAGTTGACTGCAAAATAGTGTGACATGGTTCGCGATTACTATACATTCCAACTGTAAACCTTACATCTTTGTATACACTTTTCGAGTATCCTTACTGAAATCAGTGTTGACATTGTTAAAGACTACGTATCAAAAAGTGTTTCCACCGAAACTAAAGAGAGAAGAACCTTCTGTTGTTACTTAGATTTATCACACAAGCTACTAATTCACCTTAGATCTAGAGAGAGAAAGTTAGAGAGAGAAAGTTGTTGGGAATTATATTTGAGTTGATAAGACAAAACAATGAAAGATGGGGGACTTATGGAGACAAAGGATGAAACTTCACAAAAGGAAAAGATTACTATTATTCCTTTGTAACCCTAGTATCTCTATTATATAAAGAGATACAGGGATCGTTCATTAGTGTGTGTGTGTCAAGATGTAGTCGACTAAAGTTGTAGGTTGTGTCTAGGCATCGAGTTCCTACAATGGATGCCTTAGTTCTGTGTATTGTTAGTGTTAGGAGATGATGACGAAGAACCTTGTTGATAATAATAATATTCTTTATGTTATTCCGCTGTGCTTATTATTATCATTGTGTTTATTGTTTATCCTAGATCAAGGTCTAAACAACCTAGAGTCCAAAACGGTCCAAGAACTTATAGATGGTGGCGTGCATAAGTTCTATCAGGTGGTATTAGAGCGGGGGGCTCTCGATCTAGGGATGTTACAAGGTTTGTCAAAGAGTGGCAGATTTGAAAAAGGCTTTATTGTCATCAGATACTGGTTTGAAAAAGTTTTCGTGATCGACTCTTATAAAAGGTTACTCAGGTAATACATGATTCAACAATGAATACCTCGTACTGATGATGACGGTGCACAATTTATTCAACAATGATGGTACTGATTTCAAATCTTTAATTAATGGGTCGGTGTGATTTAATTTTGTTTACCTTGTACCAATTTGAAGAATCTTTAAAATTGTTTGAATTAATGGGTCTGACGTGCAACTATGAATTAATAGATCGGTGGAATATTTTATATGATTGTCGTCTGTCAGCATAAAGGAATCAAGTGGGTCGATTATTATATTAAGGTTTAAATTGGTGCTCGATCTGATTGGCTGCTTCATCAATTAAACCTCGTACTATATTTATTATATGGATTTGTCATCGACTGTATATTCATTAAAACTGTTTGAATTGAATATGTGAGGCTACAACTGAGTTTTAATGAATTGGTGTGGTATTAATGATCGTCTCTTGCACATGGGTTGTCAGATTATGGGTACGAGCATGAGAGATTTTGGATTATTCGATTGGTTTGAATTTTAATACTACTACTTGAAGTATATTTATACTGCTACTCAGTATGGGGATTTTGCTGCTACGCTTATTGTTTAACTACTGCTGCGTAGATGATTTGTACTACTCTCGAAGGAGTTTCTACTGCTGGGTATTTTTAGTACTGCTTGCTTACTCATTGATACTACTGCTATGGTTTTCTAGATACTACTGCTCGGTATTGATTTTTAATACTGTTAAGCATTCTGCTGCTAGTAGTTTTTGGTTGGATATATATGCTTGAGTTACGAGCAGTGAGGGGAAGTACATATGATTGATTGGAGATTTGGCACACACACAGGGGAAGAAACACACACACAGGGGATTTGATTTTTGGATTTTTAGCTGTGACCTGATGTTCGTTAATATTGCTTACTTTTGGGACTCAGGTTCAAATTAAAAAAACTATTTACGTTCTTTACTACAGCTTGATATAGTATATTATTGTTGTCATCTTTCACACCTAATGCGGAATTAGGATGCTCATTCATGGATGGTACAACATAGTGTTCATTATTATTGTTGGTTAGTTATTCGACAAGTTCTTTCAAATGGTTAACATATGGGTTTCAGGGGAAGCTTAAGTGTTCAAATGACTAACCATTTATATGCTACATTGAGGTGAAGGTTTTCATGATTGCTCGTTGGTATTTTTACTGAAGATTTGGGATTTTTATGTCTTAGATTCATTTATAAAAGAAAGTGTTTTGGTGTTCATTCATGGAGGGCGATTCAAGACATTGGAAGACTAGATTGGAAGTATGGTACTAGCTCATGGTTATGAAGATCAAAGTTGCATATTTTTGTTCCCTATTTGATGATGACAAAAAGGGGAAGAATATTTTGAAGATTGCAACTTGAAGATCCTTGGTGATATTGCATGATTAAGGGGAAGTTCGTTTATATTTCATATATATTAACTTCAGGGGAAGTTCATGCTTACTTGGTTTTGTCATTATCAAGTAGGGGAAGATTGTTGGGAATTATATTTGAGTTGATAAGACAAAACAATGAAAGATGAGGGACTTATGGAGACAAAGGATGAAACTTCACAAAAGGAAAAGATTACTATTATTCCTTTGTAACCCTAGTATCTCTATTATATAAAGAGATACAGGGATCGTTCATTAGTGTGTGTGTGTTAAGATGTAGTTGACTAAAGGTGTAGGTTGTGTCTAGGCATCGAATTCCTACAATGGATGCCTAGGTTTTGTGTATTGTTAGTGTTAGGAGATGATGATGAAGAACCTTGTTGATATTAATAATATTCTTTATGTTATTCCGCTGTGCTTATTATTATCATTGTGTTTATTGTTTATCCTAGATCAAGGTTTAAACAACCTAGAGTCCAAAACGGTCCAAGAACTTATAGATAGTGGCGTGCATAAGTTCTATCAAAAGAGAGTGGATGATTAAGCTTAAGACTAATGAAAAATGAAACTTGCATTAACCAACCAACCCTCTCCCTTGAAAGGGAGGGGGTATTTATAGTTTCTTACAAGGGTTGGGCTTTTGCCCTACTTAACAACTAATTAACATAAATAAATAGACACAGCCCATGGGCCTTCTACACAGGCTGGGCCATAAAACAAATTAAAGGCCTAAGAAACCTATTACATAAATGATCAATACTTGATGAATAATAACGCGTTCCCAACATTCTCCCCCTAAGTATTGGTCATCAAGGTTGCTTGACGTCGTCTTTGCTTCTTTGGCTTTGACGTCTTTGGAATCTTTTTTCTTGGTTCTTGTTGTGATATGATAAGGTAACGTCTCGATCTGCCTTTTCACCAACGTTCTCTAATGACAGTTTCTTTACGTCTTTTCCATCATGCTCATATGTCTTTTGACTTTTGTTCTTCAAACGGTTCTCACTTCATAAGCTTCCATCTTTGACTTTTTAAAGTTTGTAAGGCTCGAACTTTGAATTTTCTTTAACTTCTTTGAACTTTTCTTATCTCTAAGTCTTTGTGAGAACTTTTCATCGGGATATGAGCATAATGGAATGGTGGTACTGGAACTCCCGGTCTCCATGATTCGTTGCAGTGTAAACAGTTAGCAATAAATCATCCGGCACTTACAGGTTCAGACTTCGAGATCTTCAACAGCATAGTGTGAAGAATTTCTCTAATCCTAACCCAGGCCGTTCTGAATCGGATACCCCCGAAAGGGCTTCCACGGACACATCGAAGTGCACCCACGATTCAGTGAACCGTTGAGGATCTCCCCACGACTGTAGACCGTTTTGGAGCTAACACTAAGCGTAACCCACAAGGGATTACCGAAGTGACCTGCTGTCAGGGCTGTTTGATGTTGACCCTGGTAGGATTTTCATTCAATCACTGAGAATCATAATTTATGAATTCTCTCATGAATGTTCTCGACAGATTGCTAAGATCTGCGAAGGACACTCTTATACTTTACAATGGTTTTCCTTTTGTTGAACATCTAGTATATGTTAAGTGTACCTAAGAGATCTTTGATGTATCTCATGGCTCTAGACTCAATTAAGTGCTTAATCTTGGTCGTCGGAGGCATGGAGCAGAGTGCCTCCTTTTCAATATCAACACATCTCGGAGTGAGAGGTCAATAGATAATAAGGGTTCTCCGTGAGAAATGAAACAAGTGTCTTTTGAGAGACACCTGAGTGGCTAGAAGGTTTAGTGAAGTGCGTCACTGGGTCCATGATGGCTTAATCTTCAATAACTGTGTTACCGTAGTAACAACCAGTAGCATATGTATTGAACCCGGTGTCTGCCCTAAGGTTGATCAAATGGAGGGCTATTTCTTTTCACCCTTTTCTTTACTTTTCTTTTTCATTCTTCAACCCCTTCTTTCTCCTTTCATTTCTTTTCTCCTTTTTTCAATCATACCTAGGACTTTTCTAGTACTAAACTATTGGTGTTGTCCTTTGTAACACCCCGAAAATCGGGTCCAGCGGAAGCATACATGTCACTGGGGTGCTACTCAATTGGTATCACAACACAAGTACAAAGAACGGTTTTTACCTCAATCATTTAGAAGAAAATTCATTAACAAAAAGTGTTAAATTTACATGGTTCAAAAGTAGTGCGGAAATAAGGCCCATAAATAAACAAAGCGGTCCCAAATAGTTATCAGAGTCGTCTATGACCATGCCCCTTGCCAAGTGCCTCCAGAAATAAGCTATAGTCTTATACCTGAAAATACATGCTAAAAGGGTCAGCTTACGCTGGTGAGTTCATAGGTTTTAGTTTAAAACAGTATGGTTGAACCCAAAGGTTTTCGAGTTCAAATCATCGTTCACAAACAAGTCAAGTCCAACGTAGGGTAACACTGCCAAAGTCATAGTTCCAGAACCAAATCCGCAAATAATAACATAGTCAAACATATCGAACCATAATCAATCATACAAGTACTACACTCATATAGTGTCACGTAAGTTTAACTGTTACGCTGGCTAGGTCACAAAAGTCAAATCACAACAATAATTCACTGTAGGTGCACACTACATAAGTCTATAGGCACAGGAGCCCTCGGTAATAATTAGGCACAAAAAGCCCTTGCGTATTATAGTCCTGCACTATCGCAGCTCATAACAATAACTCCGCACAATTGCAGACATAGAATAAGAACCTTAGCCAGCTCGCGTAACAGTTTCATAAACCACAATCACAGTTCAGGCCATGCCAAATAAACAGGTAAGCACATAACGCATTCAAATAGCCAGGTCAGATATATCAGCCAAACAGTACGTTGGAGAAAACAAATCACGTTTCAAGTAAAAACAAGTATTGAGTTTAAGTAGAAAAGAGCATGTATTCTCCCCTAAAATAGTTAGAAAAACCGGTAAAAGTAGGGGCCATGAACTCACCTTAGCCACAGAAATGCAAGGATCACAACTGACACGACTGGCATCGAGGAGCAAAACACAACGGTCTCAAGACATACGGCACGACGGTACACGGAGGTACAAGCACAGCGGTACACAACGGTCTAGGATCGGCACAACCTAATACGTATACGATTTACTCAAAATACGGCTCGCACAATAATAAAGTCTATAAAAGACAATGTGTCGTAGTTTTCGTGGATTACTCGATTTCAAAACTTATCAAAAGCTTAGTTTCAACGTTTCGTATGGTGTGGTAAGAAGACATAGACTCGACAAACAACTTACGCCAAAGAGAGGAGACATCAACAAACTCGAGAGAATACTGACGAGAATTCAAACCAAGGAAGACAACTCTAGATGTTTACGACAAACAAACACCTCAATTCAATTAACTCAGTTTGTACGTTTCGACATTTACCCCGTTATCCCCAAATAATTTGTATAAAACATAAACGTTTTATAATAAAAATAAGTTTAACTAATAAAATTAGTTTTTCTCGAGTCGTCGAGACTTGGATTAACCAAAACTGAAATTACAATATTTAACAAGTTTATGTCTCGATATTTTTCTCGTAAATATTAGTTTTGGTTTTATTGAAGATTTTGTGTCCTGTCCGAGTTTAATGTATTAAAGTCTTTTCGAGTTTAATATATTATACCCTCTCAAGTCTCAAAATGTTCAATGAATCCAATATCTAATGTTGTACGTCCGATAACGATCCATGGTTGTCCAATGTCCAAATATAATAATCAAAATCCGTATTCATAACCAATTCACAATTCCAAGTGTAATTCGAAACGTATCAATCGTCACAAGTAAACAATTTAGTACTCGTTAGTTAATAATATTTTGACACGACATAATCCAAATCCCAATCTCGACACAACAAATTTAATAACTCTTATCATTTTTGACACACTCATAAATAACTCGGGCTCGGCCCAATCAAACCACCAAACGCACCAAGACCGTAACTCATAAATCAAATTCAAAATAAGTATTTCAAAGCCTAGTCAAGAACCACCAATATGACTGTTAAACCCAAACTAAACCAAAAAAAGCACCCTCGTGGGTGGTTAAGCCGAGACTCAACCAAACGAGACAACAACCCTTGCGGGTTTCTCTTTTAGACCGAAACAACAAGCATAACGCACCCTGATGAACTCAAATAAGTACATTTTATTACTATCATTTATCCTATTTATTTGACTTGTTTTACTATATTATGTATGAGGATTGATACTTAATCGTTTACTTTTGTAATTCTCAGGTAAAAACAAGCATTTGGTGAAACTTGGCGATTTTGGACTAATAATGGAGCAAAACATGCATAAAGTGAAGAGTCTACTGAAATGAAGAAGATCAAGACTAATCTGCTCCAGATGCGCCGCATCTCACTCATGACATGCGCCGCATCTCTATCAAGATATCACCAGATACGATCCAAGATACAAGAGGACATGCGCCGCATCTAATCATGAGTTACGCCGCATCTTCTGGCGGTGTACGAATATTCCTGAATATTATAATCTTGGACCCCACGCGAAGTTAAGTCAATGCGCCGCATCTACTTACTAGATGCGCCGCATCTTCCCTCAGACAGAAACTATAAATACCCCAAAGACCAGACGAGTTCGAAGTTCCAAAGCTTTTGGATACCATATAGTACCGAAGACCGAACAGGAGAAACCAAGGACGAATTCAGTCAAGGAGGCAGCACAAGACACACCCAAATCAAAGATACAAGAGCTGTAAGAAGGTGCTGCATGTGTTTAATTCATTAAGTAGTTTTGTTTTATTGTGTTAGCAAACTTTAATTCATCAGGATTGGTGGCTTGTGTAATGTGACAACGAAAGATTGCACTCCCTTTAATACTTGCTTTCCCATCAATTAAAGTTTATATGTTGATGTCTTTGGTTACTACTTATTAGTGCATTGATAACCTCTGTGTTTATTAGTGGCTTGCGGGCATTTGACTGCGGAAAATAATGTGGCTCCCACGGTTATTACTAAATTGATCACTTAGGAATAACTTTTAGACATAAGTAATCATTAAGGGTTTACTCGCCGATAAGATTAGGACCAACGAGAAAGGGTTAACTACATACACTTCATATAAGGCTATCAATAAAACGAGTGACAATCTACTTACTCATAAGGACAGCCCTCTTATTGTCTCGAGTATCTATCTGTGTACGTGTGTGCTACTTGCTGATTCGTGCCTATTGGTTTATTTTATTATTTAATTGCAAACAAATCGTGCCAGTCTCTCAGGCTGAAACCCCCTTGCGTTAGAATATTAAAATACTGATTAGAATAACGAGATAATACGTTCCACTCTTAGTGATCGACACTCTACTTACCATTATATTCATACTGACCGGGTACACTGCTCGTTAGGTGTGTGTGTTATTGATAAGTCGGCTAAATATAAATTTAAAACTTGATTAGGCATTAAAACTGCCAAAACTTTACTCCAACGCACGACCGCACCAAGTTTTTGGCGCCGCTGCCGGGGAGTGAATTGTTATTATCTGTTAATCTGATTAGTATTTTAATTAGGTTTTTCGTTTTATTAGATTAATTGCATCATTGTATTATTTTGCATATTTGTTGTATTGTGTGTTAATTGTTTTCTTTTATTTTTGTGTGTTTATTTTTGTTTGTGTGTTTAATTTTTGTTTTTATTTTTCGTATTTTTTCTGTTCTGCTATCGTTGTACTGTGCTAAATCAAACGATACGGCGCATCTGATTTATCAGATACGGCGTATTGCGTTTAAATTTTTTAAATACAACGCGTTTAATTAATTCGATACGACGCATCTTTTCCCCAAGATACGGCGTATCTGTTTTTAATAAGAAAATTTTTCTAAGCGATAAAGTAATACGACGCATCTGCTTTAGCAGATACGGCGTATCTGTTTTTGATAAAAAAAAAAAAAAAAAATTTCTAAACGTTAACGCCATATGACGCATCTGCTTTCGTAGATACGGCGTATCTATTATTTTAATTAAAAAAAGTTTGCGAATTATTAAACAGATACGACGCATCGATCTATATCGATACGGCGCATCTTTCTGAATCAAAAATCGATATTTATTTTTAAACGTAACGAAAATACGGCGAATTAACTTTCGTTAATACGATGCATTTAATTTTAATTAGATAAGCTGATTTTGATTATTAAAATTGATACGGCGCATACAAATTTCTAAGCGGCGTATCTATTTTCTGAATAAAGTCTGATTTAATTTTAACGATTATTAGATACGGCGTATCCCATTTATAGGATACGGCGCATCAACAGCAGATATCAGAAGCTTTTATTTTACTTTGATCGTTTCACCCTTCTTTTGCACGAGTAAGTTTTATTTCAGGAAGATGGACGATCCGGATATTACAATGGAAGAATATATCAGACTTGGAGAGGAAAGAGCCTTGAGCAATAATGGGATCTACGATTGGGAAAGAGCAAGATATGGTGCACAAGTCATTGATACGAATGAAATCACTGTGGAAGAATACTTGATTCTTGGACGAGAAAAGTCAAGGAAAGAAAGAAACAAATTGCCATTTCAACACACCTGGTGTATGCCAAGTGATAATGAAGAAGATTCGTATACCGTGAAACCAATTCCGGCAATTGTTATTGATAGTACTTTTTTCTCCGGAGATTGCACACGATGATGTGTATACGGAACCTTACGTTGAAGAATATCCTGCAATCGTATTACCACCATTAGACAATCCAACGGATGAAGATGAAAAGTATTCTAATTTTGATTTCGAACCATTTGACGCCATAGTTTATGATGACATACCTCAGCCAGATTTTGACCCAACGAGGGATTTTGAAGAAATCTGGGATTACTTATTTAAGGATGAAATTCGGGACGATGCTGAAATTGCAAGACCACTAGTTGAAGATGGAGATTCACAAGACGAATTGGAGTCACTTACAACACAAAGTGGTATAAATTTATTTAATATAATTAATCCCGTTACTAATAATCTTGCTAGTTTTTCTAAACAGGTTGCAAAACAAAAAGATGATGAGGTGAAATTTATTACACTACCTATTGAAGCACCTGTGATCAACCCGTATTTGGTAGAGCTGGAAGAAGAATTTGGTGATGAGCTCTTAAACATTGCTATGATTGATGAAGATGATGGTCTCGACCCTATGAAGTATATAGAGGAACTCGAACTTTTACTTGCCAAAGACCCTTTCTCATCTTCTGCGGAAGTCAAGGGACGCCTTACTACCAAAGATACTAACCAAGAAGAAAGGAGACTCATTTTTCCTCAACACACTACTCTTTCAGATGGAATGGTCAAGTCATCCAATTTATCAACCAAACCGGGTAAGAATAGGAAAGATGTACACATATTGCCAAGGTATGATCTTTATGTATTTCTTCCATCTTTAATAGCAAATTTACACTCTTTTCGTGTTTATTGCTACTATCACCCGCACTTGATTCCAAGTGGGGGGAACAACACCCTATTACACAGTAAATAAGGGTGGAGTCAGGCTCGTGACTCGAACAAAAACAAGCGCTTCGTGGGAGGCAACCCATGCTTACCTTTTATTTTATTTTATTTTTATTATTCTGTTTATGTGTCGAGTCAGTCAGGCCGCCGAGGATACGGCGCATCTCAATTCTGAGATGCGGCGCATCTCCTGCAAATGGTCATATCTTATTTTATTTTTCTGCAATTTTTATTTTTGAATTTAAAACTTTTTATCAGTTTATTTTTAATGCGGCGCATCCCTGGTTAAGGATGCGGCGCATCTTTATTCTGATCCGTATTTATTCCAGGATCGATACGGCGTATCTTCTTCCATAAGATACGGCGCATCGACTGACCTGATGATTTTCATTTTTAATTTTTAAGTTTTATTTTTCCTAACTACTAATGTATTATGCAAGTTTGAACCTTTCTTATCTTAGGTGTGTTTTTAAAGTGTTGGTGGTATTATAGTTTCCTGGATTTCCTGTGGATACATCAAGTATTAAGCTTTAACGCTCTAATCCACAAGAAAGATGATTTTTGCTCTTATACTAATGGAGGATCATACCGAGCAAATCTCAGGGGAGTTTTTTCTGTTCTAATTCTTTTATTTTCCAGTTTTTAACCTTTTATACAAACAACGAGGACGTTGTTTAACTTAAGTGGGGGGATTGGAGAATTAGAACACTTAACAATTACTTGTCCTAAACTTTTTCAAAAATTATGCTTAAAATGTGCTTAATATATCAAACTTAAAAATTTTTAGCATGTTTTTTGTTTAAGATCTAAGTTGCATAGCTGCACACATGACGTTATTTTCAAAAATTGTGATTTTTCAAAATTCACAAATCTATGAGTGTGCCGGTGACTTGTAAACTTTAGAACTTGGCTTGTATACTATTCGAGACCACCATAATGAGTATTATTTATATAATTGTAATGACTTGTCTAAATTGGTAAATTTCTAGGATTACACCCAAAAAGCCTATTATATGTTATGTGTTATTAGCTAACTATACTGGTTAGTTAACCCCCGTATAAACCTTTTGTTACTCTCATTTTTAGAGTAAGATACCCCTAGAAAAACACTCAGAGCCATTCCTTTCGTTTCTTACACCTATTTTTAAAATGTTTCGTTACAACCCTTACACCTTAGCCTACCCTGTAGATTAGAATCCGTGGTTGGTTAATTGCTATAGGCAAAGTGTGTTTCCTTACATTACCAGTGTTCACGTGCGTAATTCATTATCTATGGTTAGGTCGGGAAATTGCACAATGCAATTGGAGTGAAAGTAAATATTGTATATCTTTGAGTTTATTTTTCGTGTGTTTACTACTTTCACTATTACCGTTATTTCTGAAGTATGAAAAGTATGGAAAAATTATCCAGAATTATCATTATAGTGATGTGGTGAAATTTTACACATCTATGTTTATGTTTGAAAAAAAAAAAAAAAAAAAAAAAAAAAAAAAAATCGAAAAAATAAGAAAAGAAAAAGAAAGAAAGAAAAGTTGGAAGATAGTTTTAACCAACTTATGTAAAGTTATGTAAGTGGTCGATATCACCACTATTTGTTGTACTATATCTATGGATTGAATGGGAATTGGCAGTTATGGGAACGCCAATTAAGGTTTATTCTTTGATTAAGATCTTGTTGAGTATAATTCGTGTCTACCTAAAGCGTGTGTTTCAAGTGTTAAAGCGTGAGTTATTCGATGATATGAGTCTTATTCATGGGATGGTTGGGATAGTGATTAACCACACTTAGGATTTTAATTTATTTGTTTTGTTCATTTTTCATTTTAACACCAATTTATATCCCAAATGTTATCCATACCCTTTATTATTCTTTTCCCAACCGAACCTTTGATTTATTGAGATTAGGGATTTGAGCAATCTTAAGTATCGTAGTCGTGGATTCGGCTATGTATTTATGATTTTGTCGCCCTTTTTGATATATTATTATTGGCGAAGTTTGGAACTATCTTTAGCCTATTCGAGTTAAGGATTTGAGCAATTGCAAGTATCGTGTTCGTGGATTCGATCATGTATTTGTGATTTTGTCGCCTTTTCTGGAATTTGAGATCGATAGTGATCAAGAATAATTAACCCTTAAGCCTAAAAACCCTTTTTACCGCTTTAGACTTGTTATTCCTTAGCTTTAGTGGTGGAGATGTGTATACTTGCCAAGCTTATGATAGAATATTCTTCACGACTGGACAGTTAAACGATTAGATTTGCTTTTATCAAATTATTTTATTTTACTTCTAATTCGTTAAGTGTTTAGTTGTGTGATTATGAAATAAACGAATACATGCTTAAATATAAAAATAAATCCTAACATCTTTTAGGATACATTTTCATAAGAGAAATTCTAAGGTTTACTTGGGGACAAGTAAAGTTCAAGTGGGGGGATATTTGATGAACTCAAATAAGTACATTTTATTACTATCATTTATCCTATTTATTTGACTTGTTTTACTATATTATGTATGAGGATTGATACTTAATCGTTTACTTTTGTAATTCTCAGGTAAAAACAAGCATTTGGTGAAACTTGGCGATTTTGGACTAATAATGGAGCAAAACATGCATAAAGTGAAGAGTCTACTGAAATGAAGAAGATCAAGACTAATCTGCTCCAGATGCGCCGCATCTCACTCATGACATGCGCCGCATCTCTATCAAGATATCACCAGATACGATCCAAGATACAAGAGGACATGCGCCGCATCTAATCATGAGTTACGCCGCATCTTCTGGCGGTGTACGAATATTCCTGAATATTATAATCTTGGACCCCACGCGAAGTTAAGTCAATGCGCCGCATCTACTTACTAGATGCGCCGCATCTTCCCTCAGACAGAAACTATAAATACCCCAAAGACCAGACGAGTTCGAAGTTCCAAAGCTTTTGGATACCATATAGTACCGAAGACCGAACAGGAGAAACCAAGGACGAATTCAGTCAAGGAGGCAGCACAAGACACACCCAAATCAAAGATACAAGAGCTGTAAGAAGGTGCTGCATGTGTTTAATTCATTAAGTAGTTTTGTTTTATTGTGTTAGCAAACTTTAATTCATCAGGATTGGTGGCTTGTGTAATGTGACAACGAAAGATTGCACTCCCTTTAATACTTGCTTTCCCATCAATTAAAGTTTATATGTTGATGTCTTTGGTTACTACTTATTAGTGCATTGATAACCTCTGTGTTTATTAGTGGCTTGCGGGCATTTGACTGCGGAAAATAATGTGGCTCCCACGGTTATTACTAAATTGATCACTTAGAATAACTTTTAGACATAAGTAATCATTAAGGGTTTACTCGCCGATAAGATTAGGACCAACGAGAAAGGGTTAACTACATACACTTCATATAAGGCTATCAATAAAACGAGTGACAATCTACTTAATCATAAGGACAGCCCTCTTATTGTCTCGAGTATCTATCTGTGTACGTGTGTGCTACTTGCTGATTCGTGCCTATTGGTTTATTTTATTATTTAATTGCAAACAAATCGTGCCAGTCTCTCAGGCTGAAACCCCCTGCGTTAGAATATTAAAATACTGATTAGAATAACGAGATAATACGTTCCACTCTTAGTGATCGACACTCTACTTACCATTATATTCATACTGACCGGGTACACTGCTCGTTAGGTGTGTGTGTTATTGATAAGTCGGCTAAATATAAATTTAAAACTTGATTAGGCATTAAAACTGCCAAAACTTTACTCCAACGCACGACCGCATCACACCCTCTTGGGTGTACTAGTTAACCGAAAAACACCAAAAATAAGAATATAGTAACTCCATTATGCCGAGACCATGGAAGGTCTCAGCTGTGAATCTGCTCGCACAACAAACACGCAAAAACATAAAACCAAAACCAAACAAAGTCTCAAATGGAGACATTAACCGAGACCAAAGACGAAGCAACGAAAGCGGATTAAAATCAAACTCGGTTCATCATAAACAAAACCACTCGACTCAACTCACTGATTCGACTCAGTGATTTGGCTTGTTCACAAACAACCATGATATTAAACGTTTTTCAACCACACGAAACTATTATCTCAAAGTTTAATCCAGTTTTTAACTCACGAATTTGTAATCTCATTTCATATAAAGTTTTAAATCCACGACAAACATTAACAACATAAATCGGTTATATATAAAAGAAAACATATAAAAACGGGCTTTCTCGATTTTACCATGACGAGAAAGAGAGGAGAGCAAAGCGGTGGTGGCGCGTAGTGACTGGAAAAAGAGAGAACGCGGCAGCAGTGGTAGAGGAGGAGGGTTTCTTGGCGCGTGTGATATGGTAGAGCGACGAGGATATCACAAGGATCATTTTGGTGGTGGTGGTGTAGTAGGGTGAGCGGCGGTTGAGCGCCGGTGGCCGGATATGGTGACCAGAAAAATTAGAAGAGGAGAGAGTGAGATGGTGTCGGCTAGAAGAAGAAATAAATGAAACATAACCCTAAAAAAAATTATAATAGGAGTATATATAGAATAGGGTTAGGGTTAGGGTTAGGGTTAGATTAGAAATACCCTAGGGACCAAAGTTGTCATAATCCAAGTCTAAGGGAAGAGGGATAAAATTTACTGCAGGGATCATAGTTGTAGTTTTTGCTAACTTTCATGAAATGAGGCTAGGGGCTCGTTTAAGATAGCAAACGATCAATTCAAGACACGGGAATTACACCATTGCGCTCCAAATAATTTTTCCAATAAAAATGACTATTCATACGCCTCGTTTCTCACGAATAATAAAATATTCAAAATAAATCGTTGGTTGTGCCAGTAGGCGTTGTGTACAAATTTTACGTTTCGCGAGATAAATTTCACGTTTTATGGTCAAATGAGCTCGGAAAGATTTGTAAATGAGAAACAGGGATAATCTCATATAGAAATAAGTATGGAAAAATACGGGTTGTCACAGCCTCACCTCCTTAACGGAATCGCGATCTCGCAATTCAATTCAAGTTACTCGTTATGGTAAAAAAAAAAAGGGATGAGTATATACACACGAGAAGTCATCGTCACATTCTCTCGTGGATTCAGAACCTTTTCGGGAGCTTCGAAGAGCTTTGTCGATAGGAATGCGACGTTACTAAAGTCGTTTGACTTAACGGTTCATGATTTAGATAGATTTCTCAACAAGGTTTAAACGTTCATAAATCTGGATCTTTCCTGGAGGAATAGCGGCTGCCTCATCGGCAAGTTATTTCTTCACATTGCACATAAATACGTTGTGAACACTGCTGAGTCCTGACGGTAGCTCGAGCCTGTGTGCTACCGGTTCAACTCTAGCAAGGGTTTCAAAAGAATCAATATAGCGAGGATTAAGCTTTCCACGTTTACTAAAGGTATCACACCTTCTCATGGTAAATCTTTAAGCATAATCTGGGATTTAACTTGGAATTCAATGGGTTTACGTCATTTTGTCAGCATACTCTTCTGACGATTCATGAGCAGCTTGCAGCTCGGTTATGATCTGAACGATCTTCTCAGTAGTCTCGTGAACAAGTTCAGGGTCAGTAAGTTAGGTATCTCGAACTTCTACCCATCAAGTCGGCGATCGGCACTTGCGACCATACAGTGCCTCGTACGGTGCCGTTGAAATACTGGAGTCATAGGTATCGTTATAAGAGAATTAGGCCAACGAAAAGTGTCAATTCCGACTATTGCCAAATTACGCAGGCACACAATATAACACTTGAATGATTTCTTCACATTCAGCCATCAGTCAGGAGATGATACATAGTATTCATATCCAAATCTGTTCTCATGGCTCTTTGGAGTGATTGTCAGGATTTTGATGGGAACAACTGTCCCGATCAGAGAATGGTAAGAATTGACACTCTATGCCGTGTAAAGATTTCCAATGAGTATTGACGAGTAAGTTTGCCAATACTGTCGTTTCATTGATTAGAGAAAGTGAGTAGATTAGGTAGGATTATCAACAATTACTCTGGTAGCGGCGCGGGATTTACTTCCAAGGTTTCGTTTATGATATAATTTATCAACCGATAAGAAAGCAGCAAGGATCACTGGTACTTCCGAGGGACGAGTGAAAAGTCAGATGGTTGTCCCAAGGAATCGCGATTTCAGTTACTCCTTAGAGTCTCAGGATTTCTTATGGGCGTGGAATCTCTGCCAAATAGAGAGTTTAGCAAGTTCAGAGTACAAATCTGAGGGAAGATGTTGATTGCCATAAGCAATCAGTTGGTTGAATCAGTAGTGTACATTGTACTTAAAGTGGGAGATACAACATTGATTGAACCGCTTCGATTAAACAATCCCGATCGGAAAGATGAACATCATCAACTGAGCGCAAGGCTTAGGGTAGAGGCAACTGTAGTAAGGCCACGACAAAACAAGGCTGAATAACGAATCCAAATCCAAGATGACGTCCAAAATCACAAAATCAAACAATCCGAATTAAATCAGAATCAAAACCAATCAAAACAGAGTCAATATCGAATCCAAACGTAGCAGAATCAATCCAAACGTAGTCAAAAATTGAATCCAAAAGTAGCCAGAATCAAATCCAAACGTGGCCAAAAATTAAATCCAGACGTAGCCAAAATCAAACATAAGCGTAGATAAAATCAAATCCAAACGTGGCCAAAATCAATTCCAAACGTAGCCAAAATTCAAAACCAAACATGGTCGAAATCGAATCTAAACGTTCCAGTAAGCTCGGACGGCTTATAGCGCTCTTAAGAGGTTACAAATAAGTAACTCGGATTTAAATGGTGCCAATCGGATCTAACTCGACCCGATACAAAATACAGCCAGATGGCGGCAAACAGGATTTCCATATAATGGAGAAGTATAGCGATGCCAAGGGCATTACGGTTCATGTGGTGTTGTGATGCCAGTGTGTTGTGTGTGTGGAAGTAAAATTCCATGTCCGTGTACACACGCGAAACTCTACCATCCCAAAAATCAATGACCAACCCGGACATAATTCCATTATAACTACTCTGAGTATTGCAAAATTCACCTCTGAGTCAGACATAGGTGATCAGGCTATGTCCCACTGTCCTTGGTTGAATATAGGTGATCAGTCTATATTCACCCGAGGTTCAATGAATTTTGGAATACTAAGCCTAGTTACACTAGTAGTATGTCCATTATATCCAGAATCATTCCCAAAAATCACGACAAGTATACAAACACGACGTTCAATAGTAAGATTATGCAAGGAAATAGCGTAACTCTGTGATAGGTTCGATGCATGCAAAAGCATGTGGAAATGCTTATAGTGAATAGTTAAAACGAGCGGATATAAAATATCCAAGAGCCAGGCACACATCTCAACAAATATAAAATCAAGTATCTCGTCAAACAACTCATCAAGTATATCATGAACGTCTCATCTAATATATCATCACTATCTCATCATATCAATCATATCCTCAAACAAAGTCATACGCGAGGCATCAGCTTGGCAGGCAGGCACGTGTCGGTCATAGGGTTAAGTTTTCGCTAAAAGTGGTTATAGTCCAGGTTTTTGAAATTAAACCCAGTTCTCTATAACCTGGCTCTGATACCAATCTGTAACACCCCAAAAATTGGGTCCAGCGGAAGCATACATGTCACTGGGGTGCTACTCAATTGGTATCACAACACAAGTACAAAGAACGGTTTTTACCTCAATCATTTAGAAGAAAATTCATTAACAAAAAGTGTTAAATTTACATGGTTCAAAAGTAGTGCGGAAATAAGGCCCATAAATAAACAAAGTGGTCCCAAATAGTTATCAGAGTCGTCTATGACCATGCCCCTTGCCAAGCGCCTCCAAAAATAAGCTATAGCCTTATACCTGAAAATACATGCTAAAAGGGTCAGCTTACGCTGGTGAGTTCATAGGTTTTAGTTTAAAACAGTATGGTTGAACCCAAAGGTTTTCGAGTTCAAATCATCGTTCACAAACAAGTCAAGTCCAACGTAGGGTAACACTGCCAAAGTCATAGTTCCAGAACCAAATCCGCAAATAATAACATAGTCAAACATCTCGAACCATAATCAATCATACAAGTACTACACTCATATAGTGTCATGTAAGTTTAATTGTTACGCTGGCTAGGTCACAAAAGTCAAATCACAACAATAATTCACTGTAGGTGCACACTACATAATTCTATAGGCACAGGAGCCCTCGGTAATAATTAGGGACAAAAAGCCCTTGCGTATTATAGTCCTGCACTATCGCAGCTCATAAAAATAACTCTGCACAATTGCAGACATAGAATAAGAACCTTAGCCAGCTCGCGTAACAGTTTCATAAACCACAATCATAGTTCAGGCCATGCCAAATAAACAGGTAAGCACATAACGCATTCAAATAGCCAGGTCAGATATATCAGCCAAACAGTACGTTGGAGAAAACAAATCACGTTTCAAGTAAAAACAAGTATTGAGTTTAAGTAGAAAAGAGCATGTATTCTCCCCCAAAATAGTTAGAAAAACCGGTAAAAGTAGGGGCCATGAACTCACCTTAGCCACAGAAATGCAAGGATCACAACTGACATGACTGGCATCGAGGAGCAAAACACAACGGTATCAAGACATACGGCACGACGGTACACGGAGGTACAAGCACAACGGTACACAACGGTCTAGGATCGGCACAACCTAATACGTATACGATTTACTCAAAATACGGCTCGCACAATAATAAAGTCTATAAAAGACAATGTGTCGTAGTTTTCGTGGATTACTCGATTTCAAAACATATCAAAAGCTTAGTTTCAACGTTTCGTATGGTGTGGTAAGAAGACATAGACTCGACAGAAAACTTACGCCGAAGAGAGGAGACATCAACAAACTCGAGAGAATATTGACGAGAATTCATACCAAGGAAGACAACTCTAGACGTTTACGACAAACAAACACCTCAATTCAATTAACTCAGTTTGTACGTTACGACATTTACCCGGTTTTCCCCAAATAATTTGTATAAAACATAAACATTTCATAATAAAAATAAGTTTAACTAGTAAAATTAGTTTTTCTCGAGTCTTCGAGACTTGGATTAACCAAAACTGAAATTATAATATTTAACAAGTTTATGTCTCGATATTTTTCTCGTAAATATTAGTTTTGGTTTTATTGAAGATTTTGTGTCCTGTCCGAGTTTAATATATTAAAGTCTTTTCGAGTTTAATATATTATGCCGTCTCAAGTCTCAAAATGTTCAATGAATCCAATATCTAATGTTGTACGTCCAATAACGATCCATGGTTGTCCAATGTCCAAATATAATAATCAAAATCCGTATTCATAACCAATTCACAATTCCAAGTGTAATTCGAAACGTATCAATCGTCACAAGTAAACAATTTAGTACTTGTTAGTTAATAATATTTTGACACGACATAATCCAAATCCCAATCTCGACACAACAAATTTAATAACTCTTATCATTTTTGACACACTCATAAATAACTCGGGCTCGGCCCAATCAAACCACCAAACGCACCAAGACTGTAACTCATAAATCAAATTCAAAATAAGTATTTCAAGGCCTACAAGAACCACCAATATGACTGTTAAACCCAAACTAAACCAAACAAGCACCCTCGTGGGTGGTTAAGCCGAGACTCAACCAAACGAGACAACAACCCTTGCGGGTTTCTCTTTTAGACCGAAACAACAAGCATAACGCACCCTCTTGGGTGTACTAGTGAACCGAACAACACCAAAAATAAGAATATAGTAACTCCATTATGCCGAGACCATGGAAGGTCTCGGCTGTGAATCTGCTCGCACAACAAACACGCAAAAACATAAAACCAAGACCAAACTAAGTCTCAAATGCAGACATTAACCGAGACCAAAGACGAAGCAACCAAAGCGGATTAAAATCAAACTCGGTTCATCATAAACAAAACCACTCGACTCAACTCACTGAGTCGACTCAGTGAGTTGGCTCGTTCACAAACAACCACGATATTAAACGTTTTTCAACCACACGAAACTATTATCTCAAAGTTTAATCCGGTTTTTAACTCACGAATTTATAATCTCATTTCATATAAAGTTTTAAATCCACGACAAACATTAACAACTTAAATCGGTTATATATAAAAGAAAACATATAAAAACGGGCTTTCTCGGTTTTACCATGACGAGAAAGAGAGGAGAGCAAAGCGGTTGTGGCGCGTAGTGACTGGAAAAAGAGAGAACGCGGCGGCAGTGGTGGAGGAGGAGGGTTTCTTGGCGCGTGTGATATGGTAGAGCGACGAGGATATCACAAGGATCATTTAGGTGGTAGTGGTGTGGTAGGGTGAGCGGCGGTTGAGCGCCGGTGGCCGGATATGGTGACCGGAAAAATTAGGAGAGGAGAGAGTGAGATGGTGTCGGCTGGAAGAAGAAATAAATGAAACATAACCCTAAAAAAATTATAATAGGAGTATATATAGACTAGGGTTAGGGTTAGGGTTGGATTAGAAATACCGTAGGGACCAAAGTTGTCTCAATCCAAGTCTAAGGGAAGAGGGATAAAATTTACTGCAGGGACCATAGTTGTAGTTTTTGCTAACTTTCATGAAATGAGGCTCGGGGCTCGTTTAAGATAGCAAACGATCAATTCAAGACACGGGAATTACACCATTGCGCTCCAAATAATTTTTCCAATAAAAATGACTATTCATACGCCTCATTTCTCATGAATAATAAAATAATCAAAACAAATCGTTGGTTGTGCCAGTACGCGTTGTGTACAAATTTCATGTTTCGCGAGATAAATTTCACGTTTTATGGTCAAATGAGCTCGGAAGGATTTGTAAATAAGAAACAGGGATAATCTCGTATAGAAATAACTCTGGAAAATTACGGGTTGTCACATCCTTGGGTAGATCCCTCCGGCTCTGGCGGATCATAGGACGGTTTTTCCTAACCTTAGTCACCTTATAACTTCATGACTATCCTACTGTTGCCAAAAACCAAATCTTTTGAAAATCTTTCAAAGTGATTATGATTGTAAAGACATATTTTGTTAACACTTTGAGAGTTTTGTGATTTTTAGAAATACTCCCCCTTAACATGTGTTCATAAGTATTTAAGGTAAATTTGCACATGTCGGGTAGAGTTAGCACTTTTTGAATTGATTGATTTTCAATGAACATGATCGTTGCGAGACGCGTTTACATTATATATATATATATATATATATATATATTAAACCACATAGCATACGGTGCCGTTTTACTCCTTATTTTCCCGCCAAAAATTAGCCCCAACCCTTAGCCCATTTTGCTATAATCCTAGGCCAGTTTTTGGCCCGGGCGGTATTTGATGCCTTTTTTTTATACATATATGATAAAGTTTACCACATAATTCCAGAACATTGATAATAAAACCCTAGATCCAAAACAGTGTACCACGCTATCTTTTGGATCGATGTTTGCAAGTACTGACTCATGGTTCCGGTGGTAAGAATTGTTGTTAATTAAATGATTGGTTCAAAACCATAATTTTTGGGTTGATGCTTGCAACTTTGGGCCTTTTCATTTATATACTCGGGTTTGATTTTGGAGGGTATGATGAGAAGTTATCAGATCCATGCTAACAAATCGATTTCAAGGTGCGCCGTGAGAAGGGATCAGTGAACAAAAAAGATGGCTGGTCCTGAAGAGACAAGAACAGTGGAATTAAGAATGAAGTCTCCGGCGTGTCTTTGGGTTTTTCGGGCAACCTTGCGCCGTCATCTTCACTCCTACCATCAATAGTAAGTCTGATCATATAATTTTTAAAGTTTTTAATCAGTTAGGGTTTAATTATTTGATCATTAAAAATGAATTGGGGTTTAATAATTTGACTTTAAATTATTTCCCTTTCGAGCTTTTATATAAAAGATTGAAAGTTTTTGATTTGTGGGGTTTTGATTTTGCATTTGCGAATTTTTCCGAGGTTTGGAGGCGTCAGGTGAATAAGTTTGATGTGGAGGATAAGCTTCACGCGCTTGAACCTATGCTTTTGGGTAAGTTTTAATTTAGTGAAATATAGTTTCTGTTTACATTATATGGTATAGGATAGTTTTTTAAAGTCTAATACGGAGTACCTTTTAATATGTATTGTAACATGTACAACATCGATAAAGCTGTTACAAATATGCCCATCTTTATTTACTAACTTGGAAGCACTTGCAATGCCTTTTGACCTGTTAAATATGTTTTTGTTCTGCTGCCTTTTAACCTTTTAAATACAAGCAGCCCCACTCGACCCATTTATAAGTATTGGGTTGGGCAACCTGAAGATTGATGTACATGACCACTGAAATTTGCAGTTTGTAAATGATCTATTCGCTAAAAAGATGCATAACAAAAAATGGTCTGATTTAACATTACACCTTTTTCTTTATCATAATCTTAGGAACTTTACAGCTACGTTGCTGAAGCAACAGCAACAGTCACCTTGACTTGCTTATCAAAAACAGTCAAACCCAAAGGAGCATCATCAAGTATATTCTTAGGTAAATACAGTTGTGGTATGCTTTATTCTCCACATTTTCATTGTTGCCTAAGGCTGCGAGATTTAAACCCGAAGTACCCACGAAATTTGATTGGTTTGATTTATAATGTGCATTGGAAATGCAGCTAAAGGAGTTGATTCGGTTGAAACGTGGAGCAAGGTTGAAATGTGGATTCTATGTCAACCCTGAAGCAAAGATATTGTTCATCATCCGTATCCGTATCCGTGCGTAAGTATTTTTTCTTTTGACTTTAATATCAAAGTTTTTCTATCATCTTATTAAACTTTACATTGGCCTATTGAGACTCGAGAAAAATAAGATTTCATCAAGAAACATGCCCATTTCAGCAGAGTGTCCGTTTAGGTGTTGAAATGAGCAGTTTTCGGTATTGAAATGATACTGAAATGTCTATGCTTCAGGGCCTGAAATGGGGGCTGAACCGGATGTGGGAATGGGGGCTGAAATAGGGGATCAGATGGGTACATTTGGGTATTGAAATAGGGGCTGAGGTACGTGTTGAAGTGGGCTGAAACGAGTATGTTTGGGTGGGTTTGGCCACATAAACTTTAAACACTCGTATTTTTCACAAGCCTTTTTTATCTGGCCTATCTTTTTTTCTTACGACCTTATTGTAACTGAAATATGGAAATAAGCTCAAAAGCTGAATAATAAGCAGGAAACATAGGCTTCAAATCCTGCCTCCTTTACCTGTACCCAATATGCTCTGTTTCTGAAACCCATTTTTACTTCTTACAGGACCCAAAAATTAGGCCAACGAATATAAAAAAGCCAGAGGGTGATCAGCCAAGCAGCCAAAATATAGTCTCTGCTCAATCAGGTGGTTTGGAAAATGCTGGCACCAATTTTCGTTCATGTGTAACCGATGCCATTCCACCGTTGTCGAAAAGGCAGGCACTTCCTGTTGAACACAATTTACAGCATTTCCATGAAAAAGGTATTTCTATTTCTGCGAAAACGTTGCAGTCTTGCGATTTTTACATGTCCGTGGATGAAAGAATTCTCATAGAGATTCATATTGTATATATTTAGTGTTTACTGTTATGCAACCTCATAAAGTTTCAATTACTGACCTATATATTGAAATTTTCTTTTAGGTTCTTCAAAGAAACACAGGAGAGGCTGAAATGGCAGCCAAGACGC
Organism: Artemisia tridentata subsp. tridentata; assembly: GCA_021014915.2. NCBI lineage: Eukaryota > Viridiplantae > Streptophyta > Magnoliopsida > Asterales > Asteraceae > Artemisia > Artemisia tridentata. The sequence goes on along the minus strand of CP139509.1, from coordinate 267,393,195 downwards.
TCAAAGAATTGCTTCAGACCCGCAAGTCAAACCGTGACAATACAGTGACTAGCAATGGGAACGGAGCCAATGTGCAGGTAAATATCGAGACTAATAATTTTTTATTTTATTTTATTTTATCATCAGCCATCTTTGTACTTTTATAAAGTCAAGAATTTTATTGCAGAGCAATGATAATTCATTGCAGTGTTGGCTTCATCATGAACTGGAACTGATGCTGAACGTTCATGAAGTTGGACATGAATACGAGAAAGAAAGCCAAGTGTAAGTAAATTTGTATCAACTAATGCTTTTTATGATATAAATGTGGATTATGGAAAAAAAAAATTATATTATTCATATAACTACAGAGAACTCTTTATGTAAAATATATAAGATTGATTTAATTGGTTATAATAGTACTAATTTGTTAAATTGCAACGACTAAAATGTACATCCAAACAGTCCCCTTTAAAAGATTTTTTTTCCCTGTTCTTATGTAATGCTTAACCTTATAAAACTTTATTTTGTATGTGTTTTAGATACCAATAAACGTAAATGGTTGATGATTTGTTGCCAACTGATAAGGGACAGAGGCCAAAGCAGCTAAACAAGGTAACTTGATCCGCGTTATGGTTGCAGCCAAATATGATGTTTAAAATCCTAATTGTTCAAGTTGGTGGAAGTTGGCTATGAATTGTGTTCTTGATTGATGTGTTAATTGTTGTTTTTAAAAGGGTTGGTTTATATCCTTAATTTTCATGTTGAAATTTAGGTATGTTTAATTTTTTGGTTGCGATTTGATTATGAGTTATTCCACAGAAATTGAGCAGTTGGATGTTTTATAATATAGGTGAAGAGATGGCATTGGTTTCCCGTAGACTTGGGGATGCGACTTAAAGTGTAAGTTCTTTGCATAATCAAATGCTCCATATACTATTCCTAATCAGGTCCGAGAACGTCCGTATCTTGGCAGGGCGTTTACACTAACGCTGCCACGTCGGTTGTTCCGGCTTCCTGAAATCAAATTTCTGAAATCTCTAACTATGCGTTCATTGGCGGGGCAACCATGTTTGTGGTTGCAGCCATGGTGTATAGTGAATGAAGCATGGGTCATTAATATGCCGCTATACGTAGCTTTTCCCTGTGGCTTTATACACGCTTCTTCAGTACTAACTGCTATAACTAGCAGTACTAACTGCTTATGACTAGCAGTACAAAGTGTTATAACTAGCAGTACAAAGTTCTAACATATATGGCAAGGTGAAAAAAAATACAAATCCCGGTGTTCGCTGATGGATGCCTGATTTTAAAGATGGTATTCTATTTGATTCCTGCTTCTACTCAGGTTTGTCTTTTTCTTCAAATTCATGTTAACCCAATTGTGCCACTTCAAATAGAGGATAATTATAGTTCAGTTAAAGTAGAATTTGCACAGTCCAATATAGTCTTTTATATATAGTGAAGATCCGGTTTCTCTTTAGCATTTATGTCTTCTTGGTTTTTGGCAGAAGCTTGGGCTATGAGTTGAGAAAGGCCACCGTGTATGCTGTGGCTGTTACGCTGTCCTTTTAAATGCAAAATAGGCGTCAGTGGGTGGGTTCAATATAATTGAGATCGTCCGTATCTTGGCAAGGCAGTTTATTACTTCTGCAGCCATGGCGGATGTATCCTCTTTTGCAATTGTATCCCTATCTCAGGCTGTGATTTTAGCTAAACAGGCCCACGGTGCCGTTTCTTCCCTTTTTTTACCACCTCCATCTGCCCTGTCCAGGTTTGTCCATTCTGGCCCATTTGTGGCTTCATTTAGATGGTACGATGGTATACTGATGGAATAATGTTGTACACTCATGGTATAGTACTGATGGTATAATGGTAGAATTGTGTGCCCATTCCCCATTCCTTTTTCTTACTCTTTTGGGTATGCCTTCTACCTGAAACTCAAGATTTTGTGTCTGCTTTTTCAAACAAGGTGCAATGCACACGTTCACTTGCACGTGTGCTATCATTAATAGCTGATGATTAGGCAATGATGATTGTTTTCTGAAATGTATCTTGGCACGGTAACCACACACAACCTGTGGTTGCAGCCATGTCAGATCTGAGCTTTATTTGTCATAGTTTTGAAGCTTTATGTTATTTAAGAATTTCATTGGTTTGTTTCATTTCTCTGCTATACCGCCCTTTGAATCGCTGATGATTAGGCGATGACGATTGTTTTTTGAAATATATCTTGGCACGGTAACCGCACACGAGTTGTGGTTGCAGCCATGGCAGATCTGAGCCTTATTGTTTTCTAAAATATATCTTCAGTTAACATTGGCCTGTGTGCGTGTGCCATGGCTGATTTTCATCATGGAATCAAGGTTAGTACTAACATCCTTTTTTTCACTTGAATTGATGATTCTGCTCACTAGGAGTTTGCTGCTTATCTTAAAAAGAACGATAAGCATTTGCGCAGGAAAAAAACTCAATCCCAAACACCCTTTATGCTAGAAATAAGTGTTAATGCAAGTTTTGAACTGAAATTTTATTTGCTATTTGCTTTCGGGTTGCACGTGCTATCCCGAGTTGGAGACGCGCCACCACCTCAGTAGCAGCCTGCCACACCTTCCTCCCCTCTCGTCCGTCCGTGTGGTATAACGATCTCCATTTATATATATATATATATATATATATATATATATATATATATATATTTTGTTATTTATTAACCGAGTTTATGGGTATAATTCATTTTGTTATAGTTTTTGTGGAATTTAAAACTTGGATTAAAAATCGGATTAAAAACCTGATTAACAAATGAATATACTGTGTGGAAATCTTGAATGGGAATGATGTTTGTGTGGTTGTTTTTGGATTCGGATCGGGTCAGCCCACCCAATTTCTGTTTGTGTTCATCATTGTGAATTTTTTTTGGTGATGTTTGATTAGCTCGTTTTAGGGTTGTGAGTTATTATTTTAGCTTTGGTAAGAATTCTTATTCGGGTCTTGTTGTACTCAGTTCGTTAAACCACAAGAGGGTGTGTTGATCTTGTGTGTCTCACTTTCGGTGTTAATCTTGTGTGTCTCATTTTCGGTGTCATTCTTATAATAAAAGAAAAAAAAAGGGGATATATATATATAATAAAAAGGGTGCGTTACTTTCACTGGGAAATTTCAACATGGAATGTATATAAGAACTAGCATTTGAATATGTGGAAGCTGTATTAAGGGTGCGTTAAAAAATCAGTTGAAATAGGGTGCGTATGCTTTTGAACATCTCATTCTAAAGGTAGGCTAAATAAAATTAACAAACTTAAGATTTAAACACTGTCATCAAAATGAATAAGAACATGAATATAGGAAACATAATTGTTATTCAATATAAGGGAGCGTTAGGCTGAGACAAGGGCTCAAGCCCATATGAAAAATGGAGTACATATAAATATAGTTGGGTTAAAAGAAGTGTTGGCTTTGACTAAGATTTGAGAAATTATATGTTGGGCTTGCGCGTTGAGCCGTAAATAGTTGTGGGCCGAGCCCGTTTGATTTATGCCAACAAGAGTAGGTTTGGTTGGACAGTAAAGTGTAAACATTAATTATTTGAGAATGAAATCCACGCGATTAAAATAAACTACTAACGAATCATAAAACCCGACCACTAATAAACACATTTATATCAGCGACTATTTGGGTCTAATATGCAATAATATTGATAAAAATTGAACAAGACATTATTAAATGGATTGTCAAACATTGTGTCGAAAGTTATATAGGGTTAACATTTATAGTCGTCACGTATAAGATTAGCTATTGAGGATGGGTGTATCAAATTTTAGGGGAATGAAGATGAATGCGCTGATAATATTACTAATCATCTAAATAACTTAACATATAATTAACGGACTTTGTTAAGACCATAACAAACTTGACACAATGGGCTAATTATTTTTTTGAGTGTTGACTAATTTAACTTGATAAATTTGGACAAAATAAATATTTTATCCGGACACTTAAATACAGGATAAAATCAATGAACCCTTTAACATATAGGACATTTCTAGACTAGACGACTAATAAATATCCTAAAAAGTAAGATGAATTATTGGCCTTATTAAAGACTTGACGGGGAAACATTGTTTTGAGGAAACTGAGTTTTTACTTAAAATCACGACAACTTTTGAAAATTTTATAAATGAACACGACAGGATTTATAAATTTCTAAACTTGTACTTTAAAGATTCAAAAACATTTTATCTAATAAAAACCCGACAATAATCGAAACTTGTAATTATTAACATGAAAAAAATTTACTATTTAATATACTAAATTTAAGTTTATAACTTAAAATATCTTTCCAAAACTATATTAATTATTTCCAAACTATATGGGGTTATTGGGTAGACACCAAAACATATTAATTAACTTAGTTATATACATTCTCCTTTTGTCACCATTTTCCTTGACTTCGTCTATCATTCTTTCCTCGACTCAAATTCCTATCCATACCTTTCTCGACTGTGTCGATTTCCTATTCCTTTTGGCGTGAGTATTCTTGAGTCTATGTTTTTACCACCACACGAAACATTAACGCTAAACTTATACAACCTTTAATAAAAATAATCCACAAAAACTAAAACTCTCGTCCTTCCAAGATTCTTTATCGTTCGAGTCGTATTCTAAGATAAATATATGTATTAGGTTGTGCCGATCCGACACCATTGTGCCCATTTTCCCAATATCGTTGTTTTGCCCTTGATGCCAGTTGTGATATTTGTGCATTGCTGAAAGCCAAGGTGAGTTCATGGCCCCCACTTTTACTTGTTTTATAACTGTTTTGGGGGAGAGTACATGCTTGTTTTTAAACTGAATGCATGCATATACATAAACTCATAACTTGTTTTTATCTAAAGAAATGAATTATTTGATTGTTGAAAATGTTATCTAATTGACCAATATTACTGAACTTGTTATGGACCGACACTATTTTACCAAATTATTGTGCAGTTAGCCTAAGACTCTAGAACCCATTATTATGCCCGCCTTCATGCACTGTTAATTCCGGTTAGGAAGCGCGATTAATATAAATAGATCTATTGGGGTGACTCCCTCATTCGGTTGGCCAGAAGGGTCAATGCGGGCGTATATTAAGTCGGATTGCGAGTGAATTGGGTTAAGCACTCGCTTAGGGCCCCATTGTTATTATTGATGTGCTAGGTTATAGCGAACTGAACGGTCGAGCTTCGGTTGCATGAATTTAGAGCTAGCGCAATAGAACACTAAAACTTGAGACACATATCCTACCCATGGTTCACATTACTAATTTTGATCATAAAGCATGCATTAAACTTTGATACCATAACATTTTGAGCAGGGTATGCTCATAGAACTTTTATTAAATTTATATCATCATTACTGTTTTATCATAAACCTATGAACTCGCCAGCGTAAGCTGACCCTTTTTAGCATGTATTTTCAGGTTTAAGGTGATAATTTAGTGGCGAAGACTTTTGGCAAGGCATGACATATTTATAGAAGACTTTGATATAAGTGGGACCACTTGAAATCTTTTATGGGCTTATATTTCCTCACAAATTTTGAAATGTTGTAAACAAATAATTTTTTGAATATGAAATCTAATTTAAACGGTTGAGTTAAAACTGTTCTTTATACTTTGTGTTGTGATAGCAATTGTGTAGCACCCCAGTGACATGTATGCTTCCGCTAAACCAGATTTTGGGGATGTTACAGATTGGCATCAGAGCCTAGGTTATAGAGAACTGGGTATTTTTCAAACCTAGACTATAACCACTTTTACAAAAACAAAACTCTATGACTGACACATGCCTGCCTGCCTGCCAAAGCCTGCTGCCTTGCTCATGATAAGACATATTCTTTTAAAAGTAAGGGATATATTACTGGTGTAACTAAGCTGACTATTAGTAAGGGATATATTACTAGTGTAACTAAGCCGACTATTCCAAAATTTATTGAACCTCGGTGGAATATAGACTGATCACCTATATTCGACCAGGGACAGTGGGACATAGCTTGATCACCTATGTCTGACTTAGAGGTAAATTTTGCAATACTCAGAGTAGTTGTACTAGAAGCTATTCCCAAATTAATTGGTAATTGATTGTTGAAGGTCTCAAAACTTTGCGTGTGTACATAATCATTGCATAGCAAAAGCATTACTGGCATCATAACACCTTACAAAACCTTATATAACCGGCACAACTATACTTCCCCATTCATCTGAGATTTCTGTTGCTGCCGTCTGACCATGATTTGCATCAGGTCGGTTAGACCCGATGAGTATCGTTTAAACCCGAGTTGCTCATTTGTAACTCCTCAAGATCGTAAAAAGCCATCCGAGCTTATTGGAGTGTTTGGAATTGGTTCTGACTATGTTTGAATTTTGCCCTCCGGCACCACTTATATGGAATCCCTGTTGCTGCCGTCCGCCCGTAATTTGCATCGGCTCAGGTTAGACCCGATGAGCACCATTTAAATCTGAGCTGCTTATTTGTGACTCCTCGAGATCGTAATAAACCATTTGAGCCTATTGGAGCATTTGAAATCGGCTTTGGCTATGTTTGAATTTGGACCCTTAAACCATAATACATCCGACACCACTATACTTCGCCATTTATATGGAATCCCTGTTGCTGCCGTCTGCCCGTAATTTGCATCGGCTCAGGCTACAACCGATGAGCATCGTTTAAATCCGAAATCGTATTAAACCCATTGGAGATTATTGAAGCGTTTGGATTCAATTTAGGCTACGTTTGGAATTGATTTTGGCTACGTTTGAATTTGGACCTCAAACCAAGATACTTCGCCATTTATATAAAATCCCTGTTGCTGTCGTCTGCCCGTAATTTGCATCGGCTCAGGCTAGACAAGATGAGCACCATTTAAATCCAAGTTGCCTATTTGTAACTCCTCGAGATCGTAATAAGCCCATTTGAGCTTATTGGAGCGTTAGAATTGGTTTTGACCATGTTTAAATCTAGACCCCATTCAAGATTTGAAATTATTATTCAGCGTTGTTTTGTTGTGTTTTCGTTATAGCCGCCTCCACCTCAACCCTACCCTCAACCGATGTTGTACTTTCCGCGTTAAGTACTTAGAACGCTACTTAGACAACCAACTGATGGCTAGTAGCAATCAATATCCTCCTTTAGAGTCGTACTCTGAAATCGCAAAACCCCTCATCCGGCGAAAATTCTATGACCGATGGAAACCTTAAGACTTTAAGGAGTAACCTAAACCGCGTTCCTTAAGACAACCACCTAAATTCTCCTCTCGTCCCTCGGGAATATCAGATAATTTTGCTACCCTCTCAAAGGATAATAAACCACGTCATCATGCCCTTCACCACTCTAAATTAGAACATGTACCTCACCAAATCACTAGCAAACAACCTTGGTACCCTCCCACCAACAATAGGAAAAGCGTCCAACTCCAAATCAAACCTTGAAAACCAGTCATCGTGCTTTTCTACCACATTAAATCAGATCCCCTATCCTATTAAACCAACTTCGGACACCATTGTAACCCACCAAATCACAACAAGGGGAAAACCGATAGCAGACCACCTAGGTTCCCTCCCGCCAACAAAGAGAAAACCCTTAAATAGCCTAATGAGACCCAAACTTGTTGTGAATACCAACATCTCTTCCCAGACACCAAATTTATCGAATAACCTAAACCAAAATCCGGGACGGATTTCGCGATAAGGAGGGTAGACTGTAAAGACCCGTAAATTTCCAAACATTGTTTTAATAATAAAAATTTAATTATTTTTACTTGACAATTTAATTGGACATTTGTTTTGAACATATTTAGTTATTTCAAAAAATTCTTTAATATTGGTAGCGATCAAATTTAAAATTAATCACCGAAGTCAATGACTTTGTTTTTAAATCATTTTTATAAAAACGTTATCGGAAATATAACTTTTGTATTTTTACAAACCGATAGACCACACTTTAAAATTTGACTCAACGGGACACGGGGTGCACGGGGCATTAATAAAACAAAGTCTACTCTTCTAATAAAAACACCAACCGCCCCACCAATTCAGTATAGACTTTATCTCCTTTCTGCTCTCTCTTCCTTAACTTCTCCCTCCTCTTTTTCTGATATACCTCGATAGCACCCATCCCATTGCCATCATGTTTTTTCATTTTCTCCTCTTCCCAAATAAAATCATGGGATCACTTAGGAACCCCCATTAGAAAGAGACCTTTGCTCAAATCACCCTTCACAAGAAACCCACCAAGAAAGCTTGGTCAAAATTACCCTTTCTTTCTCTTTTTAATCGACTCGATTTCAGTAGGATAAGGCACACACACACTCATATCTCATCACCTACTCACCTCTCACTAGGGTTTTCTAGCCGCCCCTCAAGTTTCGACCAGATTCCGGCTATCCCGAGTTGGAGACGTGCTGCCACCACAGTAGCAGCCTGCCACACCTTCCTCCCCTCTCGTCCGTCCGTGTGGTATAACGATCTCCATTTATATATATATATATATATATATATATATATATATATATATATATATATATATATATATATATATATATATATATATATATAGTATATATATATGTGTGTGTGTGTGTGTGTGTGTGTGTTATTTATTAACCGAGTTTATGGGTATAATGCATTTTGTTATAGTTTTCATGGAATTTAAAACTTGGATTAAAAATCGGATTAAAAACCTGATTAACAAATGAATATACTGTGTGGTAATCTTGAATGGGAATGATGTTTGTGTGGTTGTTTTTGGATTCGGATCGGGTCAGGAAACCCAATTTCTATTTGTGTTCATCATTGTGAAGTTTTTTGGTGATGTTTGATTTGCTCGTTTTAGGGTTGTGGGTTATTATTTTAGCTTTGGTAAGAATTCTTATTCGGGTCTTGTTGTACTCAGTTCGTTAAACCCCAAGAGGGTGTGTTGATCTTGTGTGTCTCACTTTCGGTGTTAATCTTGTGTGTCTCATTTTCGGTGTCATTCTTATAACGAAAAAAAAAAAAGGATATATATATAATAAAAAGGGTGCGTTACTTTCACTGGGAAATTTCAACATGGAATTTATATAAGAACTAGCATTTGAATCTGTGGAAGTTGTATTAAGGGTGCGTTAAAAATCAGTTGAAATAGGGTGCGTATGGTTTTGAACATCTCATTCTAAAGGTAGGCTAAATAAAATTAACAAACTTAAGATTTAAACACTATCATCAAAATGAATTAGAACATGAATATAGGAAACATAATTGTTATTCAATATAAGGGAGCGTTAGGCTGAGACAAGGGCTCAAGCCCATACGAAAAACGGAGTACATATAAATATAGTTGGGTTAAAAGAAGTGTTGGGTTGGACTAAGATTTTAGAAATTATATGTTGGGCTTGCGCGTTGAGCCATAAATAGTTGTGGACCGAGCCCGTTTGATTTATGCCAAACAAGAGTAGGTTTGGTTGGAAAGGAAAGTGTAAACACTAATTATTTGGGAATGAAATCCACGCGACTAAAATAAACTACTAACGAATCATAAAACCCGACCACTAATAAACACATTTTTATCAGCGACTATTCGGGTCTAATATGCAATAATATTGATAAAAATGGAACAAGACATTATTAAATGGATTATCAAACATTGTGTCGAAAGTTATATAGGGTTAAGATTTACAGTCGTCACATATAAGATTAGTTATTGAGGAAGGGTGTATCAAATTTTAGGGGAATGAAGATGAATGCGCTGATAATATTACTAATCATCTAAATAACAACTTAACATATACTTAACGGACTTTGTTTAGACCATAACAAACTTGACACAATGGGCTAATTATTTTTTTGAGTGTTGACTAATTTAACTTGATAAATTTGGACAAAATAAATATTTTATCCGGACGCTTAAATACAAGATAAAATCAATGAACACTTTAACATATAGGACATTTCTAGACTAGACGACTAATAAATATCCTAAAAAGTAAGATGAATTATTTGCCTTATTAAAGACTTGACGGGGAAACATTGTTTTGAGAAAACTGAGTTTTTACTTAAAATCACGACAACTTTTGAAAATTTTATAAATGAACGCGACAGGATTTATAAATTTCTAAACTTATACTTTAAAGATTCAAAAACATTTTATCTAATAAAAACCCGACAATAATCGAAATTTGTAATTATTAACATGAAAAAAATTTACTATTTAATATACTAAATTTAAGTTTAGAACTTAAAATATCTTTCCAAAACTATATTAATTATTTCCAAACTATACGGGGTTATTGGGTAGACACCGAAACATATTAATTAACTTAGTTATATACGTTCTCCTTTTGTCACCATTTTCCTTCACTTCGTCTATCATTCTTTCCTCGACTCAAATTCCCATCCATACCTTTCTCAACTGTGTCGATTTCCTATTCCTTTTGGCGTGAATATTCTTGAGTCTATGTTTTTACCACCACACGAAACATTAACGCTAAACTTATACAACCTTTAAAATAAATAATCCACAAAAACTAAAACTCTCGTCCTTCCAAGATTCTTTATCGTTCGAGGCGTATTCTGAGATAAATATATGTAATAGGTTGTGCCGATCCGACACCATTGTGCCCATTTTCCCAATATCATTGTTTTGCCCTTGATGCCAGTTGTGATTGTTGTGATATTTGTGCATTGCTGAAAGCCAAGGTGAGCTCATGGCCCCCACTTTTACTTGTTTTATAACTGTTTTGGTGGAGAATACATGCTTGTTTTTAAACTGAATGCATGCATATACATAAACTCATAACTTGTTTTTATCTAAAGACATGAATTATTTGATTGTTGAAGATGTTATCTTATTGACCAATATTACTGAACTTGTTATGGACCGACACTATTTTACCAAATTATTGCGCAGTTAGCCTAAGACTCTAGAACCCATTACTATGCCCGCCTTCATGCACTGTTAATTCCGGTTAGGAAGCGCGATTAATATAAATAGATCTATTGGGGTGACTCCCCCGTTCGGTTGGCTAGAAGGGTCAATGCGGGCGTATATTAAGTCGGATTACGAGTGAATTGGGTTAAGCACTCGCTAAGGGCCCCATTGTTATTATTGATGTGCTAGGTTATAGCGTACTGAACGGTCGAGCTTCGGTTGCATGAACTTAGAGCTAGCGCAATAGAACATTAAAACTTGAGATACATATCCTACCCATGGTTCACATTACTAATTTTGATCATAAAGCATGCATTAAACTTTGATCTCATAACATTTTGAGCAGGGTATGCTCATAGAACTTTTATTAAATTTATATCATCATTACTGTTTTATCATAAACCTATGAACTCACCAGCGTAAGCTGACATTTTTTAGCCTGTATTTTCAGGTTTAAGGTGATAATTTAGTGGCGAAGACTTTTGGCTGGGCATGACATAGTCATAGAAGACTCTGATATAATTGGGACCACTTGAAATCTTTTATGGGCTTATATTTCCGTACAAATTTTGAAATTTTTTAAACAAATCATTTTTTGAATATGAAATATAATTTAAACGGTTGATTTAAAACCGTTCTTTATACTTTGTGTTGTGATACCAATTGTGTAGCACCCCAGTGACATGTATGCTTCCGCTAAACTAGATTTTAGGGGTGTTACACATTCGAACGGCCTCAAGTCTTGCCACTGGTGCAAAAGATTCCTCGAAGTTGATTCCTTCCTCTTGACTGAAACCTTTAGCCACCAACCGAGACTTGTTACGAATAACCGTGCCATCCGCATCCAACTTATTCTTCCATATCCATTTCAGCCCGATGACGTATACCCCATCTGGTCTTTCTACCAATTCCCAAACCTCCAATCTCATGAATTGATCAAGTTCCTCTTGCATCAACTCAATCCAATTGTCGTAGGTAAGGGCTTCTTTAATGTTTTTGGGTTCTGACTGATAAACGGTGAGTGCATAAATGCAAGTTTCACCGTCTGTGTGGAGGCGTTTACGTGTCATGACCGGGTTTTCTAGGTTGCCAATCACGTTCACTAGAGGGTGATCCTTAGTCCATTTGTGGTTTGAAGGGTAGTGTTGAAAATTCTAATGTATATTTGACGGATCCAAATTGCTCGTTGAAGACTCGGCAATATCAGGAATGGTAGGAGTCGAAGCAAATGGATTGAAGAACGCATTGCTGTCATAATCTGCTGGTGTGGATACTTTAGAAGAATGTAGAGGGGGATCTTCAGCTGCAGGCGCAGTGTTAGAAACTGTTTGTTCTACTGATGATGAGGTTTCCGTTGGAGGTGCATCTTCTGCAACTGTTGTTGTGGTAGTTACTAGTGTATCAGGTGCTTGATTATCGACGGGTTGTTGTACAGCGAAACTTATGGATACATCAGAAGCACGACTAACGATAGTATCATCAAATAGCAGAGCAAACAAATCTTCTAAGTCTTTGCGATTAAGAGAAAGGGGTGCAACTGAATGATCAGGGAAGTTTAGACGGTTAGATTCGGGTCCTAAGCTGTTTTGCTCAGAAGCCATATCGGTGAGCTCATCAAAATTAGCATGTATAGTCTCCTGAATCTCTCGGGTACGACGGTTCCAGATTCTAAACCTTTTAAATTCTCGTAATATCCATTAAAAATCCCGATGTCCGCTTTGGCTTTTAACTTTCCAAGGTCATCACGATCATTCATTGGGTAACAGAGAGCCCCAAAGACATGAAAGTAATTTATGTTCGGTTTTATGCGGTGAACAATTTCATATGGAGTTTTTGTGTGCCTTTTGGTGATCATACATCTGTTTTGTGTGTAGCAGGTGGTTGAAACGGCTTTCGCCCCGAGATAATCTGGTAGTTGAGCATTGATCAACATCGTTCTTGCAGCTTCCACTAACGTTCGGTTTCATCTTTCGACCACTCCGTTCTGTTCTGGGCTGCGTGCAAGTGATGTTTGATGTTCTATACCCACTTTCTCATAATACTCCCGAAGATTCTGATTCTTAAATTCAGTTCCGTTGTCTGTTCGAATTTTTCTGACGGTGTTGCGTAGCTGAACCTGAATCTTTGTGAGAAAGGTGATGATCATCGGAGGAGCTTGATCTTTGGTGCGAAGAAAGTAGATCCAAGTCCATCTCGAAAAGTCATCTACGATTACCAGTATATACCGCTTCTCATTGATAGTCTGAACACGCATGGGGCCACAAAGATCTATATGCAGAAGTTGAAGTACATGATCCGTACTATGCTCAGCTTTTGGAGGAAAGTGAGCACGAGTACTCTTCCCTTGTTCATATGCTGGACAAAGGTGATCTTTGGCGTATCTGAATATTGGAAGACCATCGACCAACTTTTTACGAGCAAGCTCGGTCATTGTTTTGAAATTCAGGTGAGACATACGTTTGTGCCATAGCCATGCTTTGGTGGAATGAGCCTTGGATAGTAGGCAAATCGGAGAAGAAGCGGTCATGTCTGAGAAGGAGATAGTATAAAGACTGGTTCCGCGTTTTCCTTTCATAAGGTCGTTCCCTTAGAGGTCTCGAAAAAAACACGTTTCTCCCGAAAAGCCACTTCCAAGTCACCATCGCAAAATTGCCCGACGGAGAATAGATTATGACCTAGGCCTTCCACGTAGTATACACGACTGATTTCGATGTTCCCGTTGACATAATCACCATATCCCATGATAGCAGCGAAATGATCATTCCCGAACCTGATAGTGCCTATGAACTTCGCGACGAAGTTTACTAGAAGCTTTAAGTTGCCTGTCATGTGCCGGGAACACCCGCTATCAACAATCCATAGTACAATTTGAATCACCTGCATCACAAGAAGACACAGATGGAGAGTTTGTAACGGTGGATCCCGTTGGGTTAGTAGCACGGTTGTTATGCATCTTTGGTAACCAAGTAAAAGTAGGTTTATGCTGTAACCAACGCTGCCATACCCAACTATTTTCTGATCTCTTCCTAGTGTATGCACTTGGTGATGGGATTGTGTTAGTGGCAACTACAGTCTTGTCAACGGTGGTCTTAGAAACTACTTTTGGCGGTTTTCCTAGGATTGACTTAGCAGCGGTAGTGGGCCTAGAGGAAATGTCAGTAGTACGTTTCTTTCTACGAGACAAAAGGGTTTGTGCAATGCATTTTTGATGATTACCAGACAACACACTAGTACGACAGAACACGCAATAAGCATCCACAATAACATCATTAAAAACATTCAAAGATTTAGCATTCGTTACATCATTTTCAGAATTACACTTTGACAAGTTGGATTCTAATTTAGACATAACATGCGTCTTATTTGATTTCCTAATGTGAATTTCTACTGCTTCATCTTTAGGTGAGCCGCTCTTAGGTAGCCAGACACTAATCTTCTTGTTGGTCTTTTTGGTCTTTGATCTGCTAACTATAAGAGGGGTGCCTAATCCTGTAGAAGTGGAAGCATGCACATTAGTGGTCTGTGAAGATGCTTTCTTAGGTGTTGCCTCTACTTGATATATTCCTGGAGCAATCACATTCTTTTGCACAAATTTTCCTTTTTCAATTAGTTGGAGTTTCGCTTTCAGCTAAAGGATGATGTGATTCTTCTCTTGAATTTTACAATCCAATTCCCGATTTAGTCGAACAGTGTCATTTCTGTTTTTGTAAATTTCATCAATGTCCTTTTCTTGTTCAATAATTTGACTTTTTAAAACAGCATTTTCTTTTTCAAGAGTTTGAATTTTAGACTCATGACTGTTTTGAAAGGACAATGACTCTTTTTGTTTTTGAAATTTTAACTCAAAGTTAAGACTTTGAGCCTGACACCATTGCAACTTTGGGTTTAGATGGAAAATCTTGTTTGAAAGGTTTTGTTTTACATCACCATTGACTTGTCTAAGTCTCTCATTTTCTTTTCTCAGATTATCAATCTCAACTTTCAATATCTCAATTGCAACACAGTGATCATCAACAAGCAATTCATTGCACGACAGATAAATGGAATTCATAATCACATAAATCACATCAGAACTTAAAACATTCGTCAAGAGTCGATCTGAATCTTTTTCCAAAGCTTTCTTTTGACATTTTTGGTTTGCAATCTTGTTATCTTTTGCTTTGAAAATGCTCATCATTGAATCAACTTCCGATTGAAGTTCTTGTTCCCACTCTGTAGCACAAAGTCGTAGGTGTTTGACATGTGGCAAAAATTGCTTTTGAAAAACTTCTCTCTTTTCTTTCTCATAAGGAGAGAGAAAAGTAGAGACTTTGATTTCAGAATTGCGTTCAATTGCGTCTTCCAAAAGGTTTATGTCATCCATGAATGTTTTGAAATATTTAAGGATGCGACATTGTTTTGGCATTTGTGGAACGACACCTGGATTTGGTAAAGGTCCATTGACTTGTGCTACAGTAGTTACTGGACCAACTTCAGAAGAAACATTTATTTCAGTTAAAGACCATGTTTGTTCTGATTTATCTTTTTGAGGTACAAAATTTTCACTAATATGAGGTGCTTTTGAGTAATCATATGGTTTGTTATAATAGACACAACTCAATTTAGATCGACTCTCATCCTCGTGTTCCATTTCCTCTTCATTATCATACACAACAACACGCTGGAAAGATTCATCAAACAAGTATTCTGCACTGTACAACTTGGGATTTTCCTTGAGTGCCTTTTGTAAAAAACGTGGTTGATCACTTCCAATTGCAAAGCCATATCCTTGGGGATTTGGTTTGACAGTTAGTTTTTGAATTGTGGTTACAGATTCACCCGTTTTATACACAACGTTTTGAAATTCTTTAAGTTTGGATTCTAACGCAACAATTTCCTCAAGATATGAGTCAACACGTTTCCTTGAATTTTGTTTTTGATCAAAAAGATCATCTTTATTTAGAAACGGTTAACTCATTTTTAGAAACGGTTAACTCATGTACTTGATGTTCTAAATCTTTTACCTGCACGTATGATTGTTGGAATGCAACCTCAAAGCTTTTCTCTCGTTGTTCTTTATTTTCAAAATTTGACAGTTGAAGTTTGTAGCACTCAAGGTCCTTTGTTAACAATGCAACTTTTGCTTTTAGATTCCGATTAATATCATTGCATTTATCAATTTGGGATTTTTGAGCATTTAATTGTGTTTGGGTGGTCAACAGCAAGGTCATAAGCTCTGGATCTGTATCATGCATAAGATCATTTTGTTCAATGTGATCATGATTGTCATCATCAAATGAAACAACGGGGTTAATTTGATCTTCATCAAATGTAACAACGGTGTTTATTTGATCATCGTCTTAAGAGGATAATGATGAATCATTTTGACCAATATTTTCTTGTGCAGATGAAGATGCAGTGGGTGATGCAATCTCATGAATAAGACATTTAGATTCAAGTACCTGAGATAAGCCGTCGATATCATAGACCGAGCCTGTCTCACCCATATGCATTTCTTGCATGTTTGCCATCAACATTACAGCTGCATTTGCCTCAAGATCTTCCATGTCGTCGTTTGAGAATGAATTTGCCATAAAGTTGTGCTCTTTCTCGGTCAAAGTGCCACCAGCTTCATCTTTCAAGGCCAGAAGAAGAGCTTCCTTGTGATAAGCACTGCCCATTGTCCGTGGCTTGGGGCATGCATTAGCCATGTGACCATTCCCACCACAATTATAGCATGTAATTGTTGTGTTTGCAATCTATTTCTTCTCTGTTCCAGCAATCTGAGCCCTCCTTTGTGTATTAACCATGTTGTTTCTTTCACTTCCTCCTGAACTAAACCTTTGACCACTTGAATTCCCCATATAATTTCCTGAACCAAATCTCCCGGAAGCCCTGTTTTGGATTTCAACCCTTCCATCATTAACAACTGCCTGATTCCTTGTGTTGGATGAAGATCGGAGATGGTTGTTAGATTTGTTTGAGAACTTGCTAAAAGCTCTAGCGATCAACGCAAATCCTTCATTCAGTGAGTTAAAAGCATCATCTTCATCATTGTCAACGTTGGAGTACATCATAGAGTCAGTGTTGTCGTATGAAACCAGTTGATTATCAGAATATTGTGAGGGTGCTTTGTATGGGACAAGTTGGTTTGAAGGTTGTGAGGGATAATGTAAAACCCGAAAATCTAAAACATGCAAAAATTACCAAATTACCCCTGAAACTTTAAAATTTAATTAAAGCTTAATTAAAGTTCCGAATTAATCCCGAATCTCTGGAAACGAACTACAAATCAAGCAAGATAATTTTGAGGCAAGCTCTAATATTTTTACAAAGTACAAAAATGTATTATTTCACCACAAAAATACAATGGCCGAATATTATAATTAAATTGCAAAAGTTATAATATTTATTTGTTTTAAAAACACATTTAAGCTACAATTAAATTAAGAAATGTGTTAATTAAGGTAAATTGATCCCTTGGGCTATCAAGGCCGGTATTCTAGCCATAACCCTCCCCCATTTACTCGGTCATAACAATTTATATCAATCCATGAATTATTTCTTCCTTTAAACCCTAATTCTATATTGCCGACACACACAAAAAAAATCCCACACACTTGATCCGAATTTTCTGAAGCAAAGAGGCATCTTTCTGGAGTTCTTCATAGTGCCAAGAAGGTGGGAAAAATAGCTACACATTTCTGGAAGTGCTCGTTTGGTCGTGGTGAATTAATTGGGTCGAAAAACTTGTACCGAGCCTCATAAAATCCATAGCGTGTGATTTCTTAATCTATAATTTTTCTGGTAATTTTATAGCCCTCTCCTAATCATATATAACATAGGAAAAATGATAGACTCAGGCCATGCACCATATTTTGATCGTATGGAAATTATGTGTTTTGAAACCCTAAAATCGAATTAAATCTATAAATCATGTATGCAATTTTTCTGGACCAGTTTATTAATTTTCGTGGCTTCTATAATCATCATATAACATCATAAAAATAGTTCTTTGAATTGTTAAAGCTTAAATCGTGAGTTTTGGAATTATTGTATAATCGGGTTTTTGAAAATAAAAGGAGGAATTGTGGAAAAATTATAAAACCGATCGATCTAGGGTTTCTAATGGATGAAATCTAGAAATAAAGGTGACATAATGATGATAAAATTATTGTATAATGATTGGGATTACTAGGGTTTGATTTTGGTAATGTTTTATAATTACCAATTGGAAAATAATAAGTTAAGGGGGTGTTTTGTAATTATTAAAACTTGTGGATATTTTTGTAATATTTTATAGACTTGGAGAATATGTAAAAATTATAAACATGAGGATCTTATTTGTAATTTTTGCGAGATAATGATTTAATTGTAATATTTGTGTCGAATTGAAAATAAATAAAAATAGAGGGACTAAATATGTAATTTCTTGAAAGTTAGAGTCGAATTGAGTAATAAATTATATTCAGGGGGTTATGTGTAATTTTGGTAATTTAATGGCTTAATATGTAATTATTAATAATTAAAGGTTGAAATGGTAAAATTAAAGGGCTTAATATGTAACTTTGATAACTTGAGGGACTTGATGTGTAAATTATAAATACTTAAGGGGGTGTTCGTATAATATGTTAAAATCAGTTTATATTGTGTAAAATAGGAAAACTAAGGGTTTGATGAGTAATTATAAAAGTTATAAGGTTTAAAATGTAACTTATGTAAGTACAAGGGTATAAAATGTAAAGTATGAAAACTAAAGGACTAAAGGTGTAATTCTGGATAACTTGAGTAGTGAGAATGAGTTAATGGTGATATTTTCATTTTAAACCTTGAACTTTGGCAAATTGCATTTATAACCCTGAACTATGAAACTTGTCATAATTAACCCTGAACTTGTGTAACTTATCAAAATGAACATGACTTCCATAATAAGCTAACTAATGACTTGACTTGAATTATATCACTTGAATCTTGCTAAATGTGGCAACTTACTAATTATGGAAACCTGCTAAAAATAGAAGTTACTTATAATGGGAAGATAACTGAACCCCTTTTCGTATCTCTGTCTTCTACTCCTTTAGGTTCGAGGAGGGAGTGATCTTGATCCCTGTCAGCTACTCTTGTGTTTGTGCTTGCTATTTGAATAAGGTACAGATATTCTGCTCTTCTTGTAAAGAGCCTTCGTCTCATTTCTGATTTCTGATTCATTGTTATGTTTCCCTTGTATTGTGAACCATAGATTTGAACCTTGGCTTTAACCTTTGTCTTGAACCTTGTTATAAACCTGAACTTGAACCTTGATACACTTGATATGAACCTTTGACTTGAACCCTGCTATGTTTCTTCCGATATTTGACATGACTTGTTCACCCCTGGTAACCTGAATAATTAAGACCTTGGGTACTTGAAGGTTCATAGGATTTTATAACTACTTTTTAGTTATATATGAAGAGGTTTTGAACATTTCCTTAAAAGACTTTTATTATGAAAACTGTTTTAACGATCATTTTATTATAACCATTTAAAAAGGATTTCTTTTCATAAACCATTATGAACCTCCTAGTATTGACCTTCCAGTATTTGACCTTTCTGATATGGACCTCCTGATAATGAACCCCTGCATTTATCTCCTGTATTGAATCCTGATATGAACCCTGATATGATACCTAACATTTGATACCTGGGACTTGACACCTGATAATTGATACCCGAGACTTGATACTTGACCTTGACCCACAGTTTGAGACTACGAGCCAAAATTTGTTCCCTAGCCATGAAGGTAACATGGCCGTGTCTGTGATGCACCACTGGCATGACTAGTGTGTAGCCCTAGTGATTTGGTTACACCGTCCCCATCCTGATTTTGATATGTGCACACTCCTGTTATTATGGCCAATATGATTTGTTTTGGGGGGCGAATGGATGCATCCTAGACCTGTCCTGTTTGTGATATGTGATATGATATGTGGTGACTGATGATGGGTGCAATCCACGTCTTTCACAACCCTGGGAGCTTGCAACTCCAACCCCTGGAGGTATCCCCTCACCCTGTTCCTAGTATGCTGAGGTCACCCCTCCATACACCCTGATATATGATTTGATTTGATTTGATATGTTTGGGCTCGTAGAGGATTTCTGTTCTCCTGAAACCTTGTAACCTTATGACCTGATACTTGACCTGACATTGGACTTGACTTGGTTTAACTTGGGATTTTGGTGGGTTCTGGTTTCATTTACACCTACCATTGTAACCATTCTTAGTTCCTGGTATGTCTGCATAACTCTTTTGTATTCCTTTTCCTGACTCTTGTTACACCTGGTATTATTTCTTTTACTTTGCTATTTCGTTACTACTGCTTTGTTTCCGTTATATCTGTTCACTGAGCTCTCGTAGCTCAGCCGCATTTCTTTTTCCTGCGGCAGGTATTTAAGCTAGGAAGCTGGGTTTTGCTTTGGGATGAGAGCAACTTGTGTGAAGTTTAGACCTTGCCATTCTAGTGTGACCATTTGGATATTATTTCTGTTATGCCATTGTTTGGGCATTTTGGATTCTGTTTTGTACTTCGTTATTTCTGTCTTGCACTTGATATAAGTTGTGTTGACTTATTTTCCTTTGAATTTTAATGTTAAGGCTTCCGCTATTTTATTTCTTGAATGCTTGTATCTGATATGAAACCATGTATTTGTGACATCTTTGCCCTTGTCGGGTTGGGGTGTTACAATTTATGGTATCAGAGAATAGGCTTCAGAAAGCCTTAGAGCTTAGGCTTGACCTGTGAGGATTGGGTAGACATTAGGTTTCCGCACGCGCACTCTCTTTTCGTTATGCTCTGTCATCTTTCCTTGATTCTGCTTTGTCATATTTTCCTGTTCTGCTCTGTCATTCTTCATGTTCTGTTCTGTCATATTTTCTTGATCGTCGGCTTAATTCGGAGTTTGCGGATCCGTCAGCATGTTGCGATGCAGCTCGCAACATCGAGATTTTCATGAGGGCGTTGGTTACAAACGAGACCGTGATGGCGACAAGGTGCAGCAACAGATTCAGAGTCGGGACGTCAAGGAGTATTCGGGCAAGAGCTACGACCAGAAGAAATCATATTCGAGGGGCCGAGATTCGAGGTCAGTTTCTAAGCAGGATGGTGATCGTCAGGAGCGCAGCGTCAACCAAACGGCAGCGGAGAGATCATTCTTCTAGAGGCTATCAGCAAGATCGGGCTACTGGATCAAACTCGCAGAGGAGATCATCTGAGTACTCTACTTCCTTACCTGTTTGTGGTTCTTGTGGGAAAAACCATACTGGAGCTTGTCGTATAACGTCTGGTGCTTGTTTCCGATATGGTTCTTCTGAGCATCAAGTGAGAAATTGTCCTAAGCAATCTACGTCAGCACTTGAGAAATTTCTTGATCCTCCTCCTCCTGCTCCTCATACCGGCCGTGTCTTTTCGCTTTCTCGTGACCGGACTGATAGCGCGTCTGGTATGTCCTTGTTTTGTTTTCCGTTCTCTTTCATTTCTGATTCCATGCAAATTTCGAGGACGAAATTTTTTTTTAGGGGGGAAGAGTTGTAAAACCCGAAAATCTAAAACATGCAAAAATTACCAAATTACCCCTGAAACTTTAAAATTTAATTAAAGCTTAATTAAAGTTCCGAATTAATCCCGAATCTCTGGAAACGAACTACAAATCAAGCAAGATAATTTTGAGGCAAGCTCTAATATTTTTACAAAGTACAAAAATGTATTATTTCAACACAAAAATACAATGGCCGAATATTATAATTAAATTACAAAAGTTATAATATTTATTTGTTTTAAAAACACATTTAAGCTACAATTAAATTAAGAAATGTGTTAATTAAGGTAAATTGATCCCTTGGGCTATCAAGGCCGGTATTCTAGCCATAACCCTCCCCCATTTACTCGGTCATAACAATTTATATCAATTCATGAATTATTTCTTCCTTTAAACCCTAATTTTATATTGCCGGCACAAAAAAAAAATCCCACACACTTGATCTGAATTTTCTGAAGCAAAGAGGCATCTTTATGGAGTTCTTCATAGTGCCAAGAAAGTGGGAAAAATAGCTACACATTTCTGGAAGTGCTCGTTTGGTCGTGGTGAATTAATTGGGTCGAAAAACTTGTACCGAGCCTCATAAAATCCATAGCGTGTGATTTCTTGATCGATAATTTTTCTGGTAATTTTCAAGCCCTCTCCTAATTATATATAACGTGGGAAAAATGATAAACTCAGGCCATGCACCATATTTTGATCGTATGGAAATTATGTGTTTTGAAACCCTAAAATCGAATTAAATCTATAAATCATGTATGCAATTTTTCTGGACCAGGTTATTAATTTTTGTGGCTTCTATAATCATCATATAACATCATAAAAATAGTCCTTTGAATTGTTAAAGCTTAAATCGTGAGTTTTGGAATTATTGTATAATCGGGTTTTTGAAAATAAAAGGAGGAATTGTGGAAAAATTATAAAACCCGATCGATCTAGGGTTTCTAATGGATGAAATCTGGAAATAAAGGTGACATAATGATGATAAAATTATTGTATAATGATTGGGATTACTAGGGTTTGATTTTGGTAATGTTTTATAATTACCGATTGGAAAATAATAAGTTAAGGGGGTGTTTTGTAATTATTAAAACTTGTGGGTTATTTTTGTAATATTTTATAGACCTGGGAGAATATGTAAAAATTATAACATGAGGATCTTATTTGTAATTTTGGCGAGATAATGATTTAATTGTAATATTTGTGTCGAATTGAAAATAAATAAAAATAGAGGGACTAAATATGTAATTTCTGGAAAGTTAGAGTCGAATTGAGTAATAAATTATATTCAGGGGGTTATGTGTAATTTTGGTAATTTAATGGCTTAATATGTAATTATTAATAATTAAAGGTTGAAATGGTAAAATTAAAGGGCTTAATATGTAACTTTGATAACTTGAGGGACTTGATGTGTAAATTATAAATACTTAAGGGGGTGTTCGTATAATATGTTAAAATCAGTGTATATTGTGTAAAATTGGAAAACTAAGGGTTTGATGAGTAATTATAAAAGTTATAAGGTTTAAAATGTAACTTATGTAAGTACAAGGGTATAAAATGTAAAGTATGAAAACTAAAGGACTAAAGGTGTAATTCTGGATAACTTGTGAGTGAGAATGAGTTAATGGTGATATTTTCATTTTAAACCTTGAACTTTGGCAAATTGCATTTATAACCCTGAACTATGAAACTTGTCATAATTAACCCTGAACTTGTGTAACTTATCAAAATGAACATGACTTCCATAATAAGCTAACTAATGACTTGACTTGAATTATATCACTTGAATCTTGCTAAATGTGGCAACTTACTAATTATGGAAACCTGCTAAAAATAGAAGTTACTTATAATGGGAAGATAACTGAACCCCTTTTCGTATCTCTGTCTTCTACTCCTTTAGGTTCGAGGAGGGAGTGATCTTGATCCCTGTCAGCTACTCTTGTGTTTGTGCTTGCTATTTGAATAAGGTACAGATATTCTGCTCTTCTTGTAAAGAGCCTTCGTCTCATTTCTGATTTCTGATTCATTGTTATGTTTCCCTTGTATTGTAAACCATAGATTTGAACCTTGGCTTTAACCTTTGTCTTGAACCTTGTTATAAACCTGAACTTGAACCTTGATACACTTGATATGAACCTTTGACTTGAACCCTGCTATGTTTCTTCCGATACTTGACATGACTTGTTCACCCCTGGTAACCTGAATAATTAAGACCTTGGGTACTTGAAGGTTCATAGGATTTTATAACTACTTTTTAGTTATATATGAAGAGGTTTTGAACATTTCCTTAAAAGACTTTTATTATGAAAACTGTTTTAACGATCATTTTATTATAACCATTTAAAAAGGATTTCTTTTAATAAACCATTATGAACCTCCTAGTATTGACCTTCCAGTATTTGACCTTTCTGATATGGACCTCCTGATAATGAACCCCTGCATTTATCTCCTGTATTGAATCCTTATATGAACCCTGATATGATACCTGACATTTGATACCTGGGACTTGACACCTGATAATTTATACCCGAGATTTGATACTTGACCTTGACCCACAGTTTGAGACTACGAGCCAAAATTTGTTCCCTAGCCATGAAGGTAACATGGCCGTGTCTGTGATGCACCACTGGCATGACTAGTGTGTAGCCCTAGTGATTTGGTTACACCGTCCCCATCCTGATTTTGATATGTGCACACTCCTGTTATTATGGCCAATATGATTTGTTTTGGGGGGCGAATGGATGTGATGCGTGGTTTTGTAACCTTACAACAGGTTTTACCTCTCGAGGGATCTCAAGAGGCTTACAACCCACCAGGCAGTGTACCTGACCGATGTAGTATAGTGTAGTGGTAAGTACGGGGGATTGATCGTTCTCCACAGGGAATAGTGTTCGTTAGGTGTGAAAGGCTACTCTAATTAGGTCTAAGGGTTGAGGAAGATTCTTTTTATGTTTTTTTTTTTTTTTTTTTTTTTTATGAAAGCAAGTAAAATCTCGGTTTTGAAAGAGTGGGCGGAATTAGTTGCTAGTCAACTAACCCAAAATTACTACGGATGCAAATAAAATAAATAACTGAAATGAAAATGTGGTGAGAAACTTATGTGTAGAGAAATGTGTTTACTTAGATTTCCTTACTCCCTAACTATCTTTTACCGGTTAATTAGTGTGTATTAGTCGCGTGGATGACGGGTGTATTCCTTAATACCATTCGTGGGGTGGCGTACTTACTTCCCCAACTCTACAAGCTCCTACTTCACTCCTATGTCGAGCCGGTTAGGAAGCTCCTAACATGGGATCACTAGAATTCGCTTGTGCATTAAATACAACCATAAAAACCTTTAGTACGCATTTGGTTCATGTTTCTTAAGACGTTCAAGCAAGTTACCGAATAGGAAGTTAGCCAGTTTTCTTAAGCCTAACATAGATAAACAATCATCCAATACAACTAATAACACACTAATAACCAATAATCAATAGCTAGGTTTCATTAGATCTAAGCAAACACAAGATAAATTTAGCCTAACATGTTAATCAAAAGACAAGAATAAGATAAAATCAAACAACACATAGACATATTGAATGATTAATTGATAACTTATCTTCAATGTAACATGGAAGATCTCAAGGCAAAAAGCCTTGAAAAAGGAGCTAAATTCGTCTTAGGGTTTTCTCCCAAAATTCCACACACTAAGCTCTCCTCTTAATGACAAAAAATTAGAAAACTATATATAGATTTTTGGATCTGACGGCGTCACCTTATGGAGTGTGACGCCGTCACCTCGCCGCTTCTAGGGTTCCCGGATGACCTTCTTGACGCCGTCCCTCTTTAGCTCTTCAAAATCCATTCTGGCTTATCAAGGCTTGACGCCGTCGAACCTTAAACGTGACGCCGTCCCCTTTTGATTTAAGCCGTGACGCCCTTGATCAGGTTAAAGCGTGACGCCGTCAGAATTCACATGCTATTTTCACTGGCTTATCATGAGTAAATTTCACGTCCACTTTTTCTTGCCAAGGCATGACGCCGTCTGGGGTTAATTGTGACGCCGTCAAAGGTAACTTTCAGCCGATTTTTGAGACTTTGCCGTTTTCTTCACTTTTATGCTCCAAAAACGTCCAAAATGCCTCCTTTTCCAGATTTCTCCTCAAAAGTACCTAAAATGACAAAAGGAACGATTTAGGGCGATATTTGATCAAATAAATACGATTTAGGGCTTAAATGACCCCTTAAAAGCGGTACACTTTTCGCTTCATCAAATACCCTTACACTTGAGATTTGCTTGTCCTCAAGCAAATGCGCTTTTATTCTAATTAAAATACAAGTTAGGGGTCATTTAATGCAAACATAAAAGTAATTACAACAAATATTCGTTCCACTTCAATCATAATAAGCACGGAGATTACATACTAGCACCTCACAAGTAGTGTTTAGATACTCACATCTCTCAAGTGTCATCAAAATAAATCTCATAAATGAAAACGGATAATATCTCTCACTACCTGTCATAGCAAATAGATTACCATAGGCTTGGGAAAGGATCGAAAACCTCCTCCACTAGGCGTAAGCACCAAAGATAAACTATCAAATAGGGCTTTTAAATGGGTTATAACGTTAGGTGTAGGGAAAAGGAAAACACGGTTTTGTTGGATACGGGATATTTTACTGGTGGCGAGTTAAAAATCTTGATCAATTACATGTACTATACAATGTTGCTAAGCCAAGACTCGACTCAATCTTAAGCTAATGAAAGAAAATAACAAAATAACAAAAACATAAAACAAACATAAAATGAAACGGGATGGTAGTCCGTATGTTTTTTCTATTTTTCATTTTCTCATTTTTTTTTTGTATTTTTTTTTTTTTTTTTTTGCATACACTTTTGCCCTACCATCCAAAATAATACATCATAGGGGCATTGCATTCCCTTACACTTGAACTTTTACATAACTTTACAAATAACTATTCTAATGACTCGAATTAAGATAATTGAAAAACTTGGAGTACTTTTAAAATATTTAGCACATATGGGGGTAATAAATGATGTTCTTCCCCATTACTCCATTACACTAGTACTTTACCCATGAGTCCCAATCGTCCCAAAACAATATGTACAAGGATATGACTCGACTTAGCAACCATGTAATCAACTAGATAATTAACTTGGGTTTAAACAAATGTTGTAACAATAATGCACAAAAAATGAGTGCATACAAGGTAGGCTAAGGCGATTTGGGTGTACATTTAAGTGGGGTGTAACAAATTCTTCCTTTAAGTAAAATGCTTAAAGGTTGAAACGAAAAGATAGGCTCTGAGGGGTGTACTAGGGGTATCGTGTACTAAAAATGAGTACAACGCAAAGGGTGTGAGAGAATTACTTGACCAATGTAGCCAACGTAATTATAACAAAAACACAGGTGTAAAACAATGGGTTAATCCTAATGCCTTTTATCATGTAGTAAATCTAACTACACGAATGTAGTCTCACTTGTGGCCTCGGAATGGTCCTAACGCAAGTTCTAGAATCTAAGTGCTACCGGTACACACATCATAGCATAATGCTTTTCCTACCAATTCTAGGGGCGAACCTCACATATTTGGGGTGGAAAATTTTTTTAGTGGTACGGTTTTTTTTGTGCTAGTCATATAACTCCTATCCGTGAGACGCTCATTAAGATCAAAGTTTCACTCCTATATGTTGTAAAAAATTTTAAATTTGGCACTAAAATTACCCTAACAAGTATTTCTCTCAGTTTTATTACACATCTACCATTAAACAAACAAAAGTCAAGCGTAATTGTATTCTCTAAAATCGTACTTTTACCCTCCCCTTACACTTAAGATGAACATTGTCCCCAATGTTCAAATAACAAGATGTAAAAGAAAAAGTAAAAGAATGAAATCAAATACTCCCCTGATTCGCTCGGTGGATAATGAAGTTACACGGTTAAATCTTCTTCCAAAGAGAATGTAAAAGCTTCATGACTAATGCATCGCCAAAAGCTTGATTCCATAAACATCTCCTTGTCCAAAATAACCTGTTAAACCTGAGAAAACAAACACGAAAACCTGCATAACATCGGCGGGATAAATCTATATATAAGGATATAATGCTTGTGGAATGATAATTTTGCAGATTCCTGGAGATTATAAGTTGGAGATTTTAATAAAAACTTTTTAAAAACAAAACTTTCAAAAATTTCTGAAAATTAAATCTGACGCCGTCAGGTTATAAACCATGACGCCGTCAGAAATGACCTGACAAAAATTTTCATTTTAAGTTTCCGGAAAATTTCTGGAAAAACCTTTACCTTACTTCCTGGAAATCCTGCAAAACATCATTATGACTCGATACAAGCATTTGACTCAAACAAACACTAATATGTATGTTAATTTAGTATTATTATGATTCATGTTCATTTGTGTTCTAATAAACCGATTTAGATTTCCCTTACACTTATCTTTTGCAAAATACCTTTATATGTAGTTAAGACGAAGTTAAAAACAAAATAAAGCATTTTCACAATTTACTTTTGAACATGAATCAATACTAATAAAAATTAAACACACATACGGAAACAAATAAAAACAAACAATCAAATAAATACACAAAGCAAATAAAGCTTGGGGTGCCTCCCAAGAAGCGCTTTTCTTTATTAACGAGTCTTGTAGCTAGACTCAAAGTCACGTACACTACGTGATTTCTTCATCAAAGGTTATGTCTTCCTCATTGATCATTTCATTACCATTCTCTTGATAATGCTTGACTCGTTGTATATTCACAGTGAATTCTCTATCATCGTCGTCAATCAACACAACGGCTCCGGTTTTAGAGGAGCTCCTTACGGTAAAAGGTCCATACCATCTAGATTTAAGTTTCCCAGGAAATAGCTTTAAGCGAGAATTATATAATAAGACCTTGTCCCCTTCTGAAAACTCCTTGGGTCTCTTAATCCGTTGGTCATGCCATCTTTTCGCCCTTTCTTTGTATGTAATGGAAGATTCATAAGCCTCTAATCTCAATTCATCGAGCTCTTGGAGCTGTAAGAATCTATTTGTTCCCGCAACTGTATAATCCAAATTACAGGCCTTAAGTGCCCAATATGCTTTGTGTTCCAGTTCTACTGGGAGGTGGCATGCCTTGCCATATACCATACGGAACGGGGTTGTCCCGATTGGTGTCTTATAGGCGGTTCGAAATGCCCACAAAGCCTCATCGAGCTTAAAAGACCAATCTTTTCTATTTTGATTAACCGTTTTCTCTAATATTCTCTTTATGGCTCTATTAGTGTTTTCGACTTGACCGTTGGTTTGAGGATGGTAAGCGGTGGAGAATCGGTGAGAGACTCCATACCTTTTCATGACTTTCTCCATTTGTGAATTGCAAAAATGGGTTCCCCTGTCACTAATAAGAGCCTTCGGAATTCCGAACCTAGCGAACAATTTTTTTAAGAAATGAATGACTACCCTAGCGTCGTTAGTCCTAAGGGCTTGTGCTTCCACCCATTTCGAAACATAATCAATGGCCACCAAGATGTATTCATTCCCTCCAGAAGATGGGAATGGTCCCATGAAATCAATTCCCCAGACATCAAAAACCTCACAAACTTGTATATAATTCTGTGGGGCTTCATCCCTCCTAGAGATATTCCCAGCTCTTTGACATGCGTCACAAGTTTGTATCATTCCCTTCACGTCACGAAATATTGTAGGCCAATAGAATCCCGCGTCGAAGACCTTTCGTGCAGTAGTACTTATTCCGTGATGTCCTCCAGATGGACCTGCATGACACTCTTTCATAATTCTGACAGCCTCTCTTTCTGAAACACAACGCCTGATTACCTGATCTGGACATCTTCAAAATAAGAAGGGTTCATCCCAAAAGTAGTACTTTAATTGATTAAAGAACCTCTTTTTTTCATGCCTGCTCATATGCTCAGGAATGACTCTACTTGCCAGGTAGTTAGCATAATCCGCATACCAAGGTTCAGAATCATTTATTGACATGAGCTGCTCTTCAGGAAATGTTTCCCGAATCTCACTCTTGTCAGATTCAGCGAGGCTGGGGTTTTCGAGACGAGAGAGATGATCAGCCGCAAGATTCTCTGCTCCTTTCTTATCACGAATTTCAACATCGAACTCTTGCAATAGTAGGATCCAACGAAGTAACCGTGGTTTAGCATCCTGTTTAGCGAAAAGATATCGAATAGCTGAATGATCCGTAAAAACAACCGTTTTAGAAAGGACAAGATACTGGCAAAATTTATCAAAAGCGAATACCACGGCTAGTAATTCCTTTTCAGTGGTAGTGTAGTTTTCTTGAGCAGGATTCATGGTTTTGCTAGCGTAGTATATTGGCTGAAAGTGTTTGTTAAGCCTTTGGCCTAATACTGCTCCAACAGCATAATCACTAGCATCGCACATGATTTCAAAGGGTAACTCCCAGTTAGGGGTAACCATAATTGGAGCTTGGGTAAGTTCCTGCTTCAATAGATCGAATGCGTCCTTGCACTCTTGAGAGAAGTCGAACGGGGCATCCTTCATGAGCAACTGAGTCATTGGTTTAGCTACCTTTGAGAAATCTTTAATGAATTCTCCTATAGAAGCCAGCATGACCCAAAAAGCTACGGATTGCCTTGACAGTTGTTGGATAGGGAAGTTTGGATATAGCTTCAATTTTTGCCCGGTCTACTTCGATTCCACTTCCTGAAATTTTGTGCCCTAGCACAATCCCTTCTTTCACCATAAAGTGGCACTTTTCCTAGTTTAGTACCAAGTTGGTCTCCTCATAATGTTTGAGCATTTTCTCAAGGTTAGCAAGACAGCGATCAAAAGAATTTCCAAAGACTGAAAAATCATCCATGAAGACCTCCATGCTGTCTTCCATTAACTCATGGAAGATTGCCGTCATGCAACGCTGGAAAGTGGCGGGGGCGTTACATAGTCCAAAGGGCATTCGCTTGTAGGCGAAGGTGCCATAGGGGCATGTAAACGTAGTCTTTTCTTGGTCCTCAGGAGCGATAGGGATTTGGAAATACCCTGAGAACCCATCTAGGAAGCAGTAGTACTCATGCCCTGCTAACCTTTCCAACATTTGGTCGATAAATGGGAGAGGGAATGATCTTTTCGAGTTGCGTCATTCAACTTCCTATAATCGATGCACACACGCCATCCAGTTACTGTTCGTTGAGGTACTAACTCATCCTTATCGTTCTTCACCACCGTCATTCCTCCCTTTTTTGGTACAACCTGTACAGGACTTACCCATGGACTGTCCGAAATCGGGTAAATTAGCCCTGCATCTAGGAGCTTAATGACTTCCTTCTTTACAACTTCCTTTATGTTGGGATTTACTCGCCTTTGAGGCTGCACGGAGGGTTTATAATCTTCCTCCATGAGGATTTTATGCGTGCAGAAAGTAGAGTCAATCCCCTTGATGTCGGCTACACTCCATGCTATAACCCCTTTATATTTTTTTAGAACTCCTAAGAGTTTATCTTTTTGTTCACTTTTCAAGGACGAGCTTATGATTACCGGAAGTTGATCTTCTCCTTGAAGGAAGGCATATTCAAGGTTGTTCGGGAGTTCCTTGAGTTCTAACGTGGGTGGCTCGATGATGGAAGGTTTAAGTTTGTTCTCGGGTTTACGAAGCTCAAGCTGTTCGATTTCTTGTCTGGGATAGAAGGAGACTGCATTCACATCCATAGTCTTTTCCTCCTCTAATATGGGTAAGAAAGCTTCATCTCGCAACCAACCAGCTTCCATCTGTTCATCTATACAATTGTCAATCTCGTCGGATAATTCATCGATTTCTTCGATGAAATACAGTTGATTATCTGCTTCGAGAGAAAGATTCATTGTGTCCTTGATGTCGAAGGTTAAGCTATCGGCCCCCACTCGTAAGGTTAGTTTGCCGTCATGAACATCAATAACAGCACGAGCAGTTGCAAGGAATGGTCTTCCTAGAATGATGGGCACAAGATCATCTTCTTCCATTTCTAGGATGACGAAGTCAACTGGAAATTTAAACTTCCCTACCTTAACCAACACATTCTCGCATATACCTAAGGGGTATTTGACTGATCTATCGGCAAGTTGGATGCTCATACGGGTTGGTTTCAACCCAGAATACCCTAGCTTGAGGAACATGGAGTGCGGCATAAGATTGATGCTTGCTCCTAAGTCGGCTAAAGCATTCTTGACTGAAAGAGATCCGACTGAACAGGGCAAGGTGAAACTACCTGGATCGTCCACCTTCTTTGGTAGCCCTTGTTGAGTCACCACAGAACATTCTTCTCCTAAGGTTACAAGACCCTCGAGCCCTTTTCTGTTGGTGAGCAGCCTCTTGAAGTATGTACTATATTTGGGCATATGATAACATGCATCAAGAAGGGGTATGGTGACGACCGAATTCTTCAAATATGACAAGAATCTTTTATTATCATTTTCGACCTTTTGATTCTTGAGGCAAGATGGGTATGGGACTTTAATGGGTTGCTTGGCAGAAATAGGTGGGGACGGAGTTACCGGAGGGGTTTGCTCGGGATTTTCGTCGTTCACATTACCTTCCTCCTCATGAGGGGTGTCGGGTTCCATGACGTTAGATTGTTGAGCTGGGTAAGGTGGATCCTTAGTAGTTGTTCCAGCACGAGTGGTGATGGCGAGTAAGGGATCTCTTTGAGGTTGGCCAAGGCCGTCGAGAGTGGCGTTGAGCTCTGCGAAATTGGCCCTCACGTCGTTTTGTTGGCTAGTGATGAGGTTGTCGAGACCATTTAGTTGCAGATTCTTCTCAAACGTGAAATGCTCAAGATCATCCTCAAAAGTGCTCCTAACCTTGTAGTCAGGATATTTTCCTCCTCCTTCTTCTCTCACAAGATTTCCCCAAGGGGTGAAATCATTGTTTTGGTAGAAAGTTAAGAGCGAAGGATCATCGAAGATGTCGTGGCTTGACAAGCATGCTTGTGCGGTGGTGGTATCATCTCCGCATTCCTCCACTTCATGCGGGCCACCACATTGGTCACAGATCAAGTATGGGTTTGATAACCGCTTAAGTGGTCGTGACTTGTCTAGATAAGATACCTGATCATTTAATCTACTCACCCGGCTAGCAAAAGGAGGCTCTTTCATGACTTTGGAAATGCTCATGATCGAATCGGGTTCATCCCAGGTATCGTCTTGATCATTCGCGTATTCCTCAATTCTATTCCATCCTTCTTCAACGCTTAGTTTGGCTATTTTTCCTTTTGATGAATTATTAATGCCCAATTGGTCGTTTTTGGAGACACTGTCATAAAAGATTTGGACAAGAAGCCAGAGTTCAATGCCATGATGAGGGACCTGTCTAATTAGATCCTTGAATCTAACCCAAGATTTGTGAATAGGTTCTGCTGGTCCAACATGGAAGCGGAGGATTTCGTCTCTCAACTTTGAAGTTCTTCCTATGGGAAAGAATTTCTCATAGAATTTTGAGATAAGCTGTTCCCATGTGAAGATGGATTCGAAAGGAAGTTGGTTATACCAGTCTCCGGCTCTTTCATGAAGGGTGAAGGGAAAGAATCACAACCGGGAGGTGTCTCTAGTGGCTCCGTCCGTATGGAGGGTATCCACTATTTTCAGGAAGTCCTTGATGTGTTGGATTGGATCTTCAGTTTTCAATCCGTGAAACTTGCATACACTTTGGACCAGCCAAATATCGGTTGCACGCAAGACCCCATCCGTGTGTTCATTTGGAAAAACGATAGCATTGGAAAAACCACGAGGGGTGGGAAAAGAGTAGTCCTTAAGACATTTAGTGATTGGGATTTCGGGAACTTCCATATCGTGATTGGGTTGAGGGCTAGGAGGTGTAGAATGATGATTGGATTCTTCCTCGGAGAGGGCATCATCAAAATTGATCGTAGATGGTTCAGCCGCTTGGTGGAGTCGCCTTAATTTATGCATTTCCCTTTCGGGTTCAGCATAGGGTGCGGCAAGAGTCTTTATCGAGATTCGGCTCCTAGTGATTCTAAGATTAGGGGGGTCATCATCCAAAATTAGGGAATATCCTCCTAAAGTGCGGGTTCTAGGAGGTGGTGGTGGGTTGTTGGGGTTAAGGACATTACCATCTTCCATGATGTCGGATGGTAATGGTTACGAACAAAGACACGAAGAAAATAGATAGACTAAAGAAAACCTAGAAAAAGAAAATAAAAATCTCACTAGAAAGGAATCTAGTGAGTAGACCTAATAGAAATAAAAATTCAACCTAAACAATAACTATTCCCCGGCAGCGGCGCCAAAAACTTGATGCGTGGTTTTTGTAACCTTACAACAGGTTTTACCTCTCGAGGGATCTCAAGAGGCTTACAACCCCACCAGGCAGTGTACCTGACCGATGTAGTATAGTGTAGTGGTAAGTACGGGGGATTGATCGTTCTCCACAGGGAATAGTGTTCGTTAGGTGTGAAAGGCTACTCTAATTAGGTCTAAGGGTTGAGGAAGATTCTTTTTATGTTTTTATATATTTTTTTTATGAAAGCAAGTAAAATCTCGGTTTTGAAAGAGTGGGCGGAATTAGTTGCTAGTCAACTAACCCAAAATTACTACGGATGCAAATAAAATAAATAACTGAAATGAAAATGTGGTGAGAAACTTATGTGTAGAGAAATGTGTTTACTTAGATTTCCTTACTCCCTAACTATCTTTTACCGGTTAATTAGTGTGTATTAGTCGCGTGGATGACGGGTGTATTCCTTAATACCATTCGTGGGGTGGCGTACTTACTTCCCCAACTCTACAAGCTCCTACTTCACTCCTATGTCGAGCCGGCTAGGAAGCTCCTAACATGGGATCACTAGAATTCGCTTGTGCATTAAATACAACCATAAAAACCTTTAGTACGCATTTGGTTCATGTTTCTTAAGACGTTCAAGCAAGTTACCGAATAGGAAGTTAGCCAGTTTTCTTAAGCCTAACATAGATAAACAATCATCCAATACAACTAATAACACACTAATAACCAATAATCAATATCTAGGTTTCATTAGATCTAAGCAAACACAAGATAAATTTAGCCTAACATGTTAATCAAAAGACAAGAATAAGATAAAATCAAACAACACATAGACATATTGAATGATTAATTGATAACTTATCTTCAATGTAACATGGAAGATCTCAAGGCAAAAAGCCTTGAAAAAGGAGCTAAATTCGTCTTAGGGTTTTCTCCCAAAATTCCACACACTAAGCTCTCCTCTTAATGACAAAAAATTAGAAAACTATATATAGATTTTTGGATCTGACGGCGTCACCTTATGGAGTGTGACGCCGTCACCTCGCCGCTTCTAGGGTTCCCGGATGACCTTCTTGACGCCGTCCCTCTTTAGCTCTTCAAAATCCATTCTGGCTTATCAAGGCTTGACGCCGTCGAACCTTAAACGTGACGCCGTCCCCTTTTGATTTAAGCCGTGACGCCCTTGATCAGGTTAAAGCGTGACGCCGTCAGAATTCACATGCTATTTTCACTGGCTTATCATGAGTAAATTTCACCTCCACTTTTTCTTGCCAAGGCATGACGCCGTCTGGGGTTAATTGTGACGCCGTCAAAGGTAACTTTCAGCCGATTTTTGAGACTTTGCCGTTTTCTTCACTTTTATGCTCCAAAAACGTCCAAAATGCCTCCTTTTCCAGATTTCTCCTCAAAAGTACCTAAAATGACAAAAGGAACGATTTAGGGCGATATTTGATCAAATAAATACGATTTAGGGCTTAAATGACCCCTTAAAAGCGGTACACTTTTCGCTTCATCAGGATGCATCCTAGACCTGTCCTATTTGTGATATGTGATATGATATGTGGTGACTGATGATGGGTGCAATCCACGTCTTTCACAACCCTGGGAGCTTGCAACTCCAACCCCTGGAGGTATCCCCTCACCCTGTTCCTGGTATGCTGAGGTCACCCCTCCATACACCCTGATATATGATTTGATTTGATTTGATATGTTTGGGCTCGTAGAGGATTTCTGTTCTCCTGAAACCTTGTAACCTTATGACCTGATACTTGACCTGACATTGGACTTGACTTGGTTTAACTTGGATTTTGGTGGGTTCTGGTTTCATTTACACCTACCATTGTAACCATTCTTAGTTCCTGGTATGTCTGCATAACTCTTTTGTATTCCTTTTCCTGACTCTTGTTACACCTGGTATTATTTCTTTTACTTTGCTATTTCGTTACTACTGCTTTGTTTCCGTTATATCTGTTCACTGAGCTCTCGTAGCTCAGCCGCATTTCTTTTTCCTACGGCAGGTATTTAAGCTAGGAAGCTGGGTTTTGCTTTGGGATGAGAGCAACTTGTGTGAAGTTTAGACCTTGCCATTCTAGTGTGACCATTTGGATATTATTTCTGTTATGCCATTGTTTGGGCATTTTGGATTCTGTTTTGTACTTCGTTATTTCTGTCTTGCACTTGATATAAGTTGTGTTGACTTATTTTCCTTTGAATTTTAATGTTAAGGCTTCCGCTATTTTATTTCTTGAATGCTTGTATCTGATATGAAACCATGTATTTGTGACATCTTTGCCCTTGTCAGGTTGGGGTGTTACAGATAACCCGAATGAGGTGGTGGTTGAACAAAATCCTGATTTGGTGGTGCAAAGTGAGACTGAGCCATTAAAGCAAGTGAGTTTGAAGTTGGTACTGATGAAAATCCTCCACGAGCGGCTCTGTCCTTGTCAACTTCGGATTGGTGATGCTTTAGGTAATCATACAACAACCCATAAGAGGCGTTGTGTAGATTTTTGGCTTGTTGAACAAACGTCACATACTTTCTACCAATCCGATCCGAGACATCCCAGAAACTTAGAGTTCACAGCATTCTTTGGTAACACAATGTTGTGACGATCCAAGTCATTTATGATGTTGGTAAACCGGTGATAGTATGATTCTAAAGATTCCCCAGCTTCAATCGTGAAATGTGTGTATTCCATATAAAGCTTAGATTCCAAATCCTCTTGGTTTAGTTCTGTTTCTTCCATAAGAAGGTGTAGATGCTCCCACATATCCTTTGCTGTCTTTTGGGCATCGATACTCCATAAGAAGGTGTAAACTATTGGTGTTGTCCTTTGTAACACCCCGAAAATCGGGTCCAGCGGAAGCATACATGTCACTGGGGTGCTACTCAATTGGTATCACAACACAAGTACAAAGAACGGTTTTTACCTCAATCATTTAGAAGAAAATTCATTAACAAAAAGTGTTAAATTTACATAGTTCAAAAGTAGTGCGGAAATAAGGCCCATAAATAAACAAAGTGGTCCCAAATAGTTATCAGAGTTGTCTATGACCATGCCCCTTGCCAAGCGCCTCCAAAAATAAGCTATAGCCTTATACCTGAAAATACATGCTGAAAGGGTCAGCTTATGCTGGTGAGTTCATAGGTTTTAGTTTAAAATAGTATGGTTGAACCCAAAGGTTTTCGAGTTCAAATCATCGTTCACAAACAAGTCAAGTCCAACGTAGGCTAACACTGCCTAAGTCATAGTTCCAGAACCAAATCCGCAAATAATAACATAGTCAAACATCTCGAACCATAATCAATCATACAAGTACTACACTCATATAGTGTCACGTAAGTTTAACTGTTACGCTGGCTAGGTCACAAAAGTTCAAATCACAACAATAATTCACTGTAGGTGCACACTACATAAGTCTATAGGCACAGGAGCCCTCGGTAATAATTAGGCACAAAAAGCCCTTGCGTATTATAGTCCTGCACTATCGCAGCTCATAACAATAACTCCGCACAATTGCAGACATGGAATAAGAACCTTAGCCAGCTCGCGTAACAGTTTCATAAACCACAATCACAGTTCAGGCCATGCCAAATAAACAGGTAAGCACATAACGCATTCAAATAGCCAGGTCAGATATATCAGCCAAACAGTACGTTGGAGAAAACAAATCACGTTTCAAGTAAAAACAAGTATTGAGTTTAAGTAGAAAAGAGCATTTATTCTCCCCCAAAATAGTTAGAAAAACCGATAAAAGTAGGGGCCATGAACTCACCTTAGCCATAGAAATGCAAGGATCACAACTGACACGACTGGCATCGAGGAGCAAAACACAACGGTCTCAAGACATACGGCACGACGGTACACGGAGGTACAAGCACAGCGGTACACAACGGTCTAGGATCGGCACAACCTAATACGTATACGATTTACTCAAAATACGGCTCGCACAATAATAAAGTCTATAAAAGACAATGTGTCGTAGTTTTCGTGGATTACTCGATTTCAAAACTTATCAAAAGCTTAGTTTCAACGTTTCGTATGGTGTGGTAAGAAGACATAGACTCGACAGACAACTTACGCCGAAGAGAGGAGACATCAACAAACACGAGAGAATACTGACGAGAATTCATACCAAGGAAGACAACTCTAGACGTTTACGACAAACAAACACCTCAATTCAATTAACTCAGTTTGTACGTTACGACATTTACCCCGTTATCCCCAAATAATTTGTATAAAACATAAACGTTTTATAATAAAAATAAGTTTAACTAATAAAATTAGTTTTTCTCGAGTCGTCGAGACTTGGATTAACCAAAACTGAAATTACAATATTTAACAAGTTTATGTCTCGATATTTTTCTCGTAAATATTAGTTTTGGTTTTATTGAAGATTTTGTGTCCTGTCCGAGTTTAATATATTAAAGTCTTTTCGATTTTAATATATTATACCGTCTCAAGTCTCAAAATGTTCAATGAATCCAATATCTAATGTTGTACGTCCGATAACGATCCATGGTTGTCCAATGTCCAAATATAATAATCAAAATCCGTATTCATAACCAATTCACAATTCCAAGTGTAATTCGAAACGTATCAATCGTCACAAGTAAACAATTTAGTACTTGTTAGTTAATAATATTTTGACACGACATAATCCAAATCCCAATCTCGACACAACAAATTTAATAACTCTTATCATTTTTGACACACTCATAAATAACTCGGGCTCAGCCCAATCAAACCACCAAACGCACCAAGACCGTAACTCATAAATCAAATTCAAAATAAGTATTTCAAAGCCTAGTCAAGAACCACCAATATGACTGTTAAACCCAAACTAAACCAAACAAGCACCCTCGTGGGTGGTTAAGCCGAGACTCAACCAAACGAGGCAACAACCCTTGCGGGTTTCTCTTTTAGACCGAAACAACAAGCATAACGCACCCTCTTGGGTGTACTAGTGAACCGAACAACACCAAAAATAAGAATATAGTAACTCCATTATGCCGAGACCATGGAAGGTCTCGGCTGTGAATCTGCTCGCACAACAAACACGCAAAAACATAAAACCAAGACCAAACTAAGTCTCAAATGGAGACATTAACCGAGACCAAAGACGAAGCAACCAAAGCGGATTAAAATCAAACTCGGTTCATCATAAACAAAACCACTCGACTCAACTCACTGAGTCGACTCAGTGAGTTGGCTCGTTCACAAACAACCACGATATTAAACGTTTTTCAACCACACGAAACTATTATCTCAAAGTTTAATCCGGTTTTTAACTCACGAATTTGTAATCTCATTTCATATAAAGTTTTAAATCCACGACAAACATTAACAACTTAAATCGGTTATATATAAAAGAAAACATATAAAAACCGGCTTTCTCGGTTTTACCATGACGAGAAAGAGAGGAGAGCAAAGCGGTTGTGGCACGTAGTGACTAGAAAAAGAGAGAACGCGGCGGCAGTGGTGGAGGAGGAGGGTTTCTTGGCGCGTGTGATATGGTAGAGGAACGAGGATATCACAAGGATCATTTTGGTGGTAGTGGTGTGGTAGGGTGAGCGGCGGTTGAGCGCCGGTTGCCGGATATGGTGACCGGAAAAATTAGGAGAGGAGAGAGTGAGATGGTGTCGGCTGGAAGAAGAAATAAATGAAACATAACCCTAAAAAAATTATAATAGGAGTATATATAGGCTAGGGTTAGGGTTAGGGTTGGATTAGAAATACCCTAGGGACCAAAGTTGTCTCAATCCAAGTCTAAGGGAAGAGGGATAAAATTTACTGCAGGGACCATAGTTGTAGTTTTTGCTAACTTTCATGAAATAAGGCTCGAGGCTCGTTTAAGATAGCAAACGATCAATTCAAGACACGGGAATTACACCATTGCGCTCCAAATAATTTTTCAAATAAAAACGACTATTCATACGCCTCGTTTCTCATGAATAATAAAATAATCAAAACAAATCGTTGGTTGTGCCAGTACGCGTTGTGTAAAAATTTCACGTTTTGCGAGATAAATTTCACGTTTTATGGTCAAATGAGCTCGGAAAGATTTGTAAATGAGAAACAGGGATAATCTCGTATAGAAATAAGTCTGGAAAAATACGGGTTGTCACATCCTTGGGTAGATCCCTCCGGCTCTGGCGGATCATAGGACGGTTTTTCCTAACCTTAGTCACCTTATAACTTCATGACTATCCTACTGTTGCCAAAAAACAAATCTTTTGAAAATCTCTCAAAGTGTTTGTGATTGTAAAGACATATTTTGTTAACACTTTGAGAGTTTTGTGATTTTCAGAAATACTCCCCCTCAACATGTGTTCATAAGTATTTAAGGTAAATTTGCACATGTCGGGTAGAGTTAGCACTTTTTGAATTGATTGATTTTCAATGAAAATGATCGTTGCGAGACGCGTTTACATCACTAGTAAAACAAGCTTAAAATTATTACCCGTCCAGATCACATTCAAGGAAAACCTCTCGAAATCAGTACATTCTACTTAGACACATCCTTTGCGAGACACGTTTACATCACCAGATAAACTGGCTTGAAATTATTACCCGTCCAGGACATGTCTTTTCGATTACTGACTTTTGTTATCGTCAATTCGAGTGTTCAATTATGAGTCTAGCTCACATGAGATTTCAACTATTATTACCATATTTTAATCATATCTTTATTCTCCCCCTCAAAAATAGCATACTCATGTTGTTTTTGTTAAATTTTTGATTAAAATATGCTCTTTTTGAGGTTTACGGGAAGAATTTCAAGAACTTTTGTTTTCAGAACAAAGATTAGGTTTCAAATACTCCCCCTTAACAAGGGAATACTTGTCCTTATGAGCAGAATTTTGAAAAACATAAAAAAATTTCTGGTTTAATTCTACTCATAAGTAAGAAGCTTTCGCTCCTTTGATCAGGATTGAGGCACTGAAGTGTACATAAGGGTCCTTTCTTTACAAGAACGGGTTGTGCACTGTGATGTGTGCTCTGGATCGACGAAGCCCTCTGGTTGTGTACCGTACACCTCTTCCCCGGAGTTGTCCATTAAGAAATGATGTCTTTACATCCATTTGATATACAGTGATATTCTTGAGAGCAGCGTAAGCCAGGAACATTCTGTAAATACCCGTAAATTTCCAAACATTGCTTTAATAATAAAAATTTAATTATTTTTACTTGACAATCTAATTGGACATTTTTTTGAACATATTTAGTTATTTCAGAAAATTCTTTAATATTGGTAACGGTTAAATTTAAAATTAATCACCGAAGTCAATGACTTTGTTTTTAAATCAT
This sequence comes from Artemisia tridentata subsp. tridentata, assembly GCA_021014915.2. NCBI lineage: Eukaryota > Viridiplantae > Streptophyta > Magnoliopsida > Asterales > Asteraceae > Artemisia > Artemisia tridentata. Next base: position 267,352,144 of record CP139509.1, on the reverse strand, counting down.
TTTTATAAAAACGTTACCGTAAATATAATTTTTGTATTTTTACAAACCGACAGACCACACTTTAAAATTTGACTCAACGGGACACGGGGTGCACGAGGCATTAATAAAACAAAGTCTCCTCTTCTAATAAAAACACCAACCGCCCCACCAATTCAGTATAGACTTTATCCCCTTTCTGCTCTCTCTCCCTTAACTTCTCCCTCCTCTTTTTCTGATATACCTCGATAGCACCCATCCCATCGCCATCATGTTTATACATTTTCTCCTCTTCCCAAATAAAATCACGGGATCACTTAGGAACCCCCATTAGAAAGAGACATTTGCTCAAATCAACCTACACAAGAAACCCACCAAGAAAGCTTGGTCAAAATTACCCTTTCTTTCTCTTTTTAATCGACTCGATTTCAGTAGGATAAGGCACACACACACTCATATCTCATCACCCACTCACCTCTCACTAGGGTTTTCCAGCCGCCCCTCAAGTTCTGACCAGATTTCGGCTATCCCGAGTTGGAGACGCGCCACCACCTCAGTAGCAGCCTGCCACACCTTCCTCCCCTCTCGTCCGTCCGTGTGGTATAACGATCTCCGTTTATATATATATATATATATATATATATATATATATATATATATATATTGTTATTTATTAACCGAGTTTATGGGTATAATTCATTTTGTTATAGTTTTTGTGGAATTTAAAACTTGGATTCAAAATCGGATTAAAAACCTGATTAACAAATGAATATACTGTGTGGAAATCTTGAATGGGAATGATGTTTGTGTGGTTGTTTTTGGATTCGGATCGGGTCAGCCAACCCAATTTCTGTTTGTGTTCATCATTGTGAATTTTTTTTTGGTGATGTTTGATTAGCTCGTTTTAGGGTTGTGGGTTATTATTTTAGCTTTGGTAAGAATTCTTATTTGGGTCTTGTTGTACTCAGTTCGTTAAACCACAAGAGGGTGTGTTGATCTTGTGTGTCTCACTTTCGGTGTTAATCTTGTGTGTCTAATTTTCGGTGTCATTCTTATAATGAAAGAAAAAAAAAGGGGATATATATATATATAATAAAAAGGGTGCGTTACTTTCACTGGGAAATTTCAACATGGAATGTATATAAGAACTAGCATTTGAATATGTGGAAGTTGTATTAAGGGTGCGTTAAAAATCAGTTGAAATAGGGTGCGTATGGTTTTGAACATCTCATTCTAAAGGTAGGCTAAATAAAATTAACAAACTTAAGATTTAAACACTGTCATCAAAATGAATAAGATCATGAATATAGGAAACATAATTGTTATTCAATATAAGGGAGCGTTAGGCTGAGACAAGGGCTCAATCCCATATGAAAAATGGAGTACATATAAATATAGTTGGGTTAAAAGAAGTGTTGGGTTGGACTAAGATTTGAGAAATTATATGTTGGGCTTGCGCGTTGAGCCGTAAATAGTTGTGTGCCGAGCCCGTTTGATTTATGCCAACAAGAGTAGGTTTGGTTGGACAGTAAAGTGTAAACATTAATTATTTGGGAATGAAATCCACGCGATTAAAATAAACTACTAACGAATCACAAAACCCGACCACTAATAAACACATTTTTATCAGCGACTATTTGGGTCTAATATGCAATAATATTGATAAAAATTGAACAAGACATTATTAAATGGATTGTCAAACATTGTGTCGAAAGTTATATGGGGTTAACATTTATAGTCGTCACATATAAGATTAGCTATTGAGGAAGGGTGTATCAAATTTTAGGGGAATGAAGATGAATGCGCTGATAATATTACTAATCATCTAAATAACTTAACATATAATTAACGGACTTTGTTTAGACCATAACAAACTTGACACAATGGGCTAATTATTTTTTTGAGTGTTGACTAATTTAACTTGATAAATTTGGACAAAATAAATATTTTATCCGGACACTTAAATACAGGATAAGATCAATGAACCCTTTAACATATAGGACATTTCTAGACTAGACGACTAATAAATATCCTAAAAAGTAAGATGAATTATTGGCCTTATTAAAGACTTGACGGGGAAACATTGTTTTGAGGAAACTGAGTTTTTACTTAAAATCACGACAACTTTTGAAAATTTTATAAATGAACACGACAGGATTTATAAATTTCTAAACTTATACTTTAAAGATTCAAAAACATTTTATCTAATAAAAACCCGACAATAATCGAAACTTGTAACTATTAACATGAAAAACATTTACTATTTAATATACCAAATTTAAGTTTATAACTTAAAATATCTTTCCAAAACTATATTAATTATTTCCAAACTATATGGGGTTATTGGGTAGACACCGAAACATATTAATTAACTTAGTTATATACATTCTCCTTTTGTCACCATTTTCCTTGACTTCGTCTATCATTCTTTCCTCGACTCAAATTCCTATCCATACCTTTCTCGACTGTGTCGATTTCCTATTCCTTTTGGTGTAAGTAATTTTGAGTCTATGTTTTTACCACCACACGAAACATTAACGCTAAACTTATACAACCTTTAATATAAATAATCCACGAAAACTAAAACTCTCGTCCTTCCAAGATTCTTTATCGTTCGAGGCGTATTCTAAGATAAATATATGTATTAGGTTGTGCCGATCCGACACCATTGTGCCATTTTCCCAATATCGTTGTTTTGCCCTTGATGCCAGTTGTGATATTTGTGCATTGCTGAAAGCCAAGGTGAGTTCATGGCCCCCACTTTTACTTGTTTTATAACTGTTTTGGGGGAGAGTACATGCTTGTTTTTAAACTGAATGCATGCATATACATAAACTCATAACTTGTTTTTATCAAAAGACATGAATTATTTGATTGTTGAAGATGTTATCTAATTGACCAATATTACTGAACTTGTTATGGACCAACACTATTTTACCAAATTATTGCGTAGTTAGCCTAAGACTCTAGAACCCATTATTATGCCCGCCTTCATGCACTGTTAATTCCGGTTAGGAAGCGCGATTAATATAAATAGATCTATTGGGGTGACTCCCTCGTTCGGTTGGCCAGAAGGGTCAATGTGGGCGTATATTAAGTCGGATTGCGAGTGAATTGGGTTAAGCACTCGCTTAGGGCCCCATTGTTATTATTGATGTGCTAGGTTATAGCGAACTGAACGGTCGAGCTTCGGTTGCATGAATTTAGAGCTAGCGCAATAGAACATTAAAACTTGAGACACATATCCTACCCATGGTTCACATTACTAATTTTGATCATAAAGCATGCATTAAACTTTGATACCATAACATGTTGAGCAGGGTATGCTCATAGAACTTTTATTAAATTTATATCATAATTACTGTTTTATCATAAACCTATGAACTCACCAGCGTAAGCTGACCCTTTTTAGCATGTATTTTCAGGTTTAAGGTGATAATTTAGTGGCGAAGACTTTTGGCAAGGCATGACATATTTATAAAAGACTCTGATATATGTGGGACCACTTGAAATCTTTTATGGGCTTATATTTACGCACAAATTTTGAAATGTTGTAAACAAATAATTTTTTGAATATGAAATCTAATTTAAACGGTTGAGTTAAAACTGTTCTTTATACTTTGTGTTGTGATACCAATTGTGTAGCACCCCAGTGACATGTATGCTTCCGCTAAACCAGATTTTGGGGGTGTTACAGATTGGCATCAGAGCCTAGGTTATAGAGAACTGGGTATTTTTCAAACCTAGACTATAACCACTTTTACAAAAACAAAACTCTATGACTGACACATGCCTGCCTGCCTGCCAATGCCGCCTGCCTTGCTCATGATAAGACATATTCTTTTAAAAGTAAGGGATATATTACTGGTGTAACTAAGCTGATTATTAGTAAGGGATATATTACTAGTGTAACTAAGCCGACTATTCCAAAATTTATTGAACCTCGGTGGAATATAGACTGATCACCTATATTCGACCAGGGACAGTGGGACATAGCTTGATCACCTATGTCTGACTTAGAGGTAAATTTTGCAATACTCAGAGTAGTTGTACTAGAAGTTATTCCCTAATTAATTGGTAATTGATTGGTGAAGGTCTCAAAACTTTGTGTGTGTACATAATCATTGCATAGCATAAGCATTACTGGCATCATAACACCTTACAAAACCTTATATAACCGGCACCACTATACTTCCCCATTCATCTGAGATTTATGTTGCTGCCGTCTGACCATGATTTGCATCAGGTCGGTTAGACCCGATGAATATCGTTTAAACCCGAGTTGCTCATTTGTAACTCCTCAAGATCGTAAAAAGCCATCCGAGCTTATTGCAGCGTTTGGAATTAGTTCTGACTATGTTTGAATTTGGCCCTCCGGCACCACTTATATGGAATCCCTGTTGCTGCCGTCTGCCCGTAATTTGCATCAGCTCAGGTTAGACCCGATGAGCACCATTTAAATCTGAGCTGCTTATTTGTGACTCCTCGAGATCGTAATAAACCATTTGAGCCTATTGGAGCATTTGAAATCGGCTTTGGCTATGTTTGAATTTGGACCCTTAAACCGTAATACATCCGACACCACTATACTTCGCCATTTATATGGAATCCCTGTTGCTGCCGTCTGCCCGTAATTTGCATCGGCTCAGGCTAGAACCGATGAGCATCGTTTAAATCCGAAATCGTATTAAACCCATTGGAGATTATTGAAGCGTTTGGATTCGATTTAGGCTACGTTTGGAATTGATTTTGGCTACGTTTGAATTTGGACCTCAAACCAAGATACTTCGCCATTTATATAAAATCCCTGTTGCTGTCGTCTGCTCGTAATTTGCATCGGCTCAGGCTAGACCCGATGAGCACCATTTAAATCCAAGTTGCCTATTTGTAACTCCTCGAGATCGTAATAAGCCCATTTGAGCTTATTGGAGCGTTAGAATTGGTTTTGACCATGTTTAAATCTGGACCCCATTCCAGATTTGAAATTATTATTCAGCGTTGTTTTGTTGTGTTTTCGTTATAGCCGCCTCCACCTCAACCCTACCCTCAACCGATGTTGTACTTTCCGCGTTAAGTACTTAGAACGCTACTTAGACAACCAACGGATGGCTAGTAGCAATCAATATCCTCCTTTAGAGTCGTACTCTGAAATCGCAAAACCCCTCATCCGGCGAGAATTCTATGACCGATGGAAACCTTAAGACTTTAAGGAGTAACCTAAACCGCGTTCCTTAGGACAACCACCTAAATTCTCCTCTCGTCCCTCGGGAATATCAGCTAATTTTGCTACCCTCTCAAAGGATAATAAACCACGTCATCATGCCCTTCACCACTCTAAATTAGAACATGTACCTCACCAAATCACTAGCAAACAACCTTGGTACCCTCCCACCAACAATAGGAAAAGCGTCCAACTCCAAATCAAACCTTGAAAACCAGTCATCGTGCTTTTCTACCACCTTAAATCAGATCCCCTATCCTATTAAACCAACTTCGGACACCATTGTAACCCACCAAATCACAACAAGGGGAAAATCGATAGCAGACCACCTAGGTTCCCTCCCGCCAACAAAGAGAAAACCCTTAAATAGCCAAATGAGACCCAAACCTGTTGTGAATACCAACATCTCTTCCCAGACACCAAATTTATCGAATAACCTAAACCGAAATCCGGGACGGATTTCGCGATAAGGAGGGTAGACTGTAAATACCCGTAAATTTCCAAACATTGTTTTAATAATAAAAATTTAATTATTTTTACTTGACAATTTAATTGGACATTTGTTTTGAACATATTTAGTTATTTCAGAAAATTCTTTAATATTGGTAACGATCAAATTTAAAATTAATCACCAAAGTCAATGACTTTGTTTTTAAATCATTTTTATAAAAACGTTACCGGAAATATAATTTTTGTATTTTTACAAACCGATAGACCACACTTTAAAATTTTACTCAACGGGACACGGGGTGCACGGGGCATTAATAAAACAAAGTCTACTCTTCTAATAAAAACACCAACCGCCCCACCAATTCAGTATAGACTTTATCTCCTTTCTGCTCTCTCTTCCTTAACTTCTCCCTCCTCTTTTTCTGATATACCTCGATAGCACCCATCCCATCGCCATCATGTTTGTTCATTTTCTCCTCTTCCCAAATAAAATCATGGGATCACTTAGGAACCCCCATTAGAAAGAGACCTTTGCTCAAATCACCCTTCACAAGAAACCCACCAAGAAAGCTTGGTCAAAATTACCCTTTCTTTCTCTTTTTAATCTACTCGATTTCAGTAGGATAAGGCACACACACACTCATATCTCATCACCTACTCACCTCTCACTAGGGTTTTCTAGCCGCCCCTCAAGTTTCGACCAGATTCCGGCTATCCCGAGTTGGAGACGTGCCACCACCACAGTAGCAGCCTGCCACACCTTCCTCCCCTCTCGTCCGTCCGTGTGGTATAACGATCTCCATTTATATATATATATATATATATATATATATATATATATATATATATATATATATATATATATATATATATATATATATTTATTTATTAACCGAGTTTATGGGTATAATTCATTTTGTTATAGTTTTCGTGGAATTTAAAACTTGGATTAAAAACCTGATTAACAAATGAATATACTGTGTGGTAATCTTGAATGGGAATGATGTTTGTGTGGTTGTTTTTGGATTCGGATCGGGTCAGGAAACCCAATTTCTGTTTGTGTTCATCATTGTGAATTTTTTTGGTGATGTTTGATTAGCTCGTTTTAGGGTTGTGGGTTATTATTTTAGCTTTGGTAAGAATTCTTATTCGGGTCTTGTTGTACTTAGTTCGTTAAACCCCAAGAGGGTGTGTTGATCTTGTGTGTCTCACTTTTGGTGTTAATCTTGTGTGTCTCATTTTCGGTGTCATTCTTATAACGAAAGAAAAAAAAAGGGGATATATATATAATAAAAAGGGTGCGTTACTTTCACTGGGAAATTTCAACATGGAATTTATATAAGAACTAGCATTTGAATCTGAGGAAGTTGTACTAAGGGTGCGTTAAAAATCAGTTGAAATAGGGTGCGTATGGTTTTGAACATCTCATTCTAAAGGTAGGCTAAATAAAATTAACAAACTTAAGATTTAAACACTATCATCAAAATGAATTAGAACATGAATATAGGAAACATAATTCTTATTCAATATAAGGGAGCGTTAGGCTGAGACAAGGGCTCAAGCCCATACGAAAAACGGAGTACATATAAATATAGTTGGGTTAAAAGAAGTGTTGGGTTGGACTAAGATTTGAGAAATTATATGTTGGGCTTGCGCGTTGAGCCGTAAATAGTTGTGGACCGAGCCCGTTTGATTTATGCCAAACAAGATTAGGTTAGGTTGGAAAGGAAAGTGTAAATACTAACTATTTGGGAATGAAATCCACGCGACTAAAATAAACTACTAACGAATCATAAAACCCGACCACTAATAAACATATTTTTATCAGCGACTATTCGGTTCTAATATGCAATAATATTGATAAAAATGGAACAAGACATTATTAAATGGATTATCAAACATTGTGTCGAAAGTTATATAGGGTTAAGATTTACAGTCGTCACATATAAGATTAGTTATTGAGGAAGGGTGTATCAAATTTTAGGGGAATGAAGATGAATGCGCTGATAATATTACTAATCATCTAAATAACAACTTAACATATACTTAACGGACTTTGTTTAGACCATAACAAACTTGACACAATGGGCTAATTATTTTTTTGAGTGTTGACTAATTTAACTTGATAAATTTGGACAAAATAAATATTTTATCCGGACGCTTAAATACAAGATAAAATCAATGAACACTTTAACATATAGGACATTTCTAGACTAGACGACTAATAAATATCCTAAAAAGTAAGATGAATTATTGGCCTTATTAAAGACTTGACGGGGAAACATTGTTTTGAGAAAACTGAGTTTTTACTTAAAATCACGACAACTTTTGAAAATTTTATAAATGAACGCGACAGGATTTATAAATTTCTAAACTTATACTTTAAAGATTCAAAAACATTTTATCTAATAAAAACCCGACAATAATCGAAATTTGTAATTATTAACATGAAGAACATTTACTATTTAATATACTAAATTTAAGTTTAGAACTTAAAATATCTTTCCAAAACTATATTAATTATTTCCAAACTATACGGGGTTATTGGGTAGACACCGAAACATATTAATTAACTTATTTATATACGTTCTCCTTTTGTCACCATTTTCCTTGACTTCGTCTATCATTCTTTCCTCGACTCAAATTCCCATCCATACCTTTCTCAACTGTGTCGATTTCCTATTCCTTTTGGCGTGAATATTCTTGAGTCTATGTTTTTACCACCACACGAAACATTAACGCTAAACTTATACAACCTTTAAAATAAATAATCCACAAAAACTAAAACTCTCGTCCTTCCAAGATTCTTTATCGTTCGAGGCGTATTCTGAGATAAATATATGTAATAGGTTGTGCCGATCCAACACCATTGTGCCCATTTTCCCAATATCATTGTTTTGCCCTTGATGCCAGTTGTGATTGTTGTGATATTTGTGCATTGCTGAAAGCCAAGGTGAGCTCATGGCCCCCACTTTTACTTGTTTTATAACTGTTTTGGGGGAGAATACATGCTTGTTTTTAAACTGAATGCATGCATATACATAAACTCATAACTTGTTTTTATCTAAAGACATGAATTATTTGATTGTTGAAGATGTTATCTTATTGACCAATATTACTGAACTTGTTACGGACCGACACTATTTTACCAAATTATTGCGCAGTTAGCCTAAGACTCTAGAACCCATTACTATGCCCGCCTTCATGCACTGTTAATTCCGGTTAGGAAGCGCGATTAATATAAATAGATCTATTGGGGTGACTCCCCCGTTCGGTTGGCTAGAAGGGTCAATGCGGGCGTATATTAAGTCGGATTACGAGTGAATTGGGTTAAGCACTCGCTAAGGGACCCATTGTTATTATTGATGTGCTAGGTTATAGCGCACTGAACGGTCGAGCTTCGGTTGCATGAACTTAGAGCTAGCAAAATAGAACATTAAAACTTGAGATACATATCCTACCCATGGTTCACATTACTAATTTTGATCATAAAGCATGCATTAAACTTTGATATCATAACATTTTGAGCAGGGTATGCTCATAGAACTTTTATTAAATTTATATCATCATTATTGTTTTATCATAAACCTATGAACTCACCAGCGTAAGCTGACCTTTTTTTGCATGTATTTTCAGGTTTAAGGTGATAATTTAGTGGCGAAGACTTTTGGCTGGGCATGACATAGTCATAGAAGACTCTGATATAATTGGGACCACTTGAAATCTTTTATGGGCTTATATTTCCGTACAAATTTTGAAATGTTTTAAACAAATCATTTTTTGAATATGAAATCTAATTTAAATAGTTGATTTAAAACCGTTCTTTATACTTTGTGTTGTGATACCAATTGTGTAGCACCCCAGTGACATGTATGCTTCCGCTAAACCATATTTCAGGGGTGTTACGCATTCGAACGGCCTTAAGTCTTGCCACTGGTGCAAAAGATTCATCGAAGTCGATTCCTTCCTCTTGACTGAAACCTTTACCCACCAACCGAGACTTGTTACGAATAACCGTGCCATCCGCATCCAACTTATTCTTCCATATCCATTTCAGCCCGATGACGTATACCCCATCTGGTCTTTCTACTAATTCCCAAACCTCCAATCTCATGAATTGATCAAGTTCCTCTTGCATCAACTCAATCGAATTGTCGTAGGTAAGGGCTTCTTTAATGTTTTTGGGTTCTGACTGATAAACGGTGAGTGCATAAATGCAAGTTTCACCGTCTGTGTGGAGGCGTTTACGTGTCATGACCGGGTTTTCTAGGTTGCCAATCACGTTCACTAGAGGGTGATCCTTAGTCCATTTGTGGTTTGAAGGGTAGTGTTGAAAATTCTAATGTATATTTGACGGATCCAAATTGCTCGTTGAAGACTCGGCAATATCAGGAATGGTGGGAGCCGAAGCAAATGGATTGAAGAACGCATTGCCGTCATAATCTGCTGGTGTGGATACTTCAGAAGAATGTAGAGGGGGATCTTCAGCTGCAGTCGCAGTGTTAGAAACTGTTTGTTCTAGTGATGATGATGTTTCCGTTGGAGGTGCATCTTTAGCAACTGTTGTTGTGGTAGTTACTGGTGTATCAGGTGCTTGATTATCGATGGGTTGTTGTACAGCGGAACTTATGGATACATCAGAAGCACGACTAACGATAGTATCATCAAATAGCAGAGCAAACAAATCTTCTAAGTCTTTGCGATTAAGAGAAAGGGGTGCAGCTGAATGATCTAGGAAGTTTAGACGGTTAGATTCGGGTCCTAAGCTGTTTTGCTCAGAAGCCATATCGGTGAGCTCATCAAAATTAGCATGTATAGTCTCCTGAATCTCTCGGGTACGACGGTTCCAGATTCTAAACCTTTCAAATTCTCGCAATATCCATCAAAAATCCCGATGTCCGCTTTGGCTTTTAACTTTCCAAGGTCATCATGATCATTCATTGGGTAACAGAGAGCCCCAAAGACATGAAAGTAATTTATGTTTGATTTTATGCGGTGAACAATTTCATATGGAGTTTGGTGTGCCTTTTGGTGATCATACATCTGTTTTGGGTGTAGCAGGTGGTTGAAACGGCTTTCGCCCTGAGATAATCTGGTAGTTGAGCATTGATCAACATCATTCTTGCAGCTTCCACTAACGTTCGGTTTCATCTTTCGACCACTCCGTTCTGTTCTGGGCTGCGTGCAAGTGATGTTTGATGTTCAATACCCACTTTCTCATAATACTCCCGAAGATTCTGATTCTTAAATTCAGTTCCGTTGTCTGTTCGAATTTTTCTGACGGTGTTGCGTAGCTGAACCTGAATCTTTGTGAGAAAGGTGATGATCATCGGAGGAGCTTGATCTTTGGTGCGAAGAAAGTAGATCCAAGTCCATCTCGAAAAGTCATCTACGATTACCAGTATATACCGCTTCTCATTGATAGTCTGAACACGCATGGGGCCACAAAGATCCATATGCAGAAGTTGAAGTACATGATCCGTACTGTGCTCAGCTTTTGAAGGAAAGTGAGCACGAGTACTCTTCCCTTGTTCACATGCTGGACAAAGGTGATCTTTGGCGTATCTGAATATTGGAAGACCATCGACCAACTTTTTACGAGCAAGCTCGGTCATTGTTTTGAAATTCAGGTGAGACATACGTTTGTGCCATAGCCATGCTTTGGTGGAATGAGCCTTGGATTGTAGGCAAATCGGAGAAGAAGCGGTCATGTCTGAGAAGGAGATAGTTTAAAGACTGTTTCCGCGTTTTCCTTTCATAAGGTCGTTCCCTTAGAGGTCTCTAACAAAACACGTTTCTCCCGAAAAGCCACTTCCAAGTCACCATCGCAAAATTGCCCGACGGAGAATAGATTATGACCTAGGCCTTCCACGTAGTATACACGACTGATTTCGATGTTCCCGTTGACATAATCACCATATCCCATGATAGCAGCGAAATGATCATTCCTGAACCTGATAGTGCCTATGAACTTCGCGACGAAGTTTACTAGAAGCTTTAAGTTGCCTGTCATGTGCCGGGAACACCCGCTATCAACAATCCATAGTACAATTTGAATCACCTGCATCACAAGAAGACACAGATGGAGAGTTTGTAACGGTGGATCCCGTTGGGTTAGTAGCACGGTTGTTATGCATCTTTGGTAACCAAGTAAAAGTAGGTTTATGCTGTAACCAACGCTGCCATACCCAACTATTTTCTGCTCTCTTCCTAGTGTATGCACTTGGTGATGGGATTGTGTTAGTGGCAACTACAGTCTTTTCAACGGTGGTCTTAGAAACTACTTTTGGCGGTTTTCCTAGGATTGACTTAGCAGCGGTAGTGGGCCTAGAGGAAATGTCAGTAGTACGTTTCTTTCTACGAGACAAAAGGGTTTGTGCAATGCATTTTTGATGATTACCAGACAACACACTAGTACGACAGAACACGCAATAAGCATCCACAATAACATCATTAAAAACATTCAAAGATTTAGCATTCGTTACATCATTTTCAGAATTACACTTTGACAAGTTGGATTCTAATTTAGACATAACATGCGTCTTATTTGATTTCCTAATGTGAACTTCTACTGCTTCATCTTTAGGTGAGCCGCTCTTAGGTAGCCAGACACTAATCTTCTTGTTGGTCTTTTTGGTCTTTGATCTGCTAACTATAAGAGGGGTGCCTAATCCTGTAGAAGTGGAAGCATGCACATTAGTGGTCTGTGAAGATGCTTTCTTAGGTGTTGCCTCTACTTGATATATTCCTGGAGCAATCACATTCTTTTGCACAAATTTTCCTTTTTCAAGTAGTTGGAGTTTCGCTTTCAGCTAAAGGATGATGTGATTCTTCTCTTGAATTTTACAATCCAATTCCCGATTTAGTCGAACAGTGTCATTTCTGTTTTTGCAAATTTCATCAATGTCCTTTTCTTGTTCAATAATTTGACTTTTTAAAACAGCATTTTCTTTTTCAAGAGTTTGAATTTTAGACTCATGACTGTTTTGAAAGGACAATGACTCTTTTTGTTTTTGAAATTTTAACTCAAAGTTAAGACTTTGAGCCTGACACCATTGCAACTTTGGGTTTAGATGGAAAATCTTGTTTGAAAGTTTTTGTTTCACATCACCATTGACTTGTCTAAGTCTCTCATTTTCTTTTCTCAGATTATCAATCTCAACTTTCAATATCTCAATTGTAACACAGTGATCATCAACAAGCAATTCATTGCACGACAGATAAATGGAATTCATAATCACATAAATCACATCAGAACTTAAAACATTCGTCAAGAGTCGATCTGAATCTTTTTCCAAAGCTTTCTTTTGACATTTTTGGTTTGCAATCTTGTTATCTTTTGCTTTGAAAATGCTCATCATTGATGCAACTTCCGATTGAAGTTCCTGCTCCCACTCTGTAGCATAAAGTCGTAGGTGTTTGAAATGTGGCAAAAATTGCTTTTGAAAAACTTATCTCTTTTCTTTCTCATAAGGAGAGAGAAAAGTAGAGACTTTGATTTCAGAATTGCGTTCAATTGCGTCTTCCAAAAGGTTTATGTCATCCATGAATGTTTTGAAATATTTAAGGATGCGACATTGTTTTGGCATTTGTGGAACGACACCTGGATTTGGTAAAGGTCCATTGACTTGTGCTACAGTAGTTACTGGACCAACTTCAGAAGAAACATTTATTTCAGTTAAAGACCATGTTTGTTCTGATTTATCTTTTTGAGGTACAAAATTTTCACTAATATGAGGTGCTTTTGAGTAATCATATGGTTTGTTATAATAGACACAACTCAATTTAGATCGACTCTCATCCTCGTGTTCCATTTCCTCTTCATTATCATACACAACAACACGCTGGAAAGATTCATCAAACAAGTATTCTGCACTGTACAACTTGGGATTTTCCTTGAGTGCCTTTTGTAAAAAACGTGGTTGATCACTTCCAATTGCAAAGCCATATCCTTGGGGATTTGGTTTGATAGTTAGTTTTTGAATTGTGGTTACAAATCCACCCGTTTTATACACAACATTTTGAAATTCTTTAAGTTTGGATTCTAACGCAACAATTTCCTCAAGATATGAGTCAACACGTTTCCTTGAATTTTGTTTTTGTTCAAAAAGATCATCTTTACAATTTTACAACTCTGTTTTAGTTTTAGAAAGCTCAGAGTGTAAAATGTCAACTTATTTTTGAAAATCTAATCGTTCTTGTTCTTTTTGAGAAATCAAATCATTTTTAGAAACGGTTAACTCATGTACTTGATGTTCTAAATCTTTTACCTGCACATATGATTGTTGGAATGCAACCTCAAAGCTTTTCTCTCGTTGTTCTTTATTTTCAAAATTTGATAGTTGAAGTTTGTAGCACTCAAGGTCCTTTGTTAACAATGCAACTTTTGCTTTTAGATTCCGATTAATATCATTGCATTTATCAACTTGGGATTTTTGAGCATTTAATTGTGTTTGGGTGGTCAACAGCAAGGTCATAAGCTCTGGATCTGTATCATGCATAAGATCATTTTGTTCAATGTGATCATGATTGTCATCATCAAAAGGATCATCAAATGAAACAACGGGGTTAATTTGATCTTCATCAAATGTAACAACGGTGTTTATTTGATCATCGTCTTGAGAGGATAATGATGAATCATTTTGACCAATATTTTCTTGTACAGATGAAGATGCAGTGGGTGATGCAATCTCATGAATAAGACATTCAGATTCAGGTACCTGAGATAAGCCGTCGATATCATAGACCGAGCCTATCTCACCCATATGCATTTCTTGCATGTTTACCATCAACATTACAGCTGCATTTGCCTCAAGATCTTCCATGTCGTCGTTTGAGAATGCATTTGCCATAAAGTTGTGCTCTTTCTCGGTCAAAGTGCCACCAGCTTCATCTTTCAAGGCCAGAAGAAGAGCTTCCTTGTGATAAGCACTGCCCATTGTCCGTGGCTTGGGGCATGCATTAGCCATGTGACCATTCCCACCACAATTATAGCATGTAATTGTTGTGTTTGCAATCTCTTTCTTCTCTGTTCCAGCAATCTGAGCCCTCCTTTGTGAATTACCCATGTTGTTTCTTTCACTTCCTCCTGAACTGAACCTTTGACTACTTGAATTCCCCATATAATTTCCTGAACCAAATCTCCTGGAAGCCCTGTTTTAGATTTCAACCCTTCCATCATTAACAACTGCCTGATTCCTTGTGTTGGATGAAGATCGGAGACGGTTGTTAGATTTGTTTGAGAACTTGCTAAAAGCTCTAGCGATCAACGCAAATCCTTCATTCAGTGAGTTAAAAGCATCATCTTCATCATTGTCAACGTTGGAGTACATCATAGAGTCAGTGTTGTCGTATGAAACCAGTTGATTATCAGAATATTGTGAGGGTGCTTCGTATGGGACAAGTTGGTTTGAAGGTTGTGAGGGATAACCCGAATGAGGTGGTGGTTGAACAAAATCCTGATTTGGTGGTCCAAAGTGAGACTGAGCCATTAAAGCAAGTGAGTTTGAAGTAGGTACTGATGAAAATCCTCCACGAGCGGCTCTGTCCTTGTCAACTTCGGATTGGTGATGCTTTAGGTAATCATACAACAACCCATAAGAGGCGTTGTGTAGATTTTTGGATTGTCGAACAAACGTCACATACTTTCTACCAATCCGATCTGAGACATCCTAGAAACTTAGAGTTCACAGCAATCTTTGGTAACACAATGTTGTGACGATCCAAGTCATTTATGATGTTGGTAAACCGGTGATAGTATGATTCTAAAGATTCCCCAGCTTCAATCGTGAAATGTGTGTATTCCATATAAAGCTTAGATTCAAATCCTCTTGGTTTAGTTCTGTTCCTTCCATAGAAGTGTAGATGCTCCCACATATCCTTTGCTGTCTTTTGGGCATCGATACTCCTGAAGATAGGATTGGGAATCCCTTGGAGTATGTAAGACATGGCTAACTCATTAGCCTCTTGCTAAAGAACTTGTTTGTTTGTGAGATGAGCTAGAGGAATAGGGGTTGTTGTTGCTTCTCTTGGAGGAACATTATTTGGATCTGCAGGAATAGTTGTTGTAGGAACTGGGTATGGTCCATCAATGATAACCTTCTTCAGATACTTTCCATGAGGTTTCTTTAGCTCGATAAACGGGAGAAAACGACTGGACCACTGACATAATTCCCTGGTGTTAGCATTGGTGGTGTGTCCAAAGACCCTGCTTCATGTCTTGACTGTTGACTGCTTATAGCTTCGCACATTTTGTTAAACCAGTGTGGTTCTCTTGAAGGAGGTTGGTAAGTTTGCATCGGTTGTTGAGGGACTTGTTGTTGTGGAAGAAATTGATGTTTTTGCATTAACATGTGTTGTTGTTGATACTGTAGTTGATATTGTGGTTGAGGATACTGTTGTTGATATGGTTGTTGTTGACGATACTGTTGTTAATGATAATGACGGTTGTTGTGGAAGAAAGTCGGAAGATTTCACCAAACTCGGAAAAATCTTAGAAAGTCGGTAGATTTTACCAAACTCGGAAAAATCTTAGAAAGTCGGAAGAACAGTCGAAACTCGGAAGATTTTGCACGTGAACAGTAACCGATTTCCAATTCTTCAAATTTTACTTAGATCTAATCTTAAACAACCTAAATTACCTCTAGGCGATTGATACCACTTGTTGTTACTTAGATTTATCACACAAGCTACTAATTCACCTTAGATCTAGAGAGAGAAAAAGAGTGGATGATTAAGCTTAAGACTAATGAAAAATGAAACTTGCATTAATCAATCAACCCTCTCCCTTGAATGGGAGGGGGTATTTATAGTTTCTTACAAGGGTTGGGCTTTTGCCCTACTTAACAACTAATTAACATAAATAAATAGACACAGCCCATAGGCCTTCTACACAGGCTGGGCCATAAAACAAACTTAAAGGCCTAAGCAACCTATTACATAAATGATCAATACTTGATGAATAATAACGCGTTCCCAACACCTTCTCTTCTATAATGTTCCAGACAGTGTTACACTATAAAAATGTGAAACGGAGATGTGGTAGCCTTTGCTCACTAGGATGACCGTGGCTAATGGTTCCAACATATACATTAATGTCATAATATCAGTTCGACGGCATGAGCATATAAGCATAATAAAACCACCATTGTTTGTGGATCTAATGCCACCAAAGGATGTTGTAGGCAAGCTAGAAAATAAAAATAATGAATAACACTATCTTTGATCTTTCTGCTGCAGCTACAAACCATACTAGTCTAGCTGGCCATTGACATCAGACTCGAACCACAATTTAGATCTACGGCAAACACAAAAAATGTCATTGATCTTTTTAGTTCGTCTTGAACTCTGCCGTTAACCTTTGTGGTAACATAGATTTTTAAGAACCATACTTAGTTTGTTAGATTGTATACATAAGTTTGCATTGGAATGGATGAAATGTTTAGGTTATATTGTTCCCTTTATTTATAGACGTAAGTTTATGGGAAATCACACACAAAAGCATCATTTATTCGTGCACAAGATTATTGAGAATCGTTTGCGAATACGTATGGAAATTTAAACTTAAAAAATTATTATAAAAATACGAAGGTAGCATTGATAGTAAGTTAAAGACAAGATATCCTAATTACCATATTTTCTGATACATTTTTTTTTAACGTAAACTCTCTTCAAACTTCTACATATATCGAACGTAGTTGCCTACAAGATTTAAATCTCTCTCAATATCTTCATACAATAAGTTGATGAGCTCAAAATGATGTTCACTACCGTATATTGTGTTTAATAACAACTCTTCACGTATTTTTTTGATGTGAATGTTTTTGCATACAATAATACTTGTAGATTTTCAACTTGCTCGTACAACCTGTCGACCTATTCCATGTATGAGAAAATGAGGGCGGATAGATCATCCATCCATTTGTCTAAAAAGATTTGAGTTGATGGGATGTTGGATGGATTGCTAGAAGATGTCATTTCGTAATTAATGATAAAAAAAAGTTATGAAAAATCAAGTTTTTAAAATTTATCCCCGTCCCATTCCCTCCCTTTGAATTTATAGGCAAGTAACAATGACCCCAAAAACATCATGTAAGTTTGCTTCTCGTAAAACCGAGGCAGGTTTCTATGATGATCTGCAAATGTATTGCGATATTTTAGTTGGGTCATATATGAACCGTCTTGCCTTTTATGATTCCCCAAAACAAATATATGACTTTTAGTGTGCTAACTAACCGTCTTGCCTCATGCGTACTTTGAACTATGTGTTACTTTTGATAATATATCCAACATGGTGTGGTTGTTAAAGATATAGATGTAGTGAGATATAATCCATTGTGATGACATTTTTTGAAAGGGCAAGATCTGGTTGTGTAAATTATTTGAAACTGGAGACCTTAATTGAGTACATATTTATAGAAAATACATAATTTGTACTTCTAAAGTATTACTTATAAATTTAATGTTTTTAAGAGAAAGGTAAGCCTGGGCTTGTCATATCGTGGGGCCCACTGCATTTTCGTTGAAAAATTCGTAATCGCTTCGCATGATGTTGAAGTTAAGCAATCGTTGAGTTAGAACGGGCCACCATTTCTTTGTCATGTGACACTCACTTCGCAATTGGATCAAAGCTTCGTCGTTTGTGTTCGGTCGAAATCTGGTGTGCATGAAAATGGACGAGACGGGTGTCATCAAATGAGACGAAGGTGAAGACTGTGTAATTTCCAGGAAGAATGGTGGCGGTCTATTTGTTCTGATGGGGACAAATATGACCAATTATATGATGTTGGGATGTAGTAGGCTATTAAATAAAATAATAAATAGGTAAGAAATAGTTGTGCAGTGGTTGCAAAGGAGTAAAATCGGCAAAACGTGATTTGATGTCCTAGTTTTAGCAATATGTTACATAAGTGAGTTAAGTTGAAAATAAGTGTTATCTCTTGTCACTGAAATGCAAATTTTCCAAACTATGTAGCAAATGCAAGGTTGATGACTTATTTTTGTTACGTCTACTCAAATATAATGATTGTTTGCACATTACAAGAAAAAATTTAGTGACTGACTTTTAGTGGTACAATAAAGTGTCATTAAAAATCAAACCTTTTAACACCTTTTAAAAACAGTGGGTAAGAGCTTAAGGATTTAGTCGTTTGTTGAACAAGGGAATATGGGAATCGGAATGGGTTTACAAACCAATCACCTTTGCTGGGTTTAGAAAATGCATATTTTTTAGGGTTTGAAACCCATATTTGAATACCAAACCCACCAACCAAACAAATACATACGAATGAAAGTCATTCCTTGATACCCATACCCTCATACCAAACACCCACTAAGATTGAATGACATTACCTTTTTTATGTAACGATGAATAGTCATTATCCTACACCTTTTAAGTGCATAAAATTTTTAATGACACTTTTTGGACTTTTGTGACATTTTTCTATGTGCCGCTAAATGATGATATTTTGAAGTGTCAATAGAACAGCATATTCATTAACTGTTAATCTGGAATCGTATAAAAGAGTTTAGAAATATAATGATATGTGTATCTTTTCTTTCATGTGAAGCTGAGAATGGATTTTGCACTCGCGCTTATATATTAATGGTTAGTAACTATCGGTCCATCGTATTTGATGTTTTACACTTTTACCTCAACAAACTTGTAACTTTGAGTTTGGCATTCACATATACTCAAAACAGGAAAACGACTCCTCAGTGAATCTTGATAGCTTTAGAATGAGAGTTTATACCAACAAGGAAACAAGCTTCAAACACAAGATTTCACTGTCATTACCATTGTCAATTTAATTAAACCACAAAAAGAACGACGTCGTTTCACTGTGCTATTTTCCCGCCAAAAGCCCGTTACATGAGTAAGCCCATTTTGTTTGTCCAGCCCATGGTGGTCCATTTAAGCAGCAGCCCGTTTACGTTTACATACATGTTATTAGACGCTTTTATACGGTGGTTTATGTACAATATACGGTATACGAATGGAAAACTAAAGTGTAATCTCTTGAATGTGCAGCCGTGTCAGCCATCCATGTCCTTATCTCTTTTGTTAGGTAACAATCGTACAAGTATTTTGCATAAAATATTTGAACCCCATGCTTCTCTCATATATGTGCCATGCTTCATTTAATGAAAAGAAGGACATTGTAAACCTTCTATGCCCTTATACTTTGCATGCTCAAACTTCACTTCATTTTTCCAGGAAAATTTGCACCTGAAAAAAAAATAACAAAACAAAAACACAGATTTCAGTTGCAATAACAACACTAGAAGGTTTCTACAAGGTCTGTGTAGGTTTTATGTTTGTTTCCCATGCATATTACAAGTTTCTTTTTGCTTTTATCTTTCTTGGTTTGCATGGAACTTTTTCATTGTTTTTCTTTTTTTTTTCTTTTGCTAATTGTTTACAGATCTTATCTATAGAATATCATATTTAGGTTCTGATGTGTGTATACATGAAGCTGCCATATCTGTGGCTGTGCCTTTCTTTAATGCTTTTCCATGCTTTTCTTTGCTTATATGTGTCAAAAATCCATTAGGGTTAGCTTACCAAAATATGAAGACAAAAAAAAAGGCCATACGTAGAGTACCAACCAATGATATAGATCTAGGGAAGAATAGCCTGCTACCTAATGTAGATGTTGTAGAAGTGCAATTAGATTCATTTGGTCATGAGTCTACTGGTGCTCAGAGTGCTGGCATTCATCTTTGCACTGATGGCGGGTGTACAAAACATAGTAACTCGCAAAAAGAAAAAGAATGCCATACCTTGCCCGTAAATTATGACTGCGGTGAAAGAAGTGCCATGTTGTTGCATGAAGCTTTCGAACCTATGCTGAGTCACACAGATACGGAAACGTTAACGCGGATGCGTGATGCGCCTGCAGAGATAACAGGTATGTGTCATGTATTTACCATTCTACCTATTGTTGCTATGTCTTTTAATACTAATATCTGTTTTAGGTTGGTTAACATTTATAAATACTTTCCGTTACTGTCTTACAGAAAAATGTACCATGGAAGATCCACAAACTAGGGCGACAACCACTTTAGATATGGGCCCTTCATGTCATACAAGACCTGCACCTTCCATGGATAAAGGGAAACGAAAAATATGTGACGTTTATAATGAACAACAATTGCTATGTAATTTGCCGGTTCTTTTACTCATTCTACATTCTCTAGATTATTTTATACAAATTCATGACGTCGGTACCTTTGTTTCTTACAGGTTCGGTAGATTTGTTTATGATGGATGCCGAATGTCACACAGTTACAGCTGATGACCGTTCGCGTGATGCACAGCCCTTGCCTTTGTCACCGTGTTTAGACGATAATGCCACTTCATCGAGTGCCAATCACAATACCAGCCCTATAATTCCACCCTCCGATGATCTAAATATGTGCATTAATACTCATCCCTGTCACAATCAAGGTTTCATAGCCGTTTTTTTGATCCCTTAAATAAATAAGTGCAATATGAGTTTGCCAAAAGATTTCATGCCTACTTACCTTCCATTTTTTTATATATTTGCAGATGTAGCCAATGCGTCAGTGTCCAGAGGGCGCTCACAAGCAACTAGACGAAACACAAGCCAAATATCTACACAAGGTACATTCATGTCGTTGCTTCTCCTGTTTGGCATGCAAAATAAAATAGCATTTCTTATATTAAACAAGGTATATTTATGCTGTAAGTATTATTACGTTGATCAGGCGTCATAATACTAGCACCACATAAATATGTCTTCATGATGATCATACATTATCTCGAGTCGTGAGCAAAACAACCTATCTTAATCCACCTGGTACTTCTACAGTCTCAGAGGTCAACAAAATCAAATGTCATAGTCAAGAGGGGAAACATTCTTATACTCGTGGTTAAACTCCACAAGATTTCTCATAGGGACAGAGATGGGTAAGACGAAATCAAATAGCGTCGGAAGATTATAGATGCTTATCAAAAGCAAGAGACAAATAACAGAATGTATCAAGTACGTTATCGCCATGGAGATTCTCAGAATGCCCGAAGAGGCATCGAAATGATTAACAAAAGGATCAGAGGTCAGATTCGGAATCTGAAGATAAGGATCAAATAGTGTCAGGAAATTACTATGCAATTCTCAATGCCTTCAAGATTTATTTAGGTTTCAAAATCTTAGGTGGTGCAAAGCATAAGCTTTCAATCTCCAAAAGTGATCTCAACAGGCTTTAACCAAAAGCAAGGCACGAATCAGAGTGATGCGGAAGCAAGGATACTTAAACAAATGCCTTATAGTCTACCCATTCCTCACTAGTCAAAACTTAAGTTCCTATGGGGAGATCCTAAAGCAAATTCTCAAGGTGTTTTCCTATGTTCTTACAGTGGAAGCCTAATGGTCCAAAACTCACAGGCCAAGGGTAAATGTATTACGAGTCGCAGCCTGTTTCTCTGATACCATAAATTGTAACACCCCAACCCGATAAGGGTAGAAGTATTACGTTATGGTGACATATCAAAGTAAACACAAGCATATGACTAATTAATACAAAATGAATTTCAATGGTTACAAGGGAAAATGTGAAGATACAAGGTTACAATGAGAATTACAATAATTACTAAATCTAGAATAATCTCTTCTAATCATATCCAATCTGGAAAATCTATCAAGGTATAGCCTTCTAAGTCCAAGATACTCTCCACTCATACCCAGCTTCCTACTAAAACCTGCCGCAGGAAAAGAAATGCGGCTGAGCTACGAGAGCTCAGTGAACAGATATAACGATAACAAGCAGTAGTAAAGAATAGTGAAAGGTAAATGAAATAAAGGTCATGCAGATATATCAAGGGTTAAGGAATAATAAAGATAAATGTAAAGGAAAACAGAAATCCACTACGAGCCCAGAAACAGAATCATATCAAATATCAGGGTGTATGGAGGGGAGACCTCAGCATACCAAGTACAGGGTTAGGGGATACCTCCAAGGGTTGGAGTCATGAGCTCCCAGGATGTGAAAGACGTGTATCGCACACACCATCAGTCACCATGTGTAACAAGTAATATATCATATACAGAAACAGAATACAGAAACAAGTCTATGATGCATCCATACTCCCCAGGTGGCCAATGTCTACCTCTACGTAACAAGTCAAGTCAAGTCAGGGACGGGACAGGTCATCACTCTCCTGCCCTAGAGTCAAGCCATCGGTGCATCAATGACAGGGACATGAAACCCTCATGCCTAGTGGGTGGCTCGTAGTCTCAAACTGTGGGTCAAGGTCAAGTATCAAGTATCAAGTGTCCAAGTTCAAGTTCAAGTTCAAGTTTCATATCAAGCGGTTCAGGTCAAGTTTTCATATCAAGTGGTTTAGGTCAAGTTTTCATATCAAGTGGTTCCAGTCAAGTTTCATACCAAGTGTATCATATCAAGTTTCATATCAAGGTTCAAGACAGGAGATCAATGTAAGGGTTAAAGCAAAGGTTCATATCAATTTATTCAAAGGTTCATAACAAAGGTTCAATTTAATGGTTTATATTAAATGTTCATATCAATTGTTAAAAAGTAATCCTTTAATAATGGCTTTCATAAAAGTGATCTTTAAAAACAGTTTTCATAAAGAAAGTCTTTAAAAGCAGTTTTCCTCAAAATACTTTCATATGTAATTAAGAAAAGTTTTCACATTCGGTTATAATATCATATGAACCTTCAAGGTATCCAAGGGTTTTAAATATTCATGTTACAAGGTGATGAACGGTTTATATCAAGTATCAAAAGAAACATAGCAAGGTTCAATTTATCAAGGGAGCATAGCAAAGGCATAGATTCAATAAGGAAAGCCTCAAAGAGAAGGCTCAGATCATAATCAAACCAATATAGAAAGTTGTAAGTGAAACCTGAAGGACGAATCAAAGTATCAGGGAACATAGCAATGGCTTAGGGAATCCTATAGTGAATCAAGATCAAAAGTCATGAGGACACCCTTACTGAGAAAGGGTAGAATATCTGTACATTATACCGCAAGTGAAAACACAACAGAACATAAAGGTCGGAAGTCAACTCCATCTTCAGCGAATCTACACAAATTCATGACTGTCTTATTAATAGCTTATTTAATTCAGACTACTTATTTTAGTCGGCTATCCATTTTTAGTAACTTTCCTTCTTAGGTAACTTCCCAAAAATAGCAACTTTCCATATTTAGTAACTTTCCAAAAATAGTAACTTTCCATATTTAGTAACTTTCTATTTTTAGCAGATTTCTATAATTAGCAAGATTTAAATATTATAATTTAGGTTAAGTTACCAATTAATTATTATTATGGAAATAGGGTTTATTTTAGCAAGTTACATTAGTCTAGGGTTAAATATGACAACTTCTATATTTTAGGGTTTTAAATGAAAATATGTCAAAGATGAGGTCTAAAGTGCAAATATTACAAGTTATTCATTTTAACCCATAAGTTTCCCATAATTACAATTTCAATCCTTTAATTTAACAATTTTACAAGTTAAACCCTTTAGTTAAATAAATTACAAATTAAACCTTATAATTAATTAAGTTACAAATTAATCCTCATAATATTCATAATTACACATTAAGCCTTCAATTATTCAAAATTACACATCACACCCCTTATTTAAATAATTTTATGAATGACCCTTCATATTACAATATTTACAAAACAAGTCCCTCCATTTTTAATATTTTCAAATCGAATTACATAATTAAACAATTACCATCTAAACCTTTTAAATTACAAAATTTACATATAATACCCCTATTTTGTATTTTATACGATTAACCCCTGGTCCAAAACATCTTACAAAAATAACCCACAAGTTTATAAAATTACAAAACACACCCAAAACTTTTAAATCTCCAATCGGTTTGAATAAAAATGCATAAACCCTAACCTTAAAATTTTCCAATCATTACCAATAATCAATTTAACCTTAAAACACATTAATTACATCAAATCCATCATCACAAATCCAAACCCTAGTTCATACGATTTACCTTTTTATTTTAAACCCTTTTTCTTAAAATCCGATTACAAGAAAAACTCGCCAAGCATGATTTCGGCTTCGATAATTACAAGTATCATTTTTATAGTGTTATATAGCACGAATAGGACCAGATAAAAATAAGCTTGAAGGATACAAAAATCGTATTAGCCGATTCACGAATTATTTGGTTTTTAGGATTTTAAAACGTATTTTAATTCAAACGACTTGAGTAGCATGCATGGATCGTGATAACCATTTTATATAGATCATATATGATGTAAAAAGAGTCACAAAAATACCAGATAGCTTTTAGAATGATTGAATGAGGTGTAGAGAATTAATACCCCTCGGCAAGAATAGAACTCGAACAAAAATCAAAACCAAGCGAACCAAGCCTCCAATATTCGAACTCCTATTTTTATAGCCTTTTTCTAACTCCAAGGTATCCAGGAAAAATGCTAATAAGTCGTGGTAAAATTGTGGTGGCCGAATGGAAGTTTTTGTGTGTGTCGGTCTAAGTTTAAGGATGTATAAAAGGAAAGAGATAAAGAAACCGTGTGATATAATAGGGGAGGCATGAAATTTCAGCCCAATTGATATGTGATGAGATCAAGAGTGATTTGGAAAGATCTCTTAATAATTTCTAATGTTTATCTCTAATTTATATGATTTTAAATTAATTAACAAGGTAAAATAAATACCTATTATACATATTTCGGCCCATGCATATTTTTAAGTATTTTTAGGACATTTAAAATATTAAAATGTTCATGCAAAAATTATCATACTTCATATGTTGCTTGTTTCCAAGAGTTTGGGATTTATTTGATGTTTTATTTAATTATTAATTGAAATTTTAAGTTACAAGGGTATTTTGGTAATTTTGCATATTTTGAAATTTTGGGTTTTACAATATTAGTTATTCATGCAAGTTATTTATGTTTTACATACCACTTTTGAACATAAACTATCTTAAACACTAGATCTATAAGTTTCACTAATGATATCACGAAATCCATCAAGGTTGGTGATGTTTAGGACCCCATGACACCCTAAGAAGGTGTATGGTAGGATTTTCAAACTTGTGGAGTTGATTTGAGTTAGTATGATCAAGTTTAGAACCAAGAAAATGAGTTTTTAACAATCTAAAATAGGTTCTGTCCAAAATCGTGAAAACTGGAAAACTCAGTAACTTTTGGTATATTTTGGCCTTCATATTCAGAAAGTTCTTTCAAAAACGAAACCGTGGCCGCAAGAATCACTAAAAACCGACTTATAACGAAGGAGATATGATTTTTCAAAGTTTGTCGACGAAAACTAATTTTCTGAAAATTTAGTTGCTGATCGCCGAGATTCAAAGGACAAAACGAGGCGTTAGACGTGATCTAGATGACCCAACCAACTGATATTATGTTAGTTCATGTTTATACAAAGCCGTAGATGTAAAGAAAGTAGAAAACGAGCTTATAACGGCCGAGTTATTCACATTTGAAGCCCGACGTACCATGTTTATTTTGACAGCCACTATTAGAAAGTGTTTTAAGTATAAAAACTAGTGTTTTTGCGAAACATAACATTGTTAGCCGATTTTCTAATTGATCGAGGTGTGTACAATCAAAAGTTAAATGAAACGACATTTATACATTGTTACAAGGTTTTCAAAAACGTCGAGTTTGATCAACTAACACTTAACGTGCAATATTTCGCGACTAGTTTCACGAAGCCATTTTGGGCATATTTTCACAAGTTAAGGAAAATATTAAATTGCGATGAAAACGCTACATTTTGCCGATAGAACACCAAACAAGGATCGTGGAGTACCGTTTTAACATATTTACACGAAAAGTAGTTTATAACTTAACGAGACGTCAAAAGTGTATCTTTCGTCGATAAACGTTATTTTCAAAACTAACAAGTGGTATCACTAACATACGTATTTGCATATGTAGCATCATTTCATTGCTTACATTAGATCCTATCATTCATATTAGGTTGCGGTTAGAGATCGTGCCTCATTTCAGTGTATCCATTTTTGTCATCGTAGCTATTGCATCAGGTGAGTTTCATAGCCCCTCCTTTTACTTGTTTGTAACTGTTTTGGGGGAGAATACATGCTCGTTTTTCATTAAACTCTATGCTCGTTTCACATTTAAACTCCATGCTTGTTTTGCCTGAAACATGAGTTATCTTTCAAACATTATTGATTGGTTAAAATACTTGAGTCGTTGCTCGGAAGTATTTTGTGTTTACATTTTTCAACCTTGATCATTTTCTTATGGACACTAAAATATTAAGCTATTTCATATTGCCTATGTTATGGACTGTTAACTGTGTATTATTTTAGTTATATGACGACATTGTCAGAGATATATATGTATATGTCGACATTGTCATGGCTACACTGCTAGATTAGATTATATGGCGACATTGTCAGAATTTATCTTATGACGACATTGTCATGGAGACATTGTCAGGTTTATTTATATGGCGACATTGTCAGGTTTATTTATATGGCGACATTGTCAGATTTAGTTATATGGAGACATTATCACACTTATCTTTATATAGCGACATTGTCACACGTAACATTACATTTTGTGGTCCGTAAATCATTTGACGTTCACTTAAACCAAATCATATTTGGCAGTGGGTTGTAAACACACAGGTTGCAAGTCTTGTATGGGCGGGGCTTGGAGCTGGGTGGATTTATAAAGCCTTTGCTGGGAAATCTTCATTTAATGCTTTACATTTTTTCACTAAACTCTATGAACTCACCAACCTCGTGTTGACACTTTTAGCATGTATTTTCAGGTATTAAGCAATAGCACGCTACAGGAGGTTTTTGGCAGGGCATGGCATGGTCATAGAAGACTCTGATATTCATTTGGGGACCGTTTTAATTGTTTTAAGGGCCTATTTCTGCACTACTTTTAACAACGTAAATTTAACACTTCTGGTTAAACAATTTGATTTTAAATGATTGATGTGAAAACTGTTCTTTGCACTTGTGTTGTGATACCAATTGAGTTGCACCCCAGTGGCATGTATGCTTCCGCTGGACCCAATTTTGGGGGTGTGACAATAAATATTTTTGCCTCGTTATTTTTAGCAAGTTTTCTTTTTAAATCATCACTTTGTTTTTCAAAAGATACTACTTCATCCTTTTTAGTTTCGGGATTATTTTGAATAGGGGGAAAATCAACAAAGGTAATAACATGCCAAAGATCAAGATCTTTTGATTTCACATAAGTTTCGAATCTATTTTTCCAATAAAGAAAACCATCACTTTCAAATAGCGGTGGTCTTTGCATAGATTGCCCTTCTAAATATTTTTCCGATTCCATAGATCGATTCAAGTTTTAAAATACAATTTATTTTAAAAATCTTGTTTAACCTGGCTCTGATACCAATTGTGGAAAACTAGAAGGGGGGTTGAATAGTTTTACGTCTTTTTAATTTATTATAAAAACTTTAGTTAACTTTTTAAAACTTTGATTCGATATTATGTGAATTCAACTCTTGAACAATATGATCAAATATAAGTAAATCTAAATTAACAATGCAAGTAAAGTAATGAAATGAAATGAAAGATAGAGATGGAAAGATCGAACTTCGAGACAAAGGATTTATAGTGGTTCGGCTACAAGGACACCTTCCTTGCCCTACTCCACTCCTCGAGCACCTAACTCGAGAGTTTTCTTCACTATGTCAACAAGCTCCCTTATGGCGGAGAAAACCTTACACAACTTTCGTTTACACCAATTTTACGACATAAAGCTAAATATCGAGTTCTAATCGTAGCTAGAACCAATCTCACAACTTCAATCACACCTTCTTCACAACTTCTTCACTACGGCTTCACAACTTCTTCACGACTTCTCACGACTACTACACACCACAACTACTTCACAACTTCTACTTTACTTCTTCTTCACAGCACTACTATTTCTTCACAACTACAATCTAATTCACAACTATACACTACTTCTTCACTTCCTAATACTACTTCTTCACGCCTCTACTTCTTCACACCTTTACTTCTTCACACCTTTACTATACTTCTTACACACTAAACTAATCTAACCACTTTATGTTCAAACCTATCTAATTAATATACACACCTTATACACAAATGAATGAATGATTACAAAGTATAATACACAAACAACTTAGGTAGCAAGATGATACTAAGTTGCAATACTTCTTCTTTAGTTGTTGAAGAAGTATTATTCTTTTGCACTTGGATGGTAGAAGCTTGGATCACTTAGAAACCAATGCTTAAGAGTATATGATCAAAGAATTTAGAAAGGATTTAGAAAGATATAAGAAGAGATTTAGAACAGAAGGTTTGGGGTGCAAAAGGTAAGGAAAAAGTCCAGGATTAGTCCAGTATTTATAGGCAAAAATTGACAGCTGGAGGAGCGGGGCGGTCCCCTTAATTAGGGGGCCGGTCCCCTTAATAATTAAGGGGGCCGCCCAATCTGAACGTTGCTCAGCTTTGTCTTTTTATGGGAAAGGTTTTTCTGGTACAATTTTTGTCATTTTTGGTTAAAAATTTGAATTCATATATTTATAATGGATTTACTCCCTCCGTCCCATAATAAGTGTCCAGTTTGACTTTTCAAAGTCAAACTTGTACAACTTTGACCTTAAAATATTATTATTTTTTGTTATATAATACTTGATGAAAATTACACCAATAAAAAATACACTTAAAACTCAACTCATTCATATATTTTGCATCAATTATTATATAACACACGCAAAAATAGTTAAGGTCAAAGTTGAACCAGTTTGACTCTGAAAAGTCAAACTGGACATTTATTTTGGGACGGAGGTAGTAATATATTTACTTAATACCAAAAATGATTTTCTAAAAGATATAAAATGTTTGTGACATTTTATAAAAAATCTAGTGATTAAGAAAAAGTTCATTTGATCATATAATGCATTAGGCATTTGTTTATTTTGGGACGGAGGTAGTAATATATTTACTTAATACCAAAAATGATTTTCTAAAAGATATAAAATGTTTGTGACATTTTATAAAAAATCTAGTGATTAAGAAAAAGTTCATTTGATCATATAATGCATTAGGCATTTGTTTATTCATACCTTAAGTGATTAAGTTGTTAAAATAGATATTTACAACTAAATACTTGTTTACGTCATAATCTTTCGTTTAATGATTTTACATTTTATGATTATCAAAACGTAGAGATATCGAAAGATGTCAATAACATTTTTAGGCATTATTTATATCAACAGACATATATCTACCTCATTTAGAGTATGTCTTTTCAACAAACTATCCTTAACACCAATCATCTTAGGTAGATGATTATGTCGTTCAAAAGGTTTCTCAGAACTCACCTTCCCAATGAAAACTTGGAAGAAGTGTGTCAGTCAACGAACGAATCTCGTTCTTGTTAGTGTGATTGATAGAACAATTACACCTTAGGTTGTCGGTCGGGTTGTGACACTCAAGTGTCTTTGAATTGCAATATGCATTCATTTTTTTGGTCGCTCAACTTTCTTAGGCTTTCTTCTTTGTTTTTATCCTCTTGGCACACTTTCATCACGAGTCTAACCTCTAGCATACTTTGATATGCTCACATACCTCATCAAACTCATTTTTTTTTGGTACCTACACTTTAACATAGTTTAACCTTTGCATGTCTTGCTATGAGTATTCTATCCTTATAATGTCGCTCCTATTCTTTTATATATTTTGTTGCACGAAGCTAACCCTTGATGTAGGAAAAGCCTTGGTAAGAATTTGATCCATGGATCCGCTAGATACTAAGGTAAATAAACAAGGGGATTCAATCACCATAGGCGAGCATTGAGGTAGGGGGAGCTCGGGGGTATTTAAATACATAGCATGGTGTTGTCTTCACAAGTGGTGATAGAAGACTTCACTAGGATGATGCAAGCTCAACTTTCTGGGGAGAAAGGAAGGTGTTGTAATAAGGGGGAGAAGTTGAATGATAGAAATAGAGAGCTCGGAGCAATTACCTTTTTGCTTGGACAAAAGGGGGAGAAGGGAGAGTAAACAGGTAACTTCTACATTTTACTGTGTGTTACAGTTTACATATTTGTCATCATCAAAAAGAGGGAGATTGTTAGTGCAAGTATTACGATATTTAAACTAAACGGTTTCTTCGGTTTTAATAATGACAAACATGTAACTTGTAATGAATAACGTAAAATGTGCAAGTTACTTGTAAACACTAATCATCGATGCATACTTACATCAACATCTCTCGATGTCTCAAGTATGGTTCAACATAGTCGAAGATTTCCATTCCGACATAAATCACTCAAGGTATGAACAAACAAATTTAAACTTGACGGATGATCAAAGAAATAAATTTTTTGTTTTAAACTTCACATTTTTATGAATGTGACAAAACATTTTTCAAAAATACATTTTACAAATTATTTTTGAATTAGAAAGAAATGTTTTATTTGGGAAAATTATTTCAAAAATAGTAACAGCTATCCCCCCCCCCCCCCAAAACAGCTCCAAACATTCCCAAATAAACCTTCCCCACTAAAAATAAACGGAGGAGCGTTTTTGTCCCCCACGATACCACTAAAGGACCGACAGTACCACTAAATTTAGTGGTGCCGTCTGACAATTAGTGGTACCGTCTGTCTGTAACAGCCATTTTTTTATTTGCCTATAAATAGTTGACCATTTTACACTTTCAACTTGACTTTTCCAGTTAGTTTTCACTGGTCTAATCCCTTTTTATCTAGATCACTTTCTTTGATCATTTAGAGAGTCTTAGTTTGTTTTAGAGTAATCCAATCATCCATTCAAGTGATCACCTTCATTCCTCTACTAGTTCAAGAGAAGAACACATAGTATCACAAAGATACAAAGTGTTGTAGTCATAGTTTAGTGCACTCGTAACACTTGTTACACACTTCTTGTATGTCTTCGTACATCAAGTTCATGTCACCATACTTAGGTTGATCATGTTGATTGTGAAGATCGAGTTGATCATGTAGATCGTATATAGGTCGGGTAGATCATGTGAAGATCGGGAGATCGTGTAGATTGTGTTGATTGGGTAGATAGTGAGTAGATCGGGTAGATCGGGTGGAGATCATGTGGATCTTGTAGCTTGTGTGATTTGTGAGGATCGGGTAGATCGTGACTGAGATTGGTACTAGCTAGATTAGCACTCGACATCTAGCTTAGTGTCAAAAAATAATGTAAGCGACGCAGTTTATGTGTTTAGGCCTTAAAACACAAGATTTGTTATGTTGGGCCATAAAACATAACGAGTTTGGTTGTACCCGAAGAAGAACTCGACATCTAGCTTTGTGTAGGAAAATATTTTAATCAATGTTGTATGGTTTTCTCCGCCGAGAAGGGAGCTTGTTGATTAGTGAAGTAACTCTCGAGTTGAGTACTCGGGGAGTGGAGTAGGGCGAAGAGGAGCTTCATAACCGAACCACTATAAATAATCGTGTCCAGTTTGCGCTTTCTTTACTTATCTCTTTATATCTATTTTCGCATTTACCGCTTTACATTTATATTTTGCGTAACATTTATACTTGTGTGGTTTGTTGCTTATATTGTGTTAGTTGTGTTTTGTGTCATGACATGTTATTTATAATATGTCTAAGTTTGTGTTATTGTGACATGCCTTATTAGTTGCTTTATATTATCTCTAGTTCTTGTAAGACTAGTGTTGATACTTTTCATATTAAGTCATACTTGGTCGGTTATTTGATACAAAAGTTTTAAGTTTTTAAACAGGAAAGTATTCACCCCCCCTGGCTACGTTTTCCACACATTCTCATACAGATCTTCATCATCGAAAATTAAGTCTGTACCCTGTATCTTGTATTTAATAGTACCCATTTTGTGAAACAAGCATAACAAAATTACGAACCAAAATTTGGGGAAAAGATTAGGGTTTAACTGTGTGCAATTGAGAGAACTTGTGAGATGTTTTTTGTGAGAGAAATTATGTGAAAATGTGTTGAAAATGGGAGATTTAATGGGTGGGAGCACTGACATGACAAGTAGTCATATGGTAGCTGGGAAAGTACCAAAAAGTGATCGGACCAAATTGCCCTCATGTGACCTGCATGTGAGGACCGAGATAACTGGCAAAACTAACGAGCGTTAGATTTTTGGACTCGCGGCATAATATTTTCTCGATTGTGGATCAAAAAGGCAACGATTAGGGTTTTTAGATGTCGTATGAAATACGGCATAAGTTTAGGGACCAACAATGTAATTTACTTTAATTAGAAAGGTAGGATGTCAACATAGCTATAGACAGATTTTATTTTCTAAGAAATTTGATCGATGACTGATTGAAAACCGCGTCCATTAATCCATATAGTAGTACTTAGAATCCAAGAGCTTTTTTTTTTTTTATTTTATTTTAACACTTTTCTATTGAAATTTGTTTTAATAATTCGTATGCTGATAATAATTAAGAAAATTCAGTTTATACATATCTAAGAATAAGTAGCAAAATAGCGATCGCGAGCTTTTTACATAACTAAACACTAAATCTTAGTAGTAACTTCAGTCTTCGATGACTTCAACATTACCATAAGACAAAGAATACCCCTTTGGTCGGATTAGCCAACACGACTTAAAGAGCTTTCAAACAACTAGACTAGAGAATTAAGTTACTCCGCTTATAGATTATTTAACACTAACATGGATCTTAGAGACACTATTTTGAGTGCTAAGTCAAAGCCATAGTCTGTTCTAAAAAAAAAAAAAAAAAAAGTCAAAGCCATAGTTATACACATCCTAAGTATTTAACTACAACGAACGAATAATTAATGATCATAATAATATAAACATTATGTGCTACGACGACTTAAGACTAGAGGAGACATGTCCAATTCAAATGCTGGGTCGCAAATGTGGATAATGGATATACTTGCCATTGACCCAATATACACACATTCATTGGGCCATTTACCTCTCTAAATCTTTTGTTACAAATAGACCACAGCCTCAAATATAAAACCAACTTAAAATATAAAACCAACTTAAAGAATCTTGCAACTTTAATACATCAACGAGAAGATACATAACGCGCATCGTGGCGGAGTTAATTTGTTATCTAACTTTTTGAGAAAGTTTTTGTTTTTGTTTTTTTTATTAGTGCAACGATTTTTTATCATGCAACCATTTAGTTGTTTTGTCTATATTTTTTAAAGATATGTTTCATGTGTATATATATAACACGTGCGCGTAACCTTTTTTTTTTTTTTATGTCAGTGTATAATTAAAGAAAAAAATAGAGTCCAAAGTAAAAACTCATAAACAAACACATTTTAGGCCGGGCTAAAACAAATCCAATTTCAAGCACAACACTTATAGGAGTTAATTATATATCTATGAAACTTTATAGAATTGTACGCTTCTAGCCCATGTGGATTTAATTGCAAATCGCGAGTTAATTATATATTTATGAAACTCTATAAAATTGTATGTTTTTAGTCCCTGTGGATTTAATTGTAAAACTTTAAAGTAGTTTTCAAAGTTATTAGGTAGTTTTTTTTGTTTTCTTTTTTGTTTTTTTTTTGTTTTTTTTTTTTTTTTTGTCCTTCAAAAATATATATTAGGCTTCGATTTTTTTATAAAGTCGTATCTATGTCAAAAGCATATTAATATTAGGCTTGTTTGTTCGTAATTCAGAGGCCATTTCAACACAATATTTTTTTATTAAAGAAATCGCTAGATATTTGTTATATATTTGATAAATAAAGTTTGTTATATAAAACAAATCGTAAATAGCAAAAGTTCAAGGTAGTTTTCGTAACTCGTTGCATAGTTTGAGGTTTGTTTTGTAACTTTTTCTTAAAAAGTAAAGAATAAAAAAATGAAAGAAAGGAAATCGTATGTTTTTTGGGCTTATTATTATTATTTTTTTTTAGCAAAATTTGGGCTTATTGACTGGGTTAACTTATTGGGGCTATTTAAACGACAGCGTTTCATGAGCGCTTTGTATATACACGAGATTGGCGCTGACCGCCACGTTGCGGGCGAGCACGTTTAAAAGCACAGTATTTTGGCGGTTAAAAAAAATTGCATTTTTAAGTACGCTGACGTTTTCATGATACTTTTAATTTTTTAATTTAATAATTTCTTTTGTGCATAAACCGTAATTTTGTTTCCTTAATTATGACGTTTTGCTGTGGAGTAGATATTTGTTTAGTTTTAACTAAATTTGCGGCGGCGTTGTAGAAGTGTTTTAGCTATGAACGGTCTAATAATGCACTTTATATTTATGGGTTTATTTTCTTTTGTCCACGCATTTTTTTTTTATGTGTAAATAATTTTAGTAAATACTTAAGTTTAATATATATTTTTTTTAATTTGTGCTGTGAACATGACTTTTTGCCCATTTCATTTTACCTAAAACCCTAATTGCTCTCTCTTGTTTCTCAAGCCGCATCTGCCTAATTCCTTGCTTCCACAATGGCTACACCACCACGAACATCTGCCTATGCCCTTGCCCGTACCCCAAATTTGCAAAGGTTAAAGTTTGTTGCTGGTTGCAACGAAGTTGATGACTGCTTGCATGCAGCATTTATGAAGGATTACACCGAGAATGATCAGCTTTTAATGGTGCTTGGTGAGCAGCGTGATCAGCTGGCCGCAAAGGTTAAGTGGTTAGAAGATTTGGCGGAAGAAGGTGAGGGTTTTTTTACCGCTCTTCGAATGATGGGCTGGCCACTTTTCATGGTATATTTTGGTTGTCTTTTGTGTCAATATTAGAAGTATGTATGCTGGTTAGGGCTGAATATGGTGATGTCAATTTGTGTATGGATATGGTAGTATGAATGTTGGTTTCTTTTTTGGATGATAAGTATAATGTATGAAGTTTAATTGCTGCCAATATAATATGAAGGTTATGGTTGTTAATATTTCCTTTTTTGTTGCAAAATGATTGCATTTTTTTCTGTCATATGCATTAGCGTTTATATCGTTGTAATTTATGCTATAACAAACATATAATTGATAAGATAGGTAATAGTTGCACCAAAAAGCAATAGCAGCAGTTAATTAGCGTTAAAGTTATGCCTGTAGAGGCCATCTACAAAATGCAGGTCGATGTGACTACCTGATAATAGGCTGTTGCTTAGATGTTTGGTGCTAAGTAGTTGGTACAAATACTTATGGAAATAAGTTTTTTGAAGGAAGAGTTTCATACATAGATAGTCTGCGATTTTCTTTTTCCACCTGGCATCTGCAACTTAGGTCTGATCATTCTTCTTTTTTTGATTTTTTTAACCCTGATGTTGTGCTTCCATCACCGTCGCCTGTGAAAAGGCCTCTCCTGGTACTTTTTCTAGCTGGTTGTTTCATGGGTTTTGATGTTTTGGACAAAGAGTCTTGCTCTGTTGGCGTTTTTGGCGGTGTGTCTGTTGGTGTTGTGACCTGAATCTCTTTGAGGTGAAGCAGCCGGGTGTTTTCGTTTCTGCTTGTATAGTTATTGGTTTTGGTTGTTCGGTGTCTGGGGTCATGTCAGAGTGTTTTATGTTAAGTGATTCAGTTGCCTTCGTTTCTGAGATGTTAATCTTGGCTTTTGTGTCAATTTTCATTGGAGATTCTGTGCTTTCAAGTGTTCCACCTTCGCCTGCATTTGTTGCAGAAGATTCGATGGTACTTTCAGTGGTGATAGGATTGGCTGATGGC
Organism: Artemisia tridentata subsp. tridentata; assembly: GCA_021014915.2. Classification (NCBI taxonomy): domain Eukaryota; kingdom Viridiplantae; phylum Streptophyta; class Magnoliopsida; order Asterales; family Asteraceae; genus Artemisia; species Artemisia tridentata. The sequence goes on along the minus strand of CP139509.1, from coordinate 267,315,800 downwards.
AATAAGGGCGTGGCATCCCAGTATGTATCGAGAATGAAAAGCTGGCGTTCTTTTGTGCTGTCTGGATCAAAGTGCAGCTGAAAGATTTTTTTCTTTCCTTGCAGAGAAAGTAGGTCTGCCGGGTAATCATAGGAGTCTTGCTGTGGCATCATTCGCAGCAGCTCCTTACAATCTTTCAACATTGAATTCGCTTCATTACTGAAACATGTCATTATCACATTGCCAAAATTTTTCCGGAAACTTAACATGAGGATTCTGTCAGATCATTTCTGACGGCGTCAGGCTTCACAACCTGACGGCGTCAGGTTTAATTTTCTGAAAATTTTTGAAAGTTTTGTTTTCATAAAAAGTTTTTATTAAATCTCTAACTTATAATCTCCAGGAATCTACAAAATTATCATTCCACAAGCATTATATCCTTATATATAGAGTTTATCCCGCCGATGTTATGCAGGTTTTCGTGTTTGTTTTCTCAGGTATAACAGGTTATTTTGGACAATGAAATGTATGTGGAATCAAGCTTTTGGCGATGCATTAGTCATAGAGCTTCTACATTACTTTGGAAGAAGATCTAACCGTGTTACCACATTATCCATCGAGCGAATCAGGGGAGTATTTGATTTCATTCTTTTACCTTATTACTTTTACATCTTGTTATTTGAACATTGGGGACAATGTTCATCTTAAGTGTAAGGGGGGGGGGGTAAAAGTACGATTAGAAAATGCTATTACGCTTGATTTTTGTTTATTTAATAGTAGATGTGTAATAAAACTGAGATAAATACTTGTTAGGGCAATTTTAGTGCCAAATTTAAAATTTTTTACAACATATAGGAGTGAAACTTTGATCTTAATGAGCGTCTCATGGATAGGAAGTTATATGACTAGCACAAAACCGTACCACTAAAAAATTTTCCACCCCCAAATAAGTGAGGTTCGCCTTTAGATCTTTAGGAAAAAGCATTCATTGCTGGTGCTAATGAGTGTACCGGTAGTTTATAGATTCTAGAACTTGCGTTTGTGATGCATACCGAGACCGCTAGTGAGACTACATTCGTGTAGTTAGGATTGACTACATGATAAGAGGCATTAGGATTAACCCATTGTTTTACACCTGTATTTTTGTTATAATTACTTTGGCTACATTGGTCAAGTAATTCTCCCACACCCTTTGCGTTGTACTCATTTTTAGTACATGATACCCCTAGTACACCCCTCAGAGCCTATCTTTTTCGTTTCTAACTTTAAGCATTTTACTTAAAGGAAGAATTTGTTACACCACACTTAAATGTACACCCAAATTGCCTTAGCCTACCTTGTATGCACTCACCTTTAGTGCATTATTGTGACAACATTTGTTTAAACCCTTAGTTAATTATCTAATTGATTACATGGTTGCTAAGTCGAGTCATATCCTTGTACATATTGTTTTTGGACGATTGGGACTTATGAGTAAAGTACTAGTGTAATGGAGTAATGGGGAAGAACATCATTTATTACCCCCATATGTGCTAAATATTTTAAAAGTACTCCAAGTTTTTCGATTATCTTAATTCGAGTCATTAGAATAGTTATTTGTAAAGTTATGTAAAAGTTCAAGTGTAAGGGGAATGCAATGCCCCTATGATGTATTATTTTGGATGGTAGGGCAAAAGTGTATGCAAAAAAAAAAAAAAAAAAAAAAAAAAAAATCAAGAAAAATACAAAAAAAAAAAATGAGAAAAAAAAAAAGAAAAGTTGAAAAAACATACGGACTACCATCCCGTTTCATTTTATGTTTGTTTTATGTTTTTGTCATTTTGTTTTTAGCTTAAGATTGAGTCGAGTCTTAGCTTAGCAACATTGTATAGTACATGTAATTGATCAAGATCTTTAACTCGCCACCAGTAAAATATCCCTTATCCAACAAAACCGTGTTTTCCTTTTCCCTACACCTAACGTTATAACCCATGTAAAAGCCCTCTTTGATAGTTTATCTTAGGTGCTTACGCCTAGTGGAGGAGGTTTTCGATCCTTTCCCAAGCCTATGGTAATCTATTTGCTATGACAGGTAGTGAGAGATATTATCCGTTTTCATTTATGAGATTTATTTTGATGACACCTGAGAGATGTGAGTATCTAAACACTACTTGTGAGGTGCTAGTGTGTAATCTCCGTGCTTATTATGATTAAAGTGGAACGACTATTTATTGTAATTACTTTTATATTAGTGTTAAATGACCCCTAACTTGTATTTTGATTAGAATAAAAGCGCATTTGCTTGAGGACAAGCAAATCTCAAGTGTAAGGGTATTTGATGAAGCGAAAAGTGTACCGCTTTTAGGGGGTCATTTAAGCCCTAAATCGTATTTATTTGATCAAATATTGCCCTAAATCGTTCCTTTTGTCATTTTAGGTACTTTGGAGAAGAAATCTGGAAAAGGAAGCATTTTGGACGTTTTTGGAGCATAAAAGTGAAGAAAACGACAAAGTCTCAAAATCGGCTAAAAAGTACCTTTGACGGCGTCAGGGATTGCCCTGGACGGCGTCATGGCTTGGCAAGAAAAGGTGGATATGAAATTTACTCATGATAAGCCAGAGAATTTTGCATGAAAAATCTGACGGCGTCACCCTTTGAAGTGATCAAGGTCGTCACGGCTTAATTTAAAGAGGGACGGCGTCAAGCTTATTTCTGACGGCGTCGAGCCTTGATAAGCCAGAACGGATTTTGGAGGTCTAAAGAGGGACGGCGTCAGGAAGGCCATCCGGGAACCCTAAAAGCGGCGAGGTGACGGCGTCAGAATCTACAGCGTGACGCCGTCAGCCCTTAATCTCTATATATAGTTTTACAATTTTTTGTCATTAGGGTGGAACTTTGTGTGTGAAAAACCCTAAGACGATTTTAGCAGCTTTTTCAAGGCTTTTTGCCTTGAGATCTTCCATGTTACATTGAAGATAAGTTATCAATTAATCATTCAATATGTCTATGTGTTGTTTGATTCTATCTTGTTCTTGTCTTTTGTTTAACATGCTAGGCTAGGTTTTCTTTGTGTTTGCTTAGATCTAATGAAACCTAGCTATTGATTATTGGTTATTAGTGTGTTATTAGTTGTATGGGATGATTGTTCATCTATGTTAGGCTTAAGAAAACTGGCTAACTTCCTATTCGGTAACTTGCTTGAACGTCTTAAGAAACATGAACCAATGCGTACTAAAGGTTTTTATGGTTGTATTTAATGCATGAGCGAATTCTAGTGATCCCATGTTAGGAGCTTCTTAGCCGGCTCGACATAGGAGTGAAGTAGGAGTTCATAGAGTTGGGGAAGTACGTACGCCACCCCACGATTGGTATTAAGGAATACACCTGTCATCCACGCAATTAATACACACTAATCAACCGGTAAAAGATAGTTAGGGAGTAAGGAAATCTAAGTAAACACATTTCTCTCCATATAAGTTTCACCACATTTTCATTTTCTGTTATTTTATTTTATTTGCATTCGTAGTTATTTGGGTTAGTTGACTAGCAACTAATTCCGCCCACTCTTTCAAACCCGAGATTTTACTTGCTTTCATAAAATTATAAAAACATAAAAAGAATCTTCTCTCACCCTTAGACCTATTAGAGTAGTTTTTCATACCTAACGAACACTATTCCCTGTGGAGAACGATCAATCCCCCGTACTTACCACTACAGTATACTACATCGGTCAGGTACACTGCCTGGTGGGGTTGTAAGCCTCTCGAGATCCCTCGAGAGGTAAAACCTGTTGTAAGGTTGCAAAACTACGCATCAATAAACAAAAATCAATTTTTGTTGACGATTGTGAACACCATTGATTACTTGGTCAAAGATTATTCGTTGTTCAGCGTTTAGCTGAATAACCAGTCTTTGACTTTGACTTCTTAACAGATCACGGTTGTACGATCGTTCTTGCATGACTGCCCTGTTATTCAAGATTTGCAATAAGTGGGGTGGAGGAAGATCAAAACCAAAATCTTTGACAGATTTTCCATAGAAGTTCAAAATTCCTTGCAGTTCAAACATAAGGCCACCTTCCAAGTCATCTGGATTGACATGAAGGTTTGGTATATGTAATGCTTCTGCATGTATTAACGGAATGTCTTCTGACATGGAATCCACATGTGACTGTAGTAATGTAACGGGGTTGGAAACATCACAAAATATGAGGATTTGGCAATAAAGATTCCTCATTTGAGCTGGAGTGGCTGAGAAAGAAGCTTCTTGCAAAGCGATGTTCCATTCTTGATCACCGCCTAATAGACCCATTGCTTCACATGCCGCTCTATATGTAGGATAAGTGGCTTCATCAACTGTGTGGAGATGGCGGAACGACATGCTGCCTTTTTGGTGACAGAGTAAGAGGCGCAAGTAGAATGCGTCCCCAGAGCTAGGATGTATATACGCCAAACGACCAATTGCCAAGGTAGAGGAAGGCTTTCTACGCTACCAATACTTGCCGTCTTTATACCAGACAAACTCCTTTTGAAAGTTCAAATACGTGAGATGCTGGCCATCTGTATTATAAGTATTGTATTTGAACCATTCAGTGAGCGTCGTTCTTTTGTTGCGCTCGTTGTCAACAATTGGCTGCAGTTGCTGTTGGCTTCTGAAAGTGACTCGCTGCATATTTTCAAGGTGAACTGCAAGTATCTGGACCGGCGGATCTCTGCTATGTATGTGGAATCCAAGGATTCTCCAGCATGCTTCGTGCGGTCCGATGTATCTTGCGTCCTGAAAATTCTTTATTTCATCAATGTGCAATGAAGAGCGGCTTGTGCTTGCTCCTGAATCTCCTAGCGACCTTGAAATGCGAGGGACTATCCTATCAGTGCCTTTCGAAATGTACTTGAACAGATATTTTATAAGCATGGACCATTCGCAGTATTCAACGTTGATATGTGCGTAGAACCGCATCAGCAGAGATCGATTATATGGAACAACATACCCATTGTCAAGGCTAATATCTTGCTTAACTGTTGTTATTCCAGAATCTCTTCTACGATAATGCACATATCCTTTTGGATCAATGTACGTTGCAGGACAAAAAGGCTTAGGAAAGTTCTTAGTACACTGATCACCACCGCGCATACATGGTGCAGATTTATTTACCGGCCCACATGGGCCGTGAATCATGAACTCTGTAACTATTCTGTAGCCTTCAGGGTCAGTTAATGGGTTCGGGAGTTCTGCGGATACATATATGTCTACATCCTCATGTGCCCGTATACGCTCACTTTCTTTCACCCATAGTAGTAAATGGCAGTGTGGCAGGCCTCTTTTTTGAAACTCGACCGTATATAAGACTGCAAGGAAAAAGTGGGAAAAATATATTAGGTATGTAAGTAATAGATGGATTTAGTTGATATGAGATACCAGCAGACGTAATCTAAATAATACCTGCTTCAACATAGCCGAATGGTTTTGAATCTCGTAAGAAGCCCACAAAATCATGTATCTTTCTTTCAAAGACACGGTCAACAATGTCGGGTCTGTCTGCAACTGTTACATGCGGAAACTGTTGCATATATTCTTTGATTTCAGGCCAGCTGACATTGCACGTAAATGTGATAAAGAACGATGGATTCCCATGCACACGGCATATAGCCAAAGCATCCAAATAGTGGCTATACCTGTACCTTGGGCCTCCTGTGAAAGATGAAGGAAGGATTGTCCTTGAACCTACATCCGATCCATCTTGATCGCCGCGCGATAAAGCATCGTATAACCCAGCCATGTAGTCACTCCGAATATCGTTTTGGTGTTGCCTTATGTAGTCAATCCGTGACTGTTCTATGCTGCAGTAGGCTGTGACAACATATTGTTGAAATAGCCTGCCACTCCGCGTGAGTAGCCCATATTCATTGATACGATCGTGAACCTGGTATGAATAGTATCTTAGCATTGTCATCTTCTTTGGCGGGTCGTCTGATGAAGGGTTACTTAATAACACACGGCCTAGATGATAACCATCTTCGCCAAACAGAAAAATCAGCGGGAACTGCAACGAAATATAAGAAGCGTTTAGCTTATTGACACTTTTCAGTTGCCGATCATGCTGTTCAATAACCACATCAAAATCGGTCTCTACGTCTGGGCCACCTTCAAAAACAATCGCACCAATAGAATCGCCCGTAGGCAGTTCATGTTGATTCGAACCAATAACACCGAACAAACAGACATTGAATTCTGGAACATTAGCTTCTGCAATTTTATCTCTTGTTGTCCTAAACAACTGGACCAGTTCATTGTGTTCATCGAGAATCTCAATCAAGTTTTCCACAATATCTGCACGCAAACCGTGGCCAGACCTCTGAAAGCTTTCTAACCGATTGGCAACTTCATTTTCCGTGTCATAGATATATAGCTGAAGAAACTGAGGACGTGCATTCTACTCTGGACACAGGCTCCCTACCCGATGGTAAAGCTACCCTGAAATTTTGAATACGCAAGGACCCTGGCCCATGTTTATCGAGTTATCTATTTCTGCCCCCAATGATGTCATGGCAAACATTTGATTGTATGCGCGAATGTTTTCCATAAAGTGACGGTTCCTGAAAAGTTCCTTGATGTACTCTGGATAGTCGTCCTGACTTTCAACCTCAACTTTACCTCCGCTACAACATTTATGATACTCTGTGCGTCTCCTGCTACTTGTAGTCACCTTTTCATCATACCAGAACCGCGCGTTGCAATGATGGCAAATTTGGTCACATCGGCCCATATATACGTATGTATCTGGAACGCCTATATTGTATGCATAACCGAAAGTGTCAGTAAAAGTTCGTGGGCAAAACAAAATAAAGTCCTCATTTCACATGCGAAAAGAGAAAGATAAGCCTGCACCATACCTTGCCTAGAAGCTGGACCTCTGCTGCGCAAGGTAGGCCGCCTTTGGCGTATGCCTGATGACGCGCGCATTGCAACTTCAACAAATAAGCCAAAAAAAAAGGTTGCAAGTAAGTAGAAAGTAATGCAATAACTAACACATTGTTTTATTCTAATTGTTAGTTTTTTTTAAAGTAAGGAAAACCTTGAGGCTGACGGCGACGGCTGCTTGTAGGTGAGGCCACATTATTGGCAGGCGGTCTTGCATAATGCAACTGATCAGTTTGATTGGATGAAGGGCAACCGGCATGCAAATCTGGCGAGAAAGACAGGGGTCGGCTACCGTCCGTAAGATTATGCGGATTCGAAAGGCCTGTATTACGTAGGTAAGTTAATTCATTAGAAAGGTTCCTTGTTTAATATAATAATTGGTAATTGAACTCCAGGTCCTCAAGCTCCTCCGCAGCAGCAGTAGCAACTCGAACCAACCGGCACTTACAGGCTCAGACTTGAGATTATCAACAACATAGTGTGAAGACTTTCTCTAATCCTTGCCCAGGCCGTTCTGAACTGGATCCCGCCGAAAGGGCTAACTCGGACACACCGAAGTGCACCCACGATTCAGTGAGTCGCTGGAGATCACCCCACGACTGTAGACCATTTTTGGAACAAACACTAAGCGTAACCCACAAGGAGTTACCGAAGTGACCAGCTGTCAGGGTTGTTAGATGTTATCCTGGCAGGATTTCCATTCTATCACTGAGAATCACAGTTGTGAATTCTCTCAAGAATGTTCTCGGCAGATTGCTAAGATCTGCGAAGGACTCTTCTTAATTTTACAACTGCTGCCCATGATGTAGAACAACAGTGTAATACTAAGTGTTCCTAAGAGATCTTTGATGAATCTCATGGCTCTATACCCGATTAGTGCACATTTGTTTGGTCGTCGGAGGCGTGGAGCAGAGTGCCTCCTTTTCAATATCAACACATCTCGTAGTGAGAGGTTGATAGATGATGAAGGGTTCTCTGTGTGAAATGAAATAAGTGTCTTTTGAGAGACACCTGAGTGGCTAGAAGGTTTAGTGCAGCGCGTCACTGGGTCCATTACGTCTTTTGTCTTCAATACCGGTAATGCTCAGTCAACCAGTAGATTATGTATTGAACCCGGTGTCTGCCCTAAGGTTGAAAAAATGGAGGGCTATTTCTTTTCACCCTTTTCTTTGCTTTTCTTTTTAATTCTTCAACCCCTTCTTTCTCCTTTCATTTCATTTCTCATTTTTTGTATCATACCTAGGACTTTGTAGTTCTAAACTATGGGAATTGTCGTTGGGTAGATCCCTCCGGCTCTGGCGGATCATAGGACGGTTTTTTTCCTAATCCTTAGTCACCTTATAACTTCATGACTATCCTAATGATGCCATAAACCAAACCATTGAAAATCTCTCAAAGTGTCGATGATTGTAAAAACATTTTATTGACACCATGAGAGTTTTGCATTTTTCTGAAAGACTCCCCCTTAACATGTGCTCATATATAGTTAAAGTAAATTTGCACATGCCGGGTAGAGTTGGCACTTTTTGAATAGATTGAATTTCAATGAACATGATCATCGCGAGACACGCTTACATCAACAGATGAACTGGCTTGAAATTATTACCCGTCCAGATCACATTCAAGGAAAATCGCTCGAAATCGGTACATTCTACTCAGAAACGTCCGTTGCGAGACACGTTTACATCACCAGATGAACTGGCTTGAAATTATTACCCGTCCGGGACATGTGCTTTCGACTACTGACTTTTTCCTACCGTCAATTCGAGGCTCAATTCTGAGTCGAGCACTTATGAGATTCCATTTTTCCTTTACCATATTTTAATCATCAGTTATTCTCCCCCTCAAAAATAGCATACTCATGATGTTTTTGAAAAAACTTTATGATTAAAATATGTTGTTTTTGAGTTTTAGGGAAAAATTTCAAGAACTTTTTTTTTTCAGAACAAAGATTTTTTTTTCTCAAATACTCCCCCTTGACGAGGGAATACTTGTCCTTATGAGCAGAATGTTTTGAAAAACTTAGAAAACATTCAGGTTTCATTCTTCTCATAAGAAAGAAGCTTTCGCTCCTTTGATCAGGATTGAGGCACTGATGCGTACCTCAGGGTCCTTTCTTTACAGGTACGGGTTGTGCACTGTTATGTGTGCACAAGCCATAGTTAGTGATGAGAAATGATGAAATGATGAAAAATGATGTTAAACAATGTGTACCAACACTCATTACTCAGGCCGACGGAATGTGAGGATATTGGAGACTCTTGGACGTCCTCCAACGTAGCTTTCCATTCTTCTCATCGTCTGCCTGAACTTTATCTTCTGATCAATCCTCGCAACAAACTTCACTGCCTGTTTCGCATCGTTTCTACTCCAACTAGTTTTCAACCCCTTGCGTCTATTGATCAATATCTTCTCCAGCTTATCCTTAACCCGAATTAATGTTGCATCACCAAATTTAGCAATATCTTCATACCCCATAAACTTTTGACCACCTTTATTCTGCTCATATACTAATCCAAATGGTCGGTCAAGGAAGGTATATAGCTGCTTTTCTTGGATTCCTTGTCGTCTGATGTCAGGTTTGATGAGGTTCAATCTTGTTTGGTAGCTTTCTACCCCGAGATGAACATTTTCTACTCGTGCTCTTATAACAACAATGCGAATGAATATGAGAACAAAGTTGATGATATCATACTGAAGGCGTCCAGTAAGATGTTCAAGTTTTCCCTGGACCTTTAGCAGATACATGTCTTCGATGTCATGGATGTGTAGATGGGGGTAGTCAGCTTCACTAAAACTGTATTCCTTGTCGTCTAACCTCCTCACTGTAACCTTTGTCAAGAAATTGTATCCAAACATTGACTCGGTCTCTGCACTGGTGATTAATAAGATCCTGTTTGTGTTGAAGACTGGTGTTTTTGTTCTTCTGGAAAACATGTACTTGTAGAACAGTCTTCTCATGTGTGGCCAGTGAGAAACCCCGAGTGCAGCGTCTTCTTTGTATTCCCTAACCTTGTGGACAAATAGATCTCCGATTTGTTCCTCAAATCCCTCTAGAGTATATGATGCAGCTTAGAATTTGGTGAGTGAGGTAGCGTATCTCCTTTCTGGATCAGTGTTCTCTGATAATTGACTTGAGTAATATCTTTTGTAGTTCTGCTTCCTTGGGGTCATCCATGATTTCTGATAGGGATTCAACACACGGTTAAGGTGATTAAACCTTGTGACTTTGTGTGTATGATATATTGAGTTAATATGATTAAGTACGCGGAATTTACTTAACCACACTTAGAAGGTTATTTGTGTTGTGGAAATGGAATGGTTATGTTTGTTCTATGACAATGAACATTGAAAGCTTTTCACCAAAACGATTCAATATTATTCAAAATAATACGAGTGATCTTGAAATATCACTAGGGTTACAACCTTGAATCTTATGTTCTTACAACTTGTGATATTCTTGTGTTTGTTCTATGTCTTAACAGTTATGAGTTTTTCAACTTATCTATTTTTATGCACTATTGAACACACATAATATCGAGTCTAAGATCTTCTTTTATAGTCCAAGAAGATCTTTACATATTGCTTAAAGTCTAGCCGACTTACTTGTTAACTTATCTTGAGTGTGTCAGTACATAAGATACAACATGTATCTGTTTACACAACTTGTTAACTAAGCACATGGGGTAAGATATTATCTACCGTATATTGTTGACCAAAATACAAATAATATCTTTTCATACTTATCCACTTAGCAGCAGAATGTTCATTAGCAGCAGCAATGAGTTATCGCTAGCAGCAGGATCAAGTATCATTAGCAGCAGGATCAACAGCAGCAGAATGCTAAATCTAGCAGCAGAATCATTTATTGCTAGCAGCAGAGTCAAATGTTCTAGCAGCAGGAACAAACATTAGCAGCAGGAACCAAATGCACTAGCAGCAGAATCACACTTAATGTTTTTCTTTGAATAGAATCCGATATTAAACTTCTTGAATATTTAATTCCCAACAATCCTCCCCTAAACATGTGAATCCATTTCAACATGTTTTCTGAATTAAATTATGGATTGTGAAGATCTTTCAAACATTTCTGTTTCTTCAAGATTGAATATCTTCTCAGTAATTCATCTGCTTTGTTCTTTGACTTTAACAATATCAACACATTGCTCCAATCTTGGACTAAAAGATGGTGCAATTTCCTTGGATGGAGGAATTATAAGAGGCAATGATGCTGTGTATCTTGGATGCTTGTTTCAACAAGTGAAATCATCTATCAGCATGTCTTTGCAAGTGATGAACAAACGTGGTAAACTAAAATTGAAACTTTTCTTCGTTTGACCTAGATAGAACTTTCTCCTTTGGAATGTTCTTGTCATTTTCAACCTCTATGTCATCATCTTGTATGCTCTTGTCTTCTCCTTCCTTTTATTGGATTTTTCTTCCTTTCTTGGGCTTTTATTTCCTCCCCTGAGATTATTACCTCCCCTGAGATACAAATAACTTTTGTTTCCTCTGTTTGGAAGATCTCACTATGTACCAAAATATAACTTTCCTTATCATCTGATCCAGTATTTATAACTTGTTGTCAGACAATGTTGTACATGAAGCCATCAATTCCTTAAGAGTTTAAGTTACTGCCCTCATCACTTCTAGGTGTGTTAACTCTTATGAGAGGTGAATCAGTGGACATTTGATTCATGGTCCATCAATGGATGGTTTTTGTGAATCCTTTGAAAATCCTTGTTTAAGAAATTATTTGACTTAGCAGTATGTTCATGATTTTAGAATTGAAAAATCATACTGCTTTCAACCATTTTGAAGGGATTAAGTGTATAACAGACACTTAATCAAAATTTCGGTTTAAAGCAACCTCTGGTTGTGTGAGAACCAATGTTTTTCAGTTATAAATAACTGCCTGTGTAAAGATAAACCTATTCAAAAGGCTTTCTTGACAGGGTTTCCAGCTCATAGTAATTGTTACCTCTAACACAAGTGTTAGATTTACTTTTACTAGCTGTTCATTCTATCAGATGTCCTTAGACTTGCACATTATACTTAAAAGTATAAAATGATAGAAAGTGAGTTGCATCAGTTACTATCTGATTAACTAAGTCATCAATTCAATGTGAAATATCATAACTAGGTTTCAAGAAAGTAGTTTTAAGGAGTTTTAAATTCCCAAACTCAGTCCATCATAAACCTATTATGTAGCAACCAATATGAGCATTGTTTTGCTTCCATTTCACTTGAAATTTCCTTTGTGTTCACATATTCATACCTGAAATTGTTAGTCTAAAACCAAAAGAACAAAGTACAAAGTACTTGTCTTGCCTTAGAAAAATCATAAGACCAAATGTATGAATAACACATTTTAAATTTGTACTAATAGCACAAACTTTTTGTAATAACAGCAGTATCTTGTAAAGCCAGCAGCAGAATCAAAAATTTATTCACAAAAATACATTAGATTGAAAATTCAAAGATTAAGCATTCCAATACTTGCTACCAAGTACTGAAACCTTGAAACATCAAAAGCTTTTGTTAGCAGATCTGCAAAGTTTTGTTCTGAAGCAACTTTAAGAACTTGAATTAACTTTTTCTCATTGCAGTCTCTTATAAAGTGATGTCTAATTTCAATGTGTTTTGTTTTAGAATGTTGCACTGGATTTTTAATAATACAAATTGTACTACTATTATCAATATGAATAACAGTGTTTAAGAAATTGTACCCATAATCAAGAAGTTGGTTTTGAAGCCATAGAACTTGACTAGAGCAACTTGCAGCAGCTATATATTCAGCTTCAGTTGTTGAATTTGCCACACTTGTTTGCTTCTTACACTGCCATGAGATAAGTCTACATCCAAGGAATTGACATCCTCCAGTTGTTGACTTTCTGTCCAAGCTAGCACCAGCATAATCACTATCCGAATATGCTACCAAGTCAAAAGGAGATTCCCTAGAATACCATATACCCAACCTTGGTTGACCTTTAAGATATCTAAAAATTCTATTGACTGCAGTTAAATGAGAAACCTTTGGAGTTACTTGAAATCTTGCACAAACACAAACAGGGAACATGATATCAGGTCTAGATGATGTAAGATACATCAAAGAGCCTATCATAGATCTGTAATTGTGTACATCCACACTCTCTCCATCTTCATCTTTCAGAAGGTGCTTCTCAGAGTCCATTGGTGTGCTTGCTATTTTTGAATCAGCAAATTGACATTTTCTAAGTATCTCTACAACATATTTGTCTTGACTAATAAATATGCCTTCAGATGATTGCTTAACTTGCAAACCCAAAAAGAATGTAAGTTCCCCCATGGAACTCATCTGAAACTTATCTTTCATAAGCTTCTCAAATTCTAAACACATCTCTTTCCTAGTAGATCCAAAGATAATGTCATCCACATACACCTGCACTAACAGAAGATCCTTCTTGTGCTGTTTGATGAAAAGTGTCTGATCAATCTTTCCTCTTTGAAATCCATTTTCTTGTGCTGTTTGTTGCATACCAAGCTCTTGGTGCCTGATGAAGGCCATATAGAGCTTTCACTACTCTGTACACTTTGTTTGGATGTAATGGGTCAATGAAGCCTGGAGGTTGTGAAACATACACCTCTTCTTCAATTGTTCCATATAAAAATGCACTCTTGACATCCATTTGTTAGACTGTGAAGCCTAAAAATGAAGCATAAGCTAAGAAAAGCCTAATTGCCTCAATCCTTGCTACAGAAGCATAAACCTCATCATAGTCTATCCCTTCTTCTTGTGTGTACCCTTGGGCTACTAATCTAGCCTTATTCTTAATCACTATTCCTCTTTCATCCCTTTTGTTTTTAAAAACCCATCTAGTGCCAATTACCTTCACACTTGTAGGTAAATCAACTAGCACCCATACCTTCTGAATCTTGAACTGAAGAAGCTCTTCTTGCATAGCTTCTACCCAGCTTGAATCATCTAAGGCTTTAAGAATGGTCTTTGGTTCATCTTGTGAGAGAAAACATACAAACAAGCAAGAGTTTGAAAGCTCATGCTGTTTTGAAGCATAAAGGGCATCAAGAAGCTCTTGTTGGTCTGAAGACATCAGTTGTTGTCTTGTCTTCACACCTGACTGTATATCTCCAATCACATTATCTAGGGAGTGAACTTTGTGAATTCTTGTTTGTGGAGTAGAAGGAACTTGATAATTTGATGGAAGATTGTTGAAATCCACCTCATTATCTGAGAATTCTGCTTCTTTTGTTTCTGAAGGGCCAGCAGGAGAGTCATTTGGCCGAACAGCAGAATCAGTAAGCTTAGCAGCATAATCATCAGCAGAAACAGATACACTACCAGCAGCAACAGAAATGCTACCAGCAGAAACATTTTGTTGTTCCTGAGTCTCATCTTCTTTTCTTTCATCTTCAACTCCTTCTTTAGCTTTACCATAAGAAGATTCATCAGTTGTTGAAGTTGATTCCACAATTGTACTTGACCATATTGGCATTATCACATCATTTTGATCTTTCTCTAACTCTGCCTCATTTGTTGTATTAGAACCTACAAAATCATTAGTTTCTGCAACAAAAGGCACATAATTCATTGAATTGGTTAGAGACTCTAGATCAAATAGCCATTTTGGTCCTTGACCTTTTACATTAGATTTGTTTTCTAAAAACTCCACATGTAGGTTTTCCTCTACTATTTATGTTCTTGTGTTGTAAACTCTAAAAGCTTTGCTATTAAGAGAATATCCAACAAAGAATCCTTCATCTGCTTTACCATCAAATTTTCCTAAATGGTCTAAGGTATTGAGAATGGTCACATGACATCCAAAAGGTCTAAGAAATCCTATTGCAGGAGTTCTACCATTAAAAAGTTCATATGATGTCTTATTGTGAGGCTGCAAAACTAAAACTCTATTTTGGACATAGCAAGCAGTGTTGACTACTTCAGCCCAAAAGGTTATTGGTAGCTTAGAATCAGCTAACATTGTTCTAGCAGCTTCTATTAGTGTTCTATTCTTTCTTTCAACAACACCATTCTGTTGTGGTGTTCTAGCAACACTAAATTCTCTCCTAATACCTTTTTCTTTGCAGAAGTCATCCATAACTCTATTCTTAAACTCTATCCCATTATCACATCTAATGACTTTTACTTTCTTGCTTACTTGGTTTTCTATCTGTGTAATGAAATCCTTAAGGATGCTTGATGTCTCATCCTTAGTAGCTAAAAAGAAAACCCATGTAAATCTAGTATAGTCATCAATTACAACAAGACAATATCTCTTATGCATTATACTACTTACTGAAACAGGTCCAAATAAGTCCAAATAAGTCCATATGCAGCATAAACAATGATTGATTGATAGTGTTAAAAATCTTGGGCTTACAAGTGGCTTTGTGTTGTTTGCCTTTTAGACAAGCAATGCATGTTTGATCATTTTCAAATCTTTTGTGAGGTAAACCTCTTACCAAACCATTCTTAACAATTTTATTTATGGTTTTGAAATTAATATGACCAATCCTTCTATGCCATTTCATTGATTCATCCAATGTGGCCTTTGCAACAAGGCAAGTTAAATTCTTTTTAGGAACAATGTTCTTTATGTCTACACTGTACATATTGCCCTTTCTAGGAATTCTAAGAAGTACTTGACTTTCATCAGGCATCTTAAAATCAGGAGAAACTACAAGACATTCAGTCTCACAGAAAAGAACATTGTTCTTTTTGTCACACATTTGTGAGACACTAAAAAGATTATAATTTAGCTCTTTTACATAGAACACATCTTCAAAATATAAATTTCCAGTTTTAATGGTACCTTTACCGGAAATTTTGCCACCAACACCTCCTACAAAGGTAACATAGCCTCCATCTATTGATTGGAAATCTGAGAGATAAGACTTGTTGCCTATCATGTGCCTTGAACATCCACTATCTGAGAATCCTTGATCTTCTTGTTTATCAGTTGAATGTTACTGCACACAAATAAGAGTGTTAGTTTCTTTTGGGGACCCAAGCCATTAGTGACTTGGATCTGCCTCTTGCATCAATGTAATTTAATCTTTTAAGGATAGTTGATGCAACATTGGATTTTAGAATCCAACATGCTGAGGCCTTAACAGCATTTGCCCTATTTCCCTTAGCAGCAGAATGAACCACATGCTTAGCAGTAGAATCTGCTAACTTTGTAGTTCTACCCTTTGGTTTCCAAACTTGTTTTTGAACCACTGCTTTTGTTAGAATGGGCCTTAAAACAGTCTTTGATGCATGTTTGAAAAATGTTTTTGCACCCTTAGCTGTTGATTTTGGGTTAATAGTCATAAATGGTCGAGCAGCAGGAACAAATAGTCTAGCAGCAGGATCATTTGGTCTAGCAGCAGGATCAGAGTTTGAGCCAGACTTGTTTTGACTACTCTGGGGTTTGGTCTCTTAGAACTAGAGTGAGAGTGAGACTTAGGAGTTTGCCTTTTGTAGTTCACTCTATTGTTTTCTTACCCATATACCCATTGGTTGCAGAAAGCTGCAAGATGGTCAAAACTACCACATGTGTAACAAGCTTTATTATAAAAAGCATAGTCATCACCTAATTGGTTAGACTTGAGGTTGTTCCAACTCCTTTGGTTACCTCTGGGCTTGTTGGTGGTTCTATATTGTTCACAATATATAACTGGTTGCCTAACATGTTTAACATTGTTCTTAGGCCTGTTAGTATTATGATTGACTATCTTAGGAACCTTTGTTCCTACTTTCTTAACCAAGACAGGTTTAGACATAACCTGTTCTTCATCATCATCACTATCAGTTGTACAATCTTCAACAACTATAGCATCTCCTTTATTAACAAAGGACACCTTATCCTGATAAAGTAAAGTTTTATCTAAACTTTTACTTATCTTTTCTACCTTAAGGCTCTTGCTAGCCTTAGAACCATATTCCATGATTGGTTCTTGAAACTCAGCTAAACCTGTGTGTGCTAGGTCAATACCTGGAGGTGAATGAATACCTCTATATGGTGGAGGAACAGTGTTATAACCTACACCAGAATTAGCTTTATTGGTTACTTGAGCTTCAAAAAGCTTATTAACTCCCTCTGAGGCATGAGCTAAAGCATCTACAGTTATCTTAACATTTCCTTTTTCTCTTTTGTGTCTAGCTAATGAATCATTCAGCTCAAAAATACACTCATCTTTGATCCTTATGTCATTTTTATGTATATTAATGTCATTAACAAAACTAGATTCATTATTCTTAAAATGTAAGACTTGTTTTTCTAAAACACCTAGACCTTTTTTGTGATTAGCTAAATTAAAAAGAGCATTAAGTAGCTCTTCTCGATGAGCATCAAATCTCTTACTAAGGGCTTCATAAGCATTAAGATTAGAGCATGATTCAGTACAATTTATAATAGAATTTACCTTTGAATCAGAAAAGGCCATTAGAGCAATCTCATTGGCAACAAGAGCAGCATTTGGTGGTGCATCCTTTTCATTAGCCATAGAGCTCCAATCATATCCAACACCATCAATAGCCAACATAGCCTTTGGCTCTTCAACTATTACTTCCTTTCTCTTATCTTGCTTATACCATGTGTTCCTATTATCCTGCTTTCTTGGGCTTCTACATTCTTTAGCAAAGTGTCCTAACCTATGACAGTTGAAACACTCCACTTTCTTCTTATCAAACCCAGCAGTTTCATTACCATTTATGGTAATTTGCTTCCTAGTTTTTTGCCAAAACTTCTTAGCCCTCATGCTAAGTAAAGCAACCTGCCACTTAATATCCATCTCTTCCAAATCATCACCATCTACCTGCTCAAGGTCTTCATGATTTAGAGGAGAACCACTAGATTGACTGGTTATAAAGGCATAAAATGTTGGATCTCCAAGTCCAGCAATATCCTTTTGTAAACTAGTAGAAGGACCACCATAAGTAGCATTAGAAACACTTTCAACTTCATCTACCTCTTCAGACTTACTAATACTAGGAAATGATAAGAGTGCAACATTCCCAGAACTAGTACCATAGTTTCCAGACTTCTTTAGACTTTGTTCAACAATTTTGAAGTTGTTGTGCAAATCATTAAGTTTCATGGTTTCAATGTCTGGCTTGTTCATCCAGACAATAACATGATATGGAACTCATCAGGTAGACTTCTCAAAAACTTCATGTTGAGATCTTCCTTCTCTATCTCAACACCCAACACAGCTAACTGACTGACAAGCTTGTGCAACCTTGAGAACAGCTTATCAAGAGTTTCATTGCTAAAAGCAATAAAGTTTTCAAATTGTTGCTTCAGCAATGTCTTCTGTGTCTTTTTGGTAGTTTCATTACCACCAAACCATGCACAAATCTCTTCAAAAAGAGTTTTTGCATCAAGATACTTGTTAAAAGATAGCATCTGCTCACCAGGAATGGTCATAAGCAACAAATTTCTTGCTTTTTGATCATTTCTCTTCTGTATCTTTTCATCATTGGAAACTGGTCCAATATTTCTTTTCCTAAGGGTTTTGCCTTCAAGGACAACATCTGAATAGCTTGGTGAAAAAGAATCACCATACATAATAATATCCCAAAGAGTATAATCTTGAACCATAAAATATTGCTCAATTCTCATCCTCCATAGCTCAAACTCATTCTGGTTGATCATGGTCAACTTTGCAGCAACATTTGAAACCTGAGCATCTTGTACATCCATTTCTATTTTAGCTTCTAAATCAAATATATCAGCCTGGCTCTGATACCACTTGATAGGGATTCGACACACGATTAAGGTGATTAAACCTTGTGACTTTGTGTGTATGATATATTGAGTTAATATGATTAAGTACGCGGAATTTACTTAACCACACTTAGAAGGTTATTTGTGTTGTGGAAATGGAATGGTTATGTTTGTTCTATGACAATGAACAATGAAAGCTTTTCACCAAAACGATTCAATATTATTCAAAATAATACGAGTGATCTTGAAATATCACTAGGGTTACAACCTTGAATCTTATGTTCTTACAACTTGTGATATTCTTGTGTTTGTTCTATGTCTTAACAGTTATGAGTTTTTCAACTTATCTATTTTTATGCACTGTTGAACACACATAATATCGAGTCTAAGATCTTCTTTTATAGTCCAAGAAGATCTTTACATATTGCTTAAAGTCTAGCCGACTTACTTGTTAACTTATCTTGAGTGTGTCAGTACATAAGATACAACATGTATCTGTGTACACAACTTGTTAACTAAGCACATGGGGTAAGATATTATCTACCGTATATTGTTGACCAAAATACAAATAATATCTTTTCATACTTATCCACTTAGCAGCAGAATATTCATTAGCAGCAGCAATGAGTTATCGCTAGCAGCAGGATCAAGTATCATTAGCAGCAGGATCAACAGCAGCAGAATGCTAAGCCTAGCAGTAGAATCATTTATTGCTAGCAGCAGAGTCAAATGTTCTAGCAGCAGGAACAAACATTAGCAGCAGGAACCAAATGCACTAGCAGCAGAATCACACTTAATGTTTTTCTTTGAATAGAATCCGATATTAAACTTCTTGAATATTTAATTCCCAACAATTTCTGCCAACAGTTGTCCTTTAAGATCTGATCGTGAAGGTTTTGGTGGCATGGTTCGGATGGTGAGTGGTGTAGTTTGCATTATGCTAGCCACAGTCTTCTCCAGTTTCTTTTCTACAAAGGTGTTTAGAATTCCTTGAAGATTAGCTTGTAGAAACTGAGTGACCTCTTGAGGTACTTGAGCACTGACCTCCTGGGGGATTTGAGTTGCAAGAATCTCTTTCACATTCTTTTCCAGATCAACATTATCACGCTTGAATATGTGTACATCAAACTTCTTTTCAACCTCAGTGATCTTATCATGTATTGTTTTGTTCTCATTTTCATCTTTTTCATGTTTTCTTAAAACAAGATTCTGCAATTTAGTAAACTTCTCCTTTAACTCACTCAGCTCGTTGGTAGACTGTCCCACGGATGATGGATGTGAAGATTGTGGTACATTGTTGTCACCTTGGTCATCTTGGGATTCCTCTTCATTATCACTTTCTACTTCTTCGTCACTTTGTTCACTACCTTCTTCATCTCCTTCTTCTTCATCATTATCATTTTCTCCTTCATCACTTTTGCTTTCTCCTTCTCCTTCTTCATCATCTTCTTCATCTTTCTTGCTTCTACGTGTCTCAGACCCAGATCTAGATATTGATTCATCTTCAGAATTTCCAGATTCACTTTCAGTTTCACCCAGTGTTGCAGACCTTGTAGGTTCAGATTCCTCTTGTTCTTTCTCATGATGTGAAGCAGATCCTTCACCCTTTCTCATTTTCTCACGTCTTTCTTCATCTTCTCTATGTTTTATTAAACTTTCTTTTGATGCTTGTTTCGCCTGTTCTTGTTCTTCTTTGTCAGTCAAAGGTGGTTCAATCGGGGAAAATTGAGTGTCAGTTAACTTGAGTTGCTTTCCTTTGCCCGGTTTCAATCCCTTGTCTGATTCAGATAACACAGATTTCATTTTCTCAATATCTTTCTTTTTTCTGCCTTTTCTGAGGTCCACTTCTTCTTCTTCCTCCTCATAACTTGGTTCATCACGAAGTTGCATTGTTGATGAGGGTTTAGAAACCACTATTCTTTTCTCAGCTTTAGTGGATTTCTTTGATCTAGAGATAGTGGCTCGAACTGGGATTGATTTACTCTTTCCTTTCGGTGATTTTTCCCTTTTAGGTATGAATCCCACCTTGTTGGCTTTCACTGCTTCATCATACTTTCGATATGCCTTGGTATTCATTAGTTCTTCATTTAACATGTTTGGTGGAATTCTGGCCCCTTGTTTATCTGTGTATGTACTTTGTGTCTTTATTCTGGTGAGAACATGGTCATCTAGTACAATATGCATCTTTTCGGTGTCAGGTCGTACAAGCTCAGGATGAATTTTCATGAAATGAGCAATGAGGAGTTTGGTGAATCGTGGAAAAGGAACTTTGTAGTCCTTGTTCTGATGAAATTTATGACTTAGGAAGACCATATCATTCCATATGTACTGAGCAAAATTCAAGTGTTTCATGTTGATCACTCCACAGAAAAATTGTTGGTGTTCTTTTCTAGGGCGTTCAAATCCCGAGGTTTTCCCAGTGATACAGTGAATGATGATGGAGTACATGGTTAACCAGGGTTGAGGGAAGAATCTTCTTTCTACTTTGTGAAGAGAGGTGAGTGGTTTTTCCTTTTCGTCATACCCTAGAATCTGAAGTGTTCTGGCCATATCATCAAAGGTAGGGTTGTTCTGAAATTTCTTCAAAGTTTCAGTTTCTTCTTTTGGGAGTTCAAGAACATTCCTTAGAGTCTCAACTTTGAAGGTGATCTCTATGGTGTCCAGGGTGATAGTGATGCTTTCTTCATCTTTGCTGACAACCATTGATTCCCAGAACTGGTTGAGGTGGATTAGAGGAACACTTTCAGTGTTTGTCAGTGTGGGTCGGATGAAGTGTCTGTCGAGAATTTCTGCTATAATCTGACAAGATTCATGACATTTGAGCTTCTTGAAATCAACTCTTGAATTGGAGTGACTGATCTTTTGTTCATCCTTTGTTGGTGTGTTTTTCTTTTTGATAATTGATGCTTGTGACATAGTTCGAGACATGATTCACCTGATCAACATAAATACCAGCAACAATACGCAAAGGTATATAGTATTTGTGTTAGTGAATGTGATTAGTTATATTACTCATACACATCAATCAAGCAGACCATATGTCAACCAAGTACAACATAGCAATATGATTAGAATAAACCTAAGATCAGCACATGAACTCTATCATCTTAATACAGAAACTTGATAGTTTGAATCTTGATTATAGATACTTGATCAACTTTAGAAATCAATCAACCTTATTAGAGAATCTCGACTAAATCGTGAAGCTCGACTAAATCTGAGTAACTAGACTAAATAAGTTCCTCAACTATGCCAAGTTACTCGACTCACCAAGTTACTCGACTAAATCGTGAAGCTCGACTAAATCTGAGTAACTAGACTAAATCAGTTCCTCAACTATGCCAAGTTACTCGACTCACCAAGTTACTCGACTAATCAAGTTACTCGACTATATCAAGTTACTCGACTAACCAAGTTACTCGACTAATCAAGTTACTCGACTAACCAAGTTACTCGACTATCCAAGTCACTCGACTAATCAAGTTACTCGACTAAGTCTGAGTTACTCGACTAAGTCTGAGTTCTCGACTAAGTCAGTTACTCGACTAAGTCAGAGTTCTCGACTAAGTCTCGATAAGTATTACTCGACTAGTCAGAGTTACTCGACTAGTCAGAGTTACTTGACTAGGAGTATCTCGACTAGGTTGACTTGTTATCTCCTAACTCGGAGACAAAGTCGATCAAATACAATAATCTCGATCACAAACTTTATCATAGAAGCTCGATTATCAAATTTTCAGCACAATAATGAACATTCAAAGGCACATAGAAACTGATAACCATATAAACATCATGATCTTATGGTTAAACAAACACTCTTTTCAGCACAAACATATTATCAACACTTTAATCAATCACAAGTAAATTATTAACACTCTTTTCAGCACAAACAATGTTCCTTTGTACTAACGCAACACATGAACCCTAGGTTAGACAAATTTAGCCTTATTGATGATAAGAAGCAAATTAACCAATGGTAACATACTCAGAAACATGAAGTGAAGCAATCCCACAAACACAATTATCTCAACACACATAAACAAGAAATCCCCAAATCTAATGATAAACCCTAATTCGAAAAAATCTTAAACTTCAAACAATAAGGCAACGTTCTCAAGTATGAGTACCAAATTAATTGAAATAAAAGACTTACAAATAAGAATTTAACAAGCAGATTAAGAACTTTTGATTGATATGATGAAACCGAGAAAATTCGCGTGTTCTTAGTGAACTTGAGAGAGAGGGAATACTGTATATGTTAGAGAATTTTGACTTTGGTCAGCCCTAATGGTTTTATTAAATATAGTTTGCTCACTTGACAATATTGGTCCTCTAACTTGAGTCTTAAATGAGATTTTGGTCCAAACTTAACATCTATCACATATTGACATGTTCAGCCCTTTTCATAGAGACTTAGAATCTTTTTGGATCCTAAAGGCAACTTTTCCTAACGTGACAGATATAGCCCTTGATGAAAAATCAGAAGAAGATATGAGAAGTTAGATGTGCAAAAAATTTCTCCCCTTCAAAATATGACCGATATTTGAAATTATTGAAAATTTTAAAGACCGAGATCATATTTTGATTCAGATCTACTTTTGCACACCCAAAGAGATAAGCATCTTTTCATTTTTTTTTTTATTATATTTTATTTATTTTTATTTTTATATTTTATTTTTTTTTATTATTATTATTTTTTTTTTAATTATTATTTTTTTTTCATATTTCAGATAGTGTAGATGTTTGACTTGGTCAATTGTTGGTGAGAAACTTTGCCAAATCATCAGGAGTCAAACATCTCATCCCAATCTGGTGAACTAGCTCGATGAATCTTGCATGGGGCAAAGCTTTGGTGAACAAGTCCGCCAATTGGTGTTCTGTACCCACGAAGTACAATTCAACTGTACCCATCTCCACATGTTCCTTGACAAAATGATATCGTAGAGAAATATGCTTTGACTTGGAATGTTGGAACATGTTGCAGGAAATAGCGATGACACTCTTGGAATCACAGTACATAGGAATCTTGTTGAAGACGTATCCATAGTCCATCAACTGAGATCGCATCCAAATGACTTGAGCACAGCATGCTGACATGGCGACGTATTCCGATTCTGTAGATGACAGTGAAGTGCAGTCTTGCTTCTTTGATTGCCAAGAGACGAGCTTGTCACCCAAAAATTGTACTCCTCCTGATGTACTTTTGCGTGTGTCTAAGCACCCTGCATGGTCAGCGTCTGAAAATGCGACAAGTTCAAATCCAGAATCCTTTGGATACCAGATCCCCAAATTAATGGTTCCCTTTATGTATCTAAGGATTCTTTTAATGGCTGACAAATGCCGCTCTGTTGGTCTTGACTGATATCGGGAGCAAAGGTACGCGGCAAATACAACATCCGGTCTGCTAGCTGTGAGATACATGATTGACCCAATCATACTACGATATTTTGTAGGATCAATGGGTGTCCCATGTATGTCAGCATCTAGCTTCGGGGATGAGGAAGACATAGGGGTGTTATAGGTGTCACAGCTGGTCATACCATGCTTTTTTAGGATTTCCTGAGCATACTTGGACTGACTAAGGAATATACCACGGGGTGATTGATGAACTTACAGTCCGAAGAACTTCAGTTCACCCATCATGGACATCTCAAAGTTATTTTTCATTAGTTTTGCGAAAGCATTTGAATATTTTTTATGTGTTGATCCAAAAATGATATCATCGACATAAATTTGTACGATGAGAATGTCCTCCCCGTGTTTTTGTATAAACAAAGTCGGGTCCACAGTTCCTTTAGTAAAATGGTTTGCAAGTAAGAAAGCAGATAACTTGTTGTACCAGGCCCTTGGGGCTTGTTTAAGGCCAAAAGGGCTTTCTTAAGCCGATATACGTGATTCGGATGTTCTTGGCCCACGAAGCCTTCTGGTTGAGATACGTACACCTCTTCCCGGAGTTGGCCATTGAGAAATGCAGTCTTCACATCCATTTGGTAGACAGTAATGTTCTTGTGAGCCGCGTAAGCCAGGAACATGCGAACAGCCTCAAGCCTTGCGACTGGAGCAAACGATTCTTTGAAGTCGATTCCCTCTTCTTGACTGAATCCTTTTGCGACTAGCCAGGACTTGTTACGAATGACAGTACCATCTGCATCTAACTTGTTTTTCCAGATCCATTTCAATCCAACGACATAAACCCCATCTGGTCTCTCTACCAGTTCCCAAACTTCTAACCGCTTGAATTGTTCCAATTCCTCTTGCATGGATTCAATCCAGTTGTGATAGGTAAGGGCTTCCTTAATGTTTTTGGGTTCGGCTTGACAAACGGTGAGTGCATAAATGCAGGTTTCACCGTCTGTGTGGAGTCTTTGTCTTGTAATGACTGGGTTTTCTGGATTACCAATGATGTTTACTAAGGGATGGTCCTTTGTCCATTTATGAGTGGATGGATAATGTTGATAATTATGGTGCAGGTTTGACGGTTCCAAATTGCGTGTAGAAGATTCTTCAATATCAGGAATGGTTGGTACAGGCGCAAATGGATTAAAGAATGCATCTCCGTCATAACCTGTTGGTATGGGTACTTCAGCAGAGTTGTGGGGGGAATCTCCAGCTGTAGGAGTAGAAGTGGAAGGTGTTTGGTCTACTGATGATGATGGTTCTGGTTGAGGTGCGTCGTCAGCAACTGCTGTGGAAGTAGTTGCTGGTGTATCATGTGCTTGATTGTTTACGGTTTGAGCAGCGGAATTGGTGGATACAGCAGAGGCACGATTAACTAGAGAATCATCGAACAGAGGAGCAAACAAGTCTTCTATATCCTTTCTGTTGAACGGTAATGGTTTAGCTGAAGATTCAGGAAAGTTGAGACGGTTGTGTGCGGGTTCTAAGCTGTTTTGCTCAGAAGCCATTTCTGTGAGCTCATCAAAATTAGCATGGATTGTCTCTTGAATTTCCCGAGTACAGCGATTCCAAATTCTGAATCCTTTCAAATTTTCACAATAGCCAACAAATACTCCTATGTCTGCTTTGGCTTTCAGTTTACCAAGATCATCATGATCATTCTTTGGATAACAGAGTGCTCCAAAGACATGAAAGTAATTGATATTTGGTTTTCGACCATGAATAAGCTCATATGGTGTTTTGTCATGGCGTTTGGTGATCATGCATCGGTTCTGGGTATAACAAGCAGTTGAGACAGCTTCAGCCCATAGGTAGTCTGGTAATTGGGCATTAATGAACATAGTTCTTACTGCCTCCACTAACGTACGGTTGCGTCTTTCGACTACTCCATTTTGTTCAGGGGTTCGAGCAATTGACGTTTGATGAACAATACCATTTTTCTCAGTGAACTCCCGAAGAGTTTGATTCTTGAATTCAGTACCATTGTCTGTTTTGATGATTCTGACGGTGTTACGAACTTGAACTTGAATCTTCGTGAGAAAAGTAATGATCATCGAAGGGGCTTGGTCTTTTGTACGAAGAAAGTAAACCCAAGTCCACCTCGAGTAATCATCCACTATTACCATGATGTACCGTTTCCCATTGATGGTTTGAACACGCATGGGACCACACAAATCCATATGAAGCAGTTGTAGGACATGATCTGTGCTGTGATCTGCTTTTAGAGGAAAGTGGGCACGATGACTCTTTCCTTGTTCGCAAGCAGGACACAAGTGATCTTTGGCATATCTGAATTTGGGAAGACCGTCGACCAACTTTTTCTTAGCAAGATCGGTCATCGTCTTGAAGTTCAAATGAGACATCCGTTTGTGCCATAGCCAGGCCTTTGTGGGATGTGCCTTTGAAAGTAAGCATATGGGAGAGGGAGCTGTCATGCCTTCAAAAGAAATGGTATATAGACTGGTGCTACGTTTTCCTTTCATCCGATCATTTCCTTGAAGATCCCGAATAAAACATGTTTTCTCTCTGAATGCCACCTCCAAATCACCATCACAGAATTGTCCAACTTAGAAAAGGTTGTGACCTAGACCTTCAACGTAATAAACCCTCCTAATTTCGATGTTCCCATTTACGTAGTCTCCATAACCCATAATAGCAGCAAAGTGATCATTCCCGAATCTGACCGTTCCGATGAACTTTGCAACAAAGTTTACAAGAAGCTTGAGATTGCCAGTCATATGTCAGGAACAGCCACTATCAACAATCCAGAGAACAATTTGGATCACCTGCATCACCAGAAGTTGACATAGAGGCAAGTTTGGTAACGGTGGATCCCGTTTGGTTAGTAACACATGTATTAAGCATTTTAGTTACCCATTTAAAGCTAGATGTGTTTTGCAACCAACGCTGCCACGTCCAACTAGTCTCAGCCTTTCTCCTAATAAATGCACTTGGTGTTTTGTTTGTCCTAGGTGTATCTATGGGTTTGGGAACAGATTTGTCAAAAACTACTAGTGGTGGTTTTCCTAATATGGACTTGGCAGCAGTAGTGCGCCTAGAGGAAATGCCACTAGATTGTTTCTTTTTGCGATTCAACAGAGTTTAAGCAACACATTTCTCATGATTTCCAGATAATATACTAGCATGACAAAATACACAACTTGCATCAACCATAAAATCATTCATAACATTCAACAATTTAGCATTCATTACATCAGCTATAGAACTAGACTTAGACAAGTTTGATTCTACTTTTGACATATCATGCTTTTTATTCAAACTGCTAACATTAACTATTATTTCTTCAGTCTTAGATAGTCCACTCTTAGGGCGCCAGATACTAAACTTCCTTGGTCTCTTGGTGTTTCTTGATCTGCTAGCCTTAGAGTTGTTTCCTAGTCCTGTGGAAGTGGAAGTATTCACGTTAGTGGTTTGAGTTGATGCTTGCTTAGTTAGCTTGTCTACTGTGTACATTCCTGGGGCAATCACAGCTTTTCCTTTTTCTAAAACTCTGAGTTTCTTTTTCAAATCAACAATGATGTGTTGGAGTTCTTGATTTTTTGAATCCAAAATTCTGTTTAACCGGACAGTGTCATTTCTGTTTTGAGAAACTTCATCTATGTCTTTCTCATATTCAAACAGTTTATTTCGCAAAACATCAATTTCATTTTTATTCTGACTTTCTGAAGCATGACTGTTTTGGAAAGACAAAGACTCTTTTAGATTTTTGTATTTTAACTCAAATTCAACACTTTGAGTTTGACACCATTCCAGTCTTTTGTTAAGTTTGAAAATTTCTTTTTCACACGTATCTTCCACATCAAAGTTGATCTGTCTAAGACTCTCATTCTCTTTTACCAAATTATCAATCTCAATTTGCAACATTCCAACATTCACAGCATGATCATCAACAAGCATTGCATGACAAGATTCAAAAATAGAATTCATAATCACAGAAATCACATCATCACACAAAACACGTACCAAGAGTCGATCAACCTCTTTTTCTAAAGCTTTCTTTTGACACTTTTGTTTTACAATTTTGTCATCTTTAGCTTTAAAAATACTCATCATTGATCCAACTTCAGTCTGTAGTTCCTGTTCCCACATTGTTGCACAAAGTCTCAGGTGTTTAACATGTGGTAAGAATTGATTCTGAAAAATTTGTCTCTTTTCTTTCTCAGCAGGAGAAAATAAAGAAGAGATTTTGATTTCAGAATTAAATTCTATCACCTGTTCCAAAAGTTTAATGTCATCCATAAATGTCTTAAAATATCGAAGAATCCGACATTGTTGAGGCATTTGTGGATCTACAGTATCGTTTGGACCATTGATTTGTGTAACAGGAGTGGTAACAGGAGCAACTTCAGAAGAAGGATTTGTTTCAGTTCTTAACAGTGTTTGTTCTGGTTTGTCCTTAGGAGGAACAAAAGATTTACTGATGTGAGGTCTTGCTGAATAATCATATGGAACTCTTGAAAATTCTTTTTCTGACTTTGATCGACTCTCAATCTTATGTTCAAGATATTCAGTTTCTTCATCATTACTATACACAACAGTACGTTGAAAACTATCATCAAACAGAAATTCTGCATTGTATAACTTAGGATTCTCTTTGAGTGCTTTTTGTAAAAAACGTGGTTGGTCACTTCCAAGTGCAAAACCAAATCCTTTAGGACTCGGTTTCACAGTTAGTCTTTGAATTTGTGTCACTGAATTACCCGTTTTATATACAACATTCTGAAATTCTTTGTGCTTGGATTCCAAGTCTACAATCTCCTCAAGATATGAGTCAACTCGTTTCCTAGTGGCTTGCTTTTCTTCAAGAAGATCATTTTGAGATGTTGAAAGCTCTGTTTCAGTTTTTAACAACTCAGAATTCAAGATGTCAATTTGTTTTTTGAATTCAAATTGCTCTTGTTCTTTTTGAGAAAGCAAATCAGCCTTGGAAATAGTTAGCTCACGAACTTGATGCTCTAAATCCTTGACCTGAACGTATGTCTTTTGGAATGCAACCTCAAAGCCTTTCTCACGTTGTGCTTGTTGTTCATAACTTGAAAGTTGTATTTTATAGCACTCATTGTCCTTTGTTAACATTGCAATTTTAGCTTTTAAGTTCTGGTTAATTTCATTGCATTTGTCAATCTGTGACTTTTGTGTATTCAACTGTGATTGGGTGGTCAGCAATAAGGTCATAAGCTCCGGATCTTGATCAGGCATAAGATCATCTTGTTCAAGAGGATCATGATTTTCATCATCAACAGTATCATCAAATGAAACATTGGTGTTATCATCATCGAATGAAACAACAGTGTTTATTTGATCATCTCCTTGAGACGAGAATGATGAATCATTTTGAATAAGATTTTCTTGTGAAGATGAAGATGCAGATGGTGAAACAATCTTATGAATAAGGCATTCTGATTCAAGTACCTGAGATAAGCCATCGGTATCATATACCGAGCCTATCTCGTTCACATTCATCTCTTGCATGTTGGCCGTTAGCATCACTGCAGCATTGGCCTCCAAGTCTTCCATCTCATCATCGGAGTATGCGTTAGCCATAAAGCTTTGCTCGTTCTGAGTCAACATTCCTGCAGCCTTTTCATCTTTGAGAGCCATTAGAAGAGCTTCTTTGTGAAATGCACTACCCTGAGTCCTAGGCTTAGGGCAAGCATTTTCCATATGACCACTGCCTCCACAGTTGTAACAAGTGATTGACGTATTTGTAATTCCACTTCTTTCAGTACCAACATTCTGAATTCCCCTTTGTGCATTCCCCATATTGTTTTTACTTCCCCCAGCTGTGTTGAACCTTTGTCCCCCTGAGTTAAACCTTGTACCATAATTTCCCATGTTTCCTTACCCAAATCTACCAGAAGACCGATTCTGAATCTCAACTCGTCCATCATTAACGACGGCTTGGTTCCTGGTGTTTGATGATGAACGAAGACGGTTGTTTGACTTGTTAGAGAATTTGTTGAATGCTCTTGCAATTAATGCAAATCCTTCATTGAGAGAGTTGAACACATCGTCTTCTTCATCATAATCAGCATTGGAATAGAACATGGATTCGGTATTGGTGTATGGGACCAGTTGGTTATCAGAACTTCATAAGGAACAATTTGATTGTTTGGTTGTGGTTGGAAACTTGGTTGAGAAGGTTGTGGAACAAATTCTTGGTTTGATGGTGGAAGGTATGATTGAGCTATCAAAGCAAGAGAGTTTAGATTTGGTGCCTGTGAATAACCTCCTCTTGCTGCAATGTCCTTGTCTACCTCAGCTTGATGTTGCTTGAGATAATCATACAAAAGCCCATATGAAACTTGATCAATCTTTTTGGCTTGCCTCACGAATGTCACATACTTCTGCCAGTCTGGTCCAAGACATCCTAGAAATTTGGAGTTGATAGCAATCTTTGGTAGAGGTATGTTATGATGTTCTAGATCATTGACAACATTGGTGAAGCGGTGATAGTATGATTCTAAGGATTCCCCTGGTTCCATCATGAAGTTATTGTATTCCATGTAAAGCTTGGATTCAAGATCCTCTTGGTTCAATTCTGTGCCTTCCATCAGAAGATGCACATGCTCCTACATGTCCTTGGCTGTTTTCTGAGCATCAATACTCCTGAAGATTGGGTTAGGAATTCCCTGGAGTATGTAAGCCATGGCCATCTCATTAGCTTCTTGCTGTAAAGTTTGTTCATTGGTATATTGAGCTACTGGAACGGGAGTTGTGGAAGCTTCACGTGGAGGTATAGCAGTTGGATCACCCGGAACCACTGTTGAAGGAACTGGATAAGGTCCTTCCATGATGACCTTTTTGAGATATGGACCATGAGGTTTTCTTAGTTCAACAAATCTAATAAACCGACTAGACCATTGCACATAGTTACCCGGTGTCAGCATTGGTGGTGTTTCAAACGATCCTGCTTCATGTCTAGATTGTTGACTACTGATAGCTTCACACATCTTTGTAAACCAGTGAGGTTCTCTTGATGAAGGTTGGTAGTTTTGCATCTGAGGTTGTGGCATGAATTGTTGCTGAGGTGCTGTTTGTTGAGGGAAAAACTGATGTTGTTGCACAAAAGCATGTTGCTGTTGATATTGAGGATGAAATTGTTGTGGTTGCTGAGGATATTGTTGTTGTTGATGATGTTGTTGTTGTGGATATTGTTGTAGTTGATAATAGAAATAGGGATTGTATGGTGGTTGAGACATCGTTAGGTAACTTGAAAATGTTAAGGATCTTTAAAGGATAAAGACGGTTGTTGGTGAAGATTAGATTGAGAAACTTTGAAGAAACTAAGAGGATTTTACTTTAGAAACTCGGAGATTTCAATCGGTGAAACTCGGAGGATTTTACACTAGAAACTCAAGTTACTCGATTAAACTGTAGTTACTCGATTACTGAGAGTTACTCGATCAAACTGGAGTTACTCGATTACTGTGAGTTACTCGATCAAACTGTAGTTACTCGATTACTGTGAGTTACTCGATCAAACTGGAGTTACTCGATTAGTTGAGTTACTCGATCAAACTTGAGTTACTCGATTATTTGAGTTACTTGATCAAATTGAGTTACTCGATCAAACTGAGTTACTCGATCAAACTGAGTTACTCGATCAATTGAGTTGCTCGATCAACAATCTCGACTACTTAATCTAACTCGATTAAGTAATCTATCTCGATCAAATAGTTACTCGATTATTTCATCTAACTCGATGAATAATCACTATTTTGATTAGTTACTCGATCAATTAGTTGAGTTACTCGACTAAAGCAGTTACTCGACCAACACTCCAAATCTCGATCAGTGAACAGTAAGAACTCGGATGAACAGTACGGTACAGTAACTTATCGGATTTTTTTTTTTTTTTTTTTTTTTTTTTTTTTTTTTTATTTTTTAGATCTAATCTTTTAACAACCTAAATTACCCCTAGGCGAATGATACCACTTGATGTTACTATTAATTATCACACAAGCTACACTAATTAACCACTAATTAACCCTAGATCTAGAGAGAGAAAGTTAGAGAGAGAAAGAGAGTGGAAGATTGATCACACAATAATAAGGAAAGTTTTGCATACAATCAACCAACCCTCTCCCTTAGATGGGAGGGGGTATTTATAGTTTTTACATGGACTTGGGCTTAAATCCCTAATTAACATACTTAAACATAAATAAATAAATAAACGACACAGCCCATGGGCCTTCTACACAGGCTGGGCCTAATGACAAACCTAAAGGCCAAAGCAACCTATTAAAATATGATCAATACTTGAATTAATACAAAACGTGTTCCCAACAAAATCTTCCAGTGTCCAAACTTCTTGAAGCTTGAATTATAGAAGTTCTTCTTGCATAGCTTCCACCCAGCTTGGATCTTGTAATGCTTTGTAAGCATTCTTGGGTTCTATTTGTGATAGAAAACATGCAAACAAACAGTTTTGAAGGTCTTTGCGACTGTTTCTTTGATGAAGGGATCTTGCAAAGAAACCTTGTTCCTTCAAATCTTTAACCATTTTCCTTGTTTGAACAGCAGACTTTGGTTCTCCAATGATCTGTTCCTTAGGATGATTCTTGTGAACTCTTGTAGTTGGAATAGGACTGATAGGTAATTCTACATTCAAATTGGTTGAGTCAGCCTCTGCACCAAGTACATCTTCATCAGTATCAGGATAAATGTCTTCCAATACAGGCATGTCTGGATCATCTGGGTAGACATCAGCATCAAAAGATATGCCTTGCTTGCTAGCAACATTAACACTTGGCTCAGCAGTATTAACTGTGTTAGAACTGCCAGTGTTAATATCATCTGATATATCATCCTTTGCTTGATCATCAGAATCCTTTTCTACATGCAACTCTTGATCACTATTGAAAGATTTTGCACCATCTTCTTTATCATCAATAGGAGCTTCATCAAAGTCATCTGCAGGAATCATGTGAGTAGATTCTGAGTCCATGTCTTCCTTCTTCAGTGAGATGAGTTGCAATAGGTTCTTTTTGATTCACAGTCTCTACATCACAAGCTCTGATACCACTTGTTGATCCCAGTTGAGCACTTGATCGAATCCCTTAGCTTGTAAAGGTTTAGCTATGCTAGATAAATCTAACACAACTAGGTATGGAAACTGCGTTGTAGTTTATCGAACACAATGCGGAATCTTGTATTTGATCTTAAGAAGAACTTTATAACTAATGAAACAATGAACAACGAATATCAAACAAAACACTTCAATATTATTAATAATACGAATACTCTTTGAGTATTAGGGTTTACAATCTTGAAGTAAATCGTGAAAACTATATGTTCATCTATGCCTTAGGTCCTCCTTTTATAGACTAAGGAGTCCTAGTTGGCTTACAATAACTTTCTACACAAGATAAATCTTTATAGAATCTTTTCTATACTTTTTTAAACATACTCTACATAATAACCGACTCGAATACTCTAGCAACATTAATAATATATTAGCAATACTAACTAATTGTTCTAGCAGTATTAATCTTGTAGCAGCATTAATCTTTCATAAGTAGCATTAACTTTATAACTAGCAGCAATAATGACTTGTTGTATATCCTTTGTAGTTCTTGAGCAGTCTTAAAAATGTAAATAGTAGTAACTTCAAGAAACCTTTAAAACCCAACAAAAGATAAAAAATTCATCTATGTATCTTTGATGTCACATAAGCTTTCGCTTAAACCACCCCTGTCTCCTCAGCCACTCTGCTTTGCTCTTCTTCAATTTCTAGCGACGCGGCCTGCAAAATAACGCATTACATGAAAGAAAGAAAAACATTTAAATTCCCATTTTTGAGATCAATCACAATAATAGATGTAAGACCAAGTGAAATTTTAAAGTTACCTTGTCTCTTTGAATCCTGGAGACGTATGGATGTATTGAGTTTCGAAAGCTCATACCTCCCCATGACTTCTGCAACTATCTCTCCCTTACTGCCTGCCTAGCCAACACTGGGTTCTTTGTTTTGATGTCAGGTACATGCACATCTGTAGTAGCCACCTTTTCCCTCTCGAGTTTTGACCTAATGACCTATTTACGTAAACAGATTAAACGGGTTACAAACATGTTGTACATGTTATGCATGACTGGGTTAGGGTTGAGTTTCTTGAAACGATTAGTAAGTGGGCCGTGTTTGGGTTGAGGTTATAGTGACCCGCCA
Organism: Artemisia tridentata subsp. tridentata; assembly: GCA_021014915.2. NCBI lineage: Eukaryota > Viridiplantae > Streptophyta > Magnoliopsida > Asterales > Asteraceae > Artemisia > Artemisia tridentata. Next base: position 267,281,623 of record CP139509.1, on the reverse strand, counting down.
ACCCGCGAGCCCGAATAGGTCAACCCGAACATGAGTCGATTGTGACCCCTTGATTAGACACATGAGTAGAACAGTCTTTCCAGGAGCAAGCCCATAGTCTTTTGAATCTTTCAATCTAAAATCAGTTTGCTCGATAAACAACATTTGAAAGGCGGACCTGAAAAAAATTAAATGAAAACAGTGATAAAATAATATTGTAGTTACTTTATTAATAATATCCACCATATGAAACATATAAAGACACCTATTTACTATGACAAAACTGGACAACTTTTGGTTGAACAATATCAACCACATCTTTCTTTTAGTATAACCTTTCAACATTGTTCGAATCATTTAGGTAACTATTATACCGTTATGTCTGAATTGTAATAAAAAAAGTTAACAACTGGAAAATATAAAACACTTAAATGAGGACATGAGTTAAATTAGGACATGAGTACAATACCTATGTTGTTTTATTGTAGTGCTTAGTCTCCCGATTGAAATATATAAGCAACCACCACGAATCAAAATAAGGGTAATCTATTTCAACCCAAACCCGTTTCTATTCATTACCTGACCCGTGCATACCAGCACCCATATTATGAACCCATTTACATTCTAGTAAAAAGTATTTAAGAGGTAATAAAGCTATGATCCAACAAAGCCAAGACGGCAAGGTGCACCACTTTGTTGTAACCACGGTCCACCATCAATAAAGTAGCAACAGTATAAGGTTGCGCCTAAACATCGTCTTTAAGGATGCTTAACGAACTCCACTTCACTCTATTCTCCAAACTCGCACCAGGTCCTCTATTTTAATACTAAAAAAACTTGCAGGTTTTCTCATTCTGAGCCTGCGGCCAAGGTACATACCCTTCTGGGTTCAAAAAGCCACCCAAATCACTATCAATAACTGCCATCTTTTCTGTAGGCATCCAAGGCCATCCCAAATATATCTCGTATCTCCCTTTATCAACATCCGTTTCAAGATCATTGTCCATCTTTACTGTACAATTATGAAGCACTAATCCACCAATCATCTATGATTTCTTGTTACCATCTGCTACTATAACTAAAATGTTTTGATTCTGTAATGGTTTCCTTACTAGTATTTGACTGGAGCTTGGGGAGGGGTTAGTATCCTTCGATCCAACATAACACACTCACGATAAAATTTATGATAGTTTTGGTATAAAAGGGTGTTTTGGTATCCTTCGATCCTACATAAATACACCACCATACCTTCTGATTGCACTATTAGTGCTACTGCTAGTTCGCCTTCGAGGCCTGCTGTGTTTCTGAAAGTCATTGTTTTCGCCATGAATCCTTTACCTTCCGCCCCCGCACCCATAGTAGGTTTATAAGTTATGAGTCTTATGTAGCAACTAAGGGAGCGGCTGGTTTAGATTATCTGTAAGGCCTATGAGCTTGTTGAAATTGGAAAAGCCGATAACTTAATTTTTTTAAGAGGGCTATGAGCTTATAGACTTGTATTCAAGTAAATAAAATTAAGTTGATAAGCTCATATGCGTATTAAAAATGATGTCAATTTTTCTAAATTTCGGTAAGCCCATAAGCACTACATAATATATAATTTAAACCTTTAGTGAAATGATATGGCTAAGCTCATTACCAAATGTTGTTGTATTAGGTGTCTCGAGTTTGTGTTTAACTACACGTTTATCACACGTGACGATTGTTGCATTGCCATCACCATATATAAATACATTATCTTGGTGTCGTTGTATAATAAATTGTTCGTTATACACACCAGCCTTTACATAGATTATATACCAGGTTTTTTGAAACATAAGTTCTAGCAACCCCAAACACCCCTTAAAAGGCATACCAAAAATTCCCTATAAACTGCAATTTTACTACCTTGCGGATAACTTAAACAACCATTAAAGGCCGATATTAATTAATAAGATTGTAACGCTATAATTAAGGAATTTATATGGTAGTTATCTCATTAAAATGGTCAATAATTGGTTGCATGGGTTTATAGATTTTGGCTTGCAAGATATAATAAAAAAAATTTGTTGGTCAAGGGGTTATGATGCTTGTTAATGTTACCAACAACCTAGGTTTGATACTTGTAAGTGGCAAAATTTTTAAAAAATTTTCCGAATTTTAGTATTAAATACGAATTTTAATTCAAAAAAAAATTCTGAACAAAGTGTGTGCTTAGGTGGAATTATGAGGTGACATTTAAGGCCGCTTACTGGGCATTATGTGGCATTGATGACGTCATACACATTCTGTTATATATATAGGGAAAAGTGAATATGGGGCTGTCTCACATATTAGCTTACATGCGAAACCATCAAAAATCACTAAAAAATACGTCATTTTGGTTATTATTTTTTCAAAATTTGAGTGGTAGAACTAATATATGCATAGTGAAACACATTTTAATGGTGAATTAAATTAAACCATTGTTGAATCTATAGCTAATTTGTTAGTTAATGAAATCACCTAACAATATGATGTAGAAAATGCATGTATCAACGTGAACCCAACTTAAGTGATCTTGTGATGAAATCAAGAGAAAACACTAATATTGTAAAGGACATGATACAAATGAGGTATATTTGATATTTTTCTTGTTAAAACGACGTAATTTTTGATGGTTTCGCATGTAAGCTTAGATGTGAGACAGCCCCATATTCACTATCCTCATATATATATATATATATATATATATATATATATATATATATATATATATATATATATATATATATATATATATATATATATATATATATATATATATATCTGATGTGCGTGTGTATTGCTCTAATTCTTTTATATCCACGGTAGCGGCTCCAAAGACTTGGTGCGCGCGTGATGTCGTTGTGGTTTTAGCAGTATTAATGCCTACTCAAGTTTTAAATTTATATTTAGCCGACTTATCAATAAAACACACACTTTAACGAGCAGTGTACCCGGTCAGTATGAATATAATGGTAAGTAGAGTGTCGATCACTAATAGTGGAACGTATTATCTAGTTATTCTAATCAGTATTTTAATATCTTAAGTTAGCTATACAACCTAATCTAACGCAAGGGGGGTCAGCCTGAGAGACTGGCACGGTTTGGTTGTGATTAAATATAAACTAAACTAATGAGCACGAATCAGCGATTAGCACACACGTACACAGATAGATACTCGAGACAATAAGAAGACCTGTCCTGATAATTAAGTAGCTTGTCACTTGTTTTATTGCTAGTTTTATATGAAGTGTATAAAATTAACCCTTTCTTGTTGGCTCTAATCTTATTGGCGAGTAAACCCTTAATGATTACTTATGTCTATCGCACTATCCTAGAAACGATAGAATAAATAGGCGAGGAAGGGGCATGGCGACCCAAGCAATGCTCAGCTAGACATATAGGTTATCAATGCACTAATAAAAGTCACCAAAGACATCAACATATAAACTTTAATTAATGGGAAAGCAATTTTAAGGGGTGCCCATGATTTTCCGTAGTCACATGGAATCGGCTCATCAATCCTGATGAATTAAAGTGTACTAATACAATAAAACAAAATTTCTTAATGAATTGAATACATGCAGGACCTTCTTACAGCTCTCGTATCTTCGTTCAAGGTGTGTCTTGTGCTGCTAATACGTCTGAATTCGTCTCCTAAGGTTCTTCTGTCTTCGGTCTAAAGTCTAGTTCAAAAGGATCCCGAAATTCGTCTGGCCTTGGGGTATTTATAGTTTCTGTCTGAGGGTTAGATGCGGCGCATTGACTTAACTTCGCGTGGGGTCCAAGATTAATATATTCAGGAATATTCGTACACCGCCTTAAGATGCGGCGTAACTCCATTTCTCTATGCGGCGCATGTCCTTTGCTGTCTTGGATTGTCACTTGTGAAATCATGATAGTGATGCGCCGTATGTACGAAGTATGTTGCGGCGTATCTGGAGCAGAATGATCTTGATCATGTACATTTCAGTAGACTCTTAACATCTTGCTTGTTTTGCTCCATAATTGGTCCAAAATCGCCAAGTTTCACATAATACTTGTTTTTACCTGAGAATTACAAAAGTAAACATTAACGTATCAATTCTCATATATAATATAATAAAACAAGTCAAATAAATAGGATAAATGATGATAATAAAATGTACTTATTTGAGTTCATCAAATATCCCCCCACTTGAACTTTACTTGTCCCCAAGTAAACCTTAGAATGAATTTGATGAAAATGTATCCTAAAAGATATTAGGATTTATTTTTATATTTAAGCATGTATTCGTTTTGTTATAATTGCACAACTAAACACTTAACGAATTAGAAATAAAATAAAATATTTTGATAAAAGCAAATCTAGTCGTTTAACTGTCCAGTCGTGACGAATATTCTATCATAAGTTTGGCAAGTATACGCATCTCCTCCACTAAAGCTAAGGAATAACAAGTCTAAAGCGGTAAAAAGGGTTTGTTGGTTAAGGGTTAATCATTCTTCTTAATCTCTATCGATCTCATATTCCAGAAAAGGCGACAAAATCACAAATACATGATCGAATCCACGACCACGATACTTGCAATTGCTCAAATCCTTAACTCGAATAGGCTAAAGATAGGACCAAGTAATCTTTACCAATAATATTATATCAAAAAGGGCGACAAAATCAGAAATACATAGCCGAATCCACGACTACGATACTTAAGATTGCTCAAATCCCTAATCTCAATAAATCAAAGGTTTGGATAAAGAATGATATAGGGTATGGATAATATTTGGGATACAAATTGGTGTAACATGAAAAATAAACAAAACAGATAAATTAAAATCCTAAGTGTGGTTAATCACTATCCCAACCATCCCATGAATAAGACTCATATCATTGAATAACTCACGCTTTAACACTTGAAACACACGCTTTAGGTAGACACGAATTATACTCAACAAAATCTCAATCAAAGAATAAACCTTAGTTGGCGTTCCCATAACGGCCAACTCCCATTCAATCCATAAATATAATATACAACAAGTAGTGGTGATATCGCCCACTTAATACAAAACTTTACATAAGTTGGTTAAAACAAACTTCCAACTTTTTCTTTTTCTTTCTCTTTTCTATTTTTTTTCGTTTTTTTTTTTTTTTTTTTTTTTTTTTTTTTTTTTTTTTTATTTTTTTTAACATCATAAATGTGTAAAATTTCACAACTTTACTATCACTATTTTTCCGGATAATTTTTTTTTCATACTCTTCATACTTTCAGAAATAACTGTAATAGCGAAAGTAGTAAACACACGAAAAATAAACTCAAAGATATACAATATTTACTTTCATATCAATTGCGTTGTGCAATTTCCTGACTCAACCAAAGATAATGAATTACGCACGCGAACACAGGTAATGTAAGGAAACACACTTTGCCTAAAGCAATTAACCAACCACGGATTTTAATTTACAGGGTAGGCTAAGGTGTAAGGGTGTAACGAAACATTATAACAAAGGTGTAAGAAACAAAAGGAATGGCTCTGAGTGTTTTTATAGGGGTATCTTACTCTAAAAGTGAGAGTAACAAAGGGTTTATACGGGGGTTAACTAACCAATGTAGTTAGTTAATATCACATAACATATAAAGGCTATTTGGGTGTAATCCTAGAAATTTACCAATTTAGACAAGTCATTCCAATTATGTAGATAATACTTATTATGGTTGTCTCGAATAGTATACAAGCCAAGTTCAAAAGTTTACAAGTCACCGGCACACTCATAGATTTGTAAATTTTGATAAGTTCACAATTTTTGAAAATAATGTTATGTGTGCAGCTATGTAATTTAGACTTTAAACAAAAACATGCTAAAAAATTTTAAATTTTGATATATTAAACGCATTTTAAGCATATTATGAAAAAGTTTAGGACAAGTAAGTGTTCTAATTCTCCAATCCCCCCACTTAAGTTAAACAACGTACTCGTTGTTTGTGTCAAAGGTTAAAAACTAGAAAATAAAAGAATTAGAACAGAAAAACTCCCCTAAGATTTGTTCGGTATGATCCTCCATTATTCGTTTAAGAGCAAAAATCAACTTTCTTGTGGATGAGAACGTTTAAGCTTCAAAAATGATGTATCCACAAGAATGCAGGAATCTATAATACCATGAAGACTTTAACACACCTGAGTTAAGAAAGTTCAAACTTGCATAATACATTAGTAGTTAGTAAAAATAAAACTAAAAAATTAAAATGAAAATCATCAGGTCAGTCGATATGCCGTATCTTATGGAAGAAGATACGCCGTATCGAGCCTGGAATAAATACGAATCAGAATAAAAGATGCGTCGCATACTTAACCAGGGATACGCCGCATTAAATAAACTGACAGAAAGTTTTAGAGTCAAAAATAAAAATGCAGAAAATTAAATAAGATATGACCAGCGCAGGCGATGCGTCGCATCTTAGGATGGAGATGCGCCGTATCTTCTGCAGGTCTGACAAACTCGACACAGAACAGAAAAGTAAAAATTCTCCGGGTTGTCTCCCGGTCAGCACTTGTCTTTATTCCAGAGTCTTCAAGTTAGACTCACGTTCAGCTCCTTAACACAGGTCTATTGATCCCCACATGTCCGTGCACGATGTAGTTGCGAATTACTTCGTCACGAACATATTCCGGCCCCAATTCAAGTACACCTTTGTAGAATCCTTTCATCTTTTGGTACGGATATTCGATCCCTTTCTCAGCGTCATTTTCATCTACAAAAAGAAATGGTGTAAATTTGTAACAAAATTTGTTAGGGGCATGTTTAAACCTTGGGTGAGCACGAGGCATCATGTAAGTGATAACGTTGCTTCCACTTTTAAAGGTGATCTTTCCTTCAAATCTTTTAGCGTTAATTTCGACCTCCTTACAAAATGGTTTCCCAACGATCACGTCACCCATCTCAACATCACGATAAGCATCCATGTTTTCCACCACGGTGAAATCTGTAACAATAGTTAAATTCCCAACAAAAATAGGTACATTCATGAATATTCCAACTACGTTTTTCCCTCTATACTCAATTTTGTTTTTCATTATAGAAATCTTTTGACATTACATTAATTGGTAAAATAGGGAAAAAGTTGGCACTAACCTGTTTAAATCCTATCATGCAAGGAAATTGTAAATTATAAGCACAATCTACATGGATCTTTCTACCATAATCACAGAAACTAGGATATCCTTCAAATTCATCATAATTCTTAGTGTTGATCATATTGATTCTAGGTATATCCATAATTTCTCCTTCTTCAATTTCGGGTTCTAAATCCTCCATAAATTGATCATTGATTCCTAATGGTAAATTAAGATCATTTAATTCAATGTAGTCTCCACTATAGGTCTCAAGTGATTCATCATTTACCAAGGTTTCTCCCATAAACCTAGCTTCAAGATCGAGGTCCATACGTTCTCTTAATCCTTGCACATAGACGCCTCTAATTATGCTTTTAGCAGGATTTTGGCACTTATAGACTAGTTTATTTTTCCCTACCCTTAATGAGAATTTTCTTTTAAACACATCAATCTTAGCATAGGCGGTAGACAAGAAAGGTCTTCCAAGGATTAAAGGAATCTTAATATCCTCGGGCATATCTAATATAACAATGTCTACGGGGAAAACAAACTTCTCAATCTTAACTAGCACATTTTTAGCAATCCCTTCAGGTCGTTTTACCGTTTTATCAGCCAATTCAATAAGCAACTTAGTTGGTGCTAATTTACCTAGTCCTAGGGTAGTGAATGTCTTAAGGGGCATAACACTAACGCTAGCTCCTAAGTCAGCTAATACATTATTGAAATATATGTCATTAATTGAACAAGGTAAAGTAAAACTTCCTGGGTCCTTTTCTTTATGAGGCAAGACATGTAAGTCGGTTGCAGAGCTCTCTTCTTTCATTGTAGCCTTGATCTCCTCTTCAATCTTTGTCTTCTCTTTGAGTAACCTCCTTAAACTGATTGAAGAATTAAAGAAAAATTCGGGCTTTGCAGCATCATTACCATTCATCAATCTTCTAGGAAAATGTATGTTAGGCGTGACTTCCTCAGTGGTGCTTATGGCCTTGACATGATCTCTTGGGTTGGTTTCAGTTGAGCTTGGTAAACTTCCGTATCCCCTTTCTTGAAGAACTTTGCTCATTTGTCCAATTTGTTGTTCCAATGCTTTGATCGAAGCTCTTTGATTTCTTGTTATAGTATCCGTTGAGGCTCGGATTTCTTTGATCATAGCAGTGTTCTCTTTATGTCTTTTAGCAGCATCGGCCATAATTTTCTTTAGAGTGTCATCTAAAGTCTGCCTCCTTTCTTGATAAGTGGGATTAAAGTTATTCTTTTGATAGTATCCCGGAGTAGCTTCCCTAAATCTTCCTGAAGGTCGGAATGGTTGTCCAAATTGTGTGTAGTATGCTTCTTCAAAAGTCTCACTTTCATTCTTATTAGGACAATCTTTAGTGTAGTGAGTTCCTTCGCATTTTTCACATCCAACTTGGGCAGCATAAACTTTCTCATCACGCTTCTTCATCTCTCTACTAATTTTATCCAATTGAGCTTGAATAGCAGCAAACCCGTCAAAATTAGTGCTGCTCTTAGATCTAGTAGAGGTTCCATCGTGCCATTTTTAAGAATGATCAGCAGCTTCTTGGATAGCTTTTCTAGCATTGGCTGCACTCATTTGAGGCACAGCTCCCTTAGCATCCAAGATTTGTCTAGTAGGCACGTCCAATCCTTGATAGAACAATATTATCTCCTGCATTGGACTTAGATAATGTTGAGGGCATTTCATCAGCAAATCTTTAAATCGTTCCCAAGCTTGATAAAGAGTTTCATCAGGCTCTTGCTTGAAACTGTTGATAGCCTCCATCTTTTTAGCGGTTTTAGCAGGTGGACAATATCTTTTCAGGAATTTGCTATTCAAATCTTCCCATGTTGTGATTGAACTAGCAGGTTCATTCCTTAGCCACTTATTAGCAGCTCCTTTAAGCGAAATTGGAAAGATTCTTAGCATGAGTTGATCGTCAGAGACTCCTTCTGTAGTAAACAAATCTGCAATCTCGAGGACTTTTTCAACATGTTCATTAGCATCTTCATGTTCTGTTCCACTGAAAGCATTTTCTCTTAGCTCCTTGAGAAACTTACCCTTCAACTCAAACTTTGACTTTTCATCAAACTTTGGTCTAGCAACTCCTGAACTGTAATCAGCACGGGTATTGTTCATGTATTCCTCCATAGTAGTGTTTTCTACCATTGTTTCTGTTTCTTCTTCCTGTTTCTCTTCAGAAAAGTAATCAAGCTCGAACGAACTTGAAATTTCAAAGCTTTTTGTGTTGAAAAGCCTTTTAAGCGAATGTAGGGCTCGTTCAGGATCTTCGAAAGGTGTAATCAAGTTCTTAGTTGAACTCCTGGTCATGCAGTTCCTGAAACTATCACAAAAGCATCAGTAGGGTATGTTCAAGAAAGTAATATATAAGAAAATTAACAACGAAAACGGAATACGAAAAATAAAAGTTACTGATATCTGCAGGCGATGCGCCGTATCAAAAAAGTTGGATACGCCGTATCTTATAATCGTTAAAATTTAATCAGAATATTATTCAGAAAACAGATTTGCCGCTTAGAATTAGAATGCGCCGTATCAGTTTTAATTATCAAAAATCGATTATATTTATTAAAATTAAATGCGTCGTATTAACAAAAGCTAATGCGCCGTATTTTCGTCACGTTTCAAAATACAAGATTTTTGATTTAGAAGATGCGTCGTATCGATAAAAATCGATGCGTCGTATCTGTTTAATAATTCGAAAACTGTTTTTAATTTAAATAGACAATACGCCGTATTTGTTAAAACAGATGCGTCGTATGGCGTTAGGGTTTAGAAAAATTTCTTATTAAAAACAGAATACGCCGTATCTTGGGGAAAGATGCGTCGTACTAGAATTTATAAAACGCGTTGAATTTTTTAAAAATTAAACGCAATACGCCGTATCTATGAAAATAGATGCGCCGTATCGTTTGTATCAGCTCAGTACAACGATAGCAGAATGCAGAAAAATAGAAAAACAAAAAACTAAAATAAAAATAAACAAAAAGAAACAAAAATTAAAGAAAACAAAAACACATAAAAACAGAAAATATGCAAATAATACAATGAATGCAATTTATCTAATATACAACGGGGTTAGCGGTTAGAATCTAAAAATTAAAAAGAAAAACCTAATTAAAATACTAATCAAATTAACAGATAATAACAATTCACTCCCCGGCAGCGGCGCCAAAAACTTGATGTGCGTGTGTATTGCTCTAATTCTTTTATATCCACGATAGCGGCTCCAAAGACTTGGTGCGCACGTGATGTCGTTGTGGTTTTAGCAGTATTAATGCCTACTCAAGTTTTAAATTTATATTCAGCCGACTTATCAATAAAACACACACTTTAACGAGCAGTGTACCCGGTCAGTATGAATATAATGGTAAGTAGAGTGTCGATCACTAAGAGTGGAACGTATTATCTAGTCATTCTAATCAGTATTTTAATATCTTAAGTTAGCTATACAACCTAATCTAACGCAGGGGGGGTCAGCCTAAGAGACTGGCACGGTTTGGTTGTGATTAAATATAAACTAAACTAATGAGCACGAATCAGCGATTAGCACACACGTACACAGATAGATACTCGAGACAATAAGAAGACCTGTCCTGATAATTAAGTAGCTTGTCACTTGTTTTATTGCTAGTTTTATATGAAGTGTATAAAATTAACCCTTTCTCGTTGGCTCTAATCTTATCGGCGAGTAAACCCTTAATGATTACTTATGTCTATCCCACTATCCTAGAAACGATAGAGTAAATAGGCGAGGAAGGGGCATGGCGACCCAAGCAATGCTCAGCTAGACACATAGGTTATCAATGCACTTATAAAAGTCACCAAAGACATCAACATATAAACTTTAATTAATGGGAAAGCAATTTTAAGGGGTGCCCATGATTTTCCGTAGTCACATGGAATCGGCCCATCAATCCTGATGAATTAAAGTGTACTAATACAATAAAACAAAATTTCTTAATGAATTGAATACATGCAGGACCTTCTTACAGCTCTCGTATCTTCGTTCAAGGTGTGTCTTGTGCTGCTAATACGTCTGAATTCGTCTCCTAAGGTTCTTCTGTCTTCGGTCTAAAGTCTAGTTCAAAAGGATCCCGAAATTCGTCTGGCCTTGGGGTATTTATAGTTTCTGTCTGAGGGTTAGATGTGGCGCATAGGATAAGTAGATGCGGCGCATTGACTTAACTTCGCGTGGGGTCCAAGATTAATATATTCAGGAATATTCGTTGATGAAGCGAAAAGTGTACCGCTTTTAAGGGGTCATTTAAGCCTTAAATCGTATTTATTTGATCAAATATTGCCCTAAATCGTTCCTTTTGTCATTTTAGGTACTTTTGAGGAGAAATCTGGAAAAGGAGGCATTTTGGACATTTTTGGAGCATAAAAGTGAAGAAAACGACAAAGTCTCAAAATCGGCCAAAAGTTACCTTTGACGGCGTTACAATTTACTCTGGACGGCGTCATGCTTTGGCAAGAAAAAGTGGACGTGAAATTTACTCATGATGAGCCAGTGAAAATAGCATGTAAATTCTGACGGCGTCACGCTTTAACTTGATCAAGGGCGTCACGGCTTAAATCATAAGGGGACGGCGTCACGTTCACGAGCTGACGGCGTCAAGCCTTGATAAGCCAGAATGGATTTTGGAAGAGCTAAAGAGGGACGGCGTCAAGAAGGTCATCCGGGAACCCTAAAAGCGGCGAGGTGACGGCGTCACAATCCATAAGGTGACGCCGTCAGATGCAAAAGTCTATATATAGTTTTCTAATTTTTTGTCATTAGAGAGAGCTTAGTGTGTGGAATTTTGGGAGAAAACCCTAAGACGAATTTATCTTCTTTCTCAAGGCTTTTTGCCTTGAGATCTTCCATGTTACATTGAAGATAAGTTATCAATTAATCATTCAATATGTCTATGTGTTGTTTGATTTTATCTTATTCTTGTCTTTTGATTAACATGTTAGGCTAAATTTATCTTGTGTTTGCTTAGATCTAATGAAACCTAGCTATTGATTATTGGTTGTTAGTGTGTTGTTAGTTGTATTGGATGATTGTTTATCTATGTTAGGCTTAAGAAAACTGGCTAACTTCCTATTCGGTAACTTGCTTGAACGTCTTAAGAAACATGAACCAAATGCGTACTAAAGGTTTTTATGGTTGTATTTAATGCACAAGCGAATTCTAGTGATCCCATGTTAGGAGCTTCCTAGCCGGCTCGACATAGGAGTGAAGTAGGAGCTTGTAGAGTTGGGGAAGTAAGTACGCCACCCCACGAATGGTATTAAGGAATACACCCGTCATCCACGCGACTAATACACACTAATTAACCGGTAAAAGATAGTTAGGGAGTAAGGAAATCTAAGTAAACACATTTCTCTACACATAAGTTTCTCACCACATTTTCATTTTTGTTATTTTATTTTATTTGCATCCGTAGTAATTTTGGGTTAGTTGACTAGCAACTAATTCCGCCCACTCTTTCAAAACCGAGATTTTACTTGCTTTCATAAAAATATAAAAACATAAAAAGAATCTTCCTCAACCCTTAGACCTAATTAGAGTAGTCTTTCATACCTAACGAACACTATTCCCTGTGGAGAACGATCAATCCCCCGTACTTACCACTACACTATACTACATCGGTCAGGTACACTGCCTGGTGGGGTTGTAAGCCTCTTGAGATCCCTCGAGAGGTAAAACCTGTTGTAAGGTTACAAAACCACGCATCAAGTTTTTGGCGCCGCTGCCGGGGAATAGTTATTGTTTAGGTTGAATTTTTATTTCTATTAGGTCTACTCACTAGATTCCTTTCTAGTGAGATTTTTATTTTATTTTTCTAGGTTTTCTTTAGTCTATCTATTTTCTTCGTGTCTTTGTTCGTAACCATACCATCCGACATCATGGAAGATGGTAATATCCTTAACCCCCACAACCCACCACCACAACAACCACCACCACCTCCTAGAGCCCGTACTTTAGGAGAGTATTCCCGTCCTAGCCACCATGGCTATCGAAACACCATTGAGCTCACTCAAGGAGCCAATATCACACCCTTGCGATCCGACACCATCCGGTTGGTGCAAAGCGGATGCGCATTCCATGGACTTCGTTCTGAAGATCCTAATCAACATCTCAAGGACTTTCTTAAAATCGTTGATTCTATAGACCTTGATGTTGCCACTCGAGAGACGACCCGATTGCGTCTCTTCCAATTCTCTTTGCGGGACCAAGCTAGTCAGTGGCTAGAACGTCAACCCGCAGGATCCATTACCTCTTGGGATGATCTCACTACTCGTTTCCTTGCTCAGTTTTTCCCACCGGGAAGAACTACCAAGCTAAGGAATGATATCTTGATGTTCCAACAACGTCAAGGCGAAACTCTCTACGAGGCATGGACTCGATTCAAGGACTTACTCCAAAAAGTCCCTCACCATGGCATAGAACTTTGGCTCCAAGTCCAAATCTTCTATGACCATATCAATCTCTCCACGAGGCAAACCATTGACCAAGCGGCTGGTGGTAAGCTACGTGATCTAAGTGCGGAACAATCATGGGCTCTCCTAGAGGATCTTGCTCTTTATGACAACGAAAGTTGGAGTGATCCCCGTGATTTGAATAAAACGGTCAAGGCAATATCTTTGCCTTTGAACAATTCAAGCACTTCTGACCGTAGGATCATAGAACTTGAAGACCAAGTCAAGTTTCTTATGAAATCCTACGAGGCTCCTAAACCTTCAAGCCAAGTGAACAAAATCACTTCTTCATGTGAATTATGTAGTGGTCCCCACGACACTCGTGATTGCATGGAACTCCCCGAACAAGCTTTTGTGGACTACGCATCCTCGCGTACCGACGGAGCGGGAGACAAGTGGTACACTTTCAAACCCGATCCAAACCATTACGGTGATACATACAACCCTTCATGGAAAAATCACCCGAACCTTAGGTGGAAACAAAACCAAAACGCACAACAAACCAATTCTTCCAACCCACCTAATCGTTTCCAATCGAGCAGTTCCAACTCGAACCGTACTTTCAACAACAATCCTTCCGGCAATGGTAGTACCGATAACTTTGAAGGATTGATGTCTCAATTTATGGCATCTCAAGAAGCTCGTTTAGCCAAGTTTGAAGCCGATTTCAAACAAAAACAAAGCGAGATGACCGATAAGATTGACACCTTGTTGAAAGCCCTCAATGACCGAGAAATGGGAGCACTCCCTAGCAACACGGTCAAGAACCCGAAACTAAACGTCAATGCTATTTCATCGGTTTCGTCCCCTAGTTCTTGTCCACAATATTATTCGGTCAATTCCATGAGCACGTGTTTCAAACAAACCCAAGTCGTTCCAAATGACCAAGAAGTCATGACATCCAAATTGGTCAACAACATAGTTGAAACACCTCCCACTCAAAACCTTGACGAAGAATTCAAGGAGCTCCACCTTGAAAGTCCGGTTGTTGATGAGTTGGATGAGAAGAAGCTCAAGTTAGGCGAAAAAGGGACCGCCTTTGTTCAAAACAAGCTACCTAAGAAGTTAGATGATCCGGGCTTATTTGTTCTACCTTGCAAGATCGGTAATTCGGAGGCTTATGACACATTAGCCGATCTTGGATCAAGCCTTAACCTACTTCCGTTACCTCTCTACACCTCTCTAAAACTTGGAAAACTTGAAGAAACCGAGGTGATAATAGGCTTAGCGGATGGAAGTGTTGCTTACCCGGTTGGAGTAGTTAAGGACGTGTTAGTGCACATTGGAAAACTAACCATTTTAGCCGATTTCCACGTCCTTGATATGGTTAGCGACCCTACATGCCCCTTGTTGATAGGTAGAGGATTTTTGGCGACCGCTAGTGCTACGATTGATTGTAAGGAATCCAAGATAGCGGTAGGAGAAGGAGATACTTGGTCAGTCTATGATGTTAAGAAACATGCCTATGATACTAGTGAGGAACCAACACCACATTGGCTAGAATCAAATAGGAGACCATCTAGATATGGACCTTGGATTGATAGAGACTTCATAGGACCCCAACGCCCATTTTACCTAGAAGAGGACTTTGTTAACCGAACGCATTCGGTAGAGCAACTCTTGGCTAGGGACACCGAATTGGATCCATTTGAAGATTCTCTAGTTTTTAGAAAGATGATTGATTTCCTAGGAGTTTTGCCAATTAACCTAGGAATAAATAAGTGGATTTGTGAGGAAGATGATCATAAGTGGAATTGGGATAAACCACCCAAAGATGGAGATGGGTCATGGCATATTAAGATGACATTGTATGACCCGGATGGAGAGAAGTTTGAAAAGATATATCGTACTAAGCGGACCAATAGGAAACTTCAATCCAAGCTTAACCCTAAAGACGTCCTCGATGACGAGCTTACTTACATAGGGTAGAGTGACTTTGAGTCTAGCTACAAGACTCGTTAATAAAGAAAAGCGCTTCTTGGGAGGCAACCCAAGCTTTATTTGTTTTGTTTGCTTTGTGTGTTTATTTATTTGTTTGTTTGATTTTATTTGTTTCCGTATGTGTGTTTAATTTTTATTAGTATTGATTCATGTTCAAAAGTAATTTGTGAAAATGCTTTATTTTGTTTTTAACTTCGTCTTAACTACATATAAAGGTATTTTGCAAAAGTTAAGTGTAAGGGAAATCTAAATCGGTTTATTAGAACACAAATGAACATGAATCATAATAATAATAATTTAACATACATATTCGTATTTGTTTGAGTCAAATGCTTGTATCGAGTCATAATGATGTTTTGCAGGATTTCCAGGAAGTAAGGTAAAGGTTTTTCCAGAAATTTTCCGGAAACTTAAAATGAAAATTTTTGTCAGGTCATTTCTGACGGCGTCAGGGTTTATAACCTGACGGCGTCAGATTTAATTTCCAGAAATTTTTGAAAGTTTTGTTTTCATAAAAAGTTTTTATTAAAATCTCCAACTTATAATCTCCAGGAATCTGCAAAATTATCATTCCACAAGCATTATATCCTTATATATAGATTTTTCCCGCCGATGTTATGCAGGTTTTCGTGTTTGTTTTCTCAGGTTTAACAGGTTATTTTGGACAAGGAGATGTTTATGGAATCAAGCTTATGGCGATGCATTAGTCATGGAGCTTCAACATTCTCCTTGGAGGAAGATTTAACCGTGTAATTTCATTATCCACCGAACGAATCAGGGGAGTATTTGATTTCATTCTTTTATTTTTTTTCTTTTACATCTTGTTATTTGAACATTGGGGACAATGTTCATCTTAAGTGTAAAGGAGGGGGGGGGGTAAAAGTACGATTTTAGAGAATGCAATTGCGCTTGATTTTTGTTTGTTTAATGGTAGATGTGTAATAAAACTGAGATAAATACCTGTTAGGGTAATTTTAGTGCCAAATTTAAAATTTTTTACAACATTTAGGAGTGAAACTTTGATCTTAATGAGCGTCTCACGGATAGGAGTTATATGACTAGCACAAAAACCGTACAACTAAAAAAATTTTTCCACCCCAAATATGTGAGGTTCGCCCCTAGAATTGGTAGGAAAAGCATTTATGCTATGATGTGTGTACCGGTAGCACTTAGATTCTAGAACTTGCGTTAGGACCATTCCGAGGCCACAAGTGAGACTATATTCGTGTAGTTAGATTTACTACATGATAAGAGGCATTAGGATTAACCCATTGTTTTACACCTGTGTTTTTGTTATAATTACATTGGCTACATTGGTCAAGTAATTCTCCCACACCCTTTGCGTTGTACTCATTTTTAGTACACGATACCCCTAGTACACCCCTCAGAGCCTATCTTTTCGTTTCGACCTTTAAGCATTTTACTTAAAGGAAGAATTTGTTACACCCCACTTAAATGTACACCCAAATCGCCTTAGCCTACTTTGTATGCACTCATTTTTAGTGCATTATTGTTACAACATTTGTTTAAACCCAAGTTAATTATCTAGTTGATTACATGGTTGCTAAGTCGAGTCATATCCTTGTACATATTGTTTTGGGACGATTGGGACTCATGGGTAAAGTACTAGTGTAATGGAGTAATGGGGAAGAAGATCATTTATTACCCCCATATGTGCTAAATATTTTAAAAGTACT
Source organism: Artemisia tridentata subsp. tridentata (assembly GCA_021014915.2). Classification (NCBI taxonomy): domain Eukaryota; kingdom Viridiplantae; phylum Streptophyta; class Magnoliopsida; order Asterales; family Asteraceae; genus Artemisia; species Artemisia tridentata. Next base: position 267,264,427 of record CP139509.1, on the reverse strand, counting down.
CCAAGTGTTTTGATTATCTTAATTCGAGTCATTAGAATAGTAATTTGTAAAGTTATGTAAAAGTTCAAGTGTAAGGGGGATGCAATGCCCCTATGATGTATTATTTTGGATGGTAGGGCAAAAGTGTATGAACAAAAAAAAAAAAAAAAAAAAAAAAAAAAATCGAAAAAATCAAGAAAAACACAAAAAATGAGAAAATGAAAAATAGAAAAAACATACGGACTACCATCCCGTTTCATTTTATGTTTATTTTTATGTTTTTGTTATTTTGTTATTTTGTTTCTAGCTTAAGATCGAGTCGAGTCTTGGCTTAGCAACATTGTATAGTACATGTAATTGATCAAGATTTTTAACTCGCCACCAGTAAAATATCCTTTATCCAACCAAACCGTGTTTTCCTTTTCCCTACACCTAACGTTATAACCCATGAAAAAGCCCTCTTTGATAGTTTATCTTAGGTGCTTACGCCTAGTGGAGGAGGTTTTCGATCCTTTCCCAAGCCTATGGTAATCTATTTGCTATGACAGGTAGTGAGAGATATTATCCGTTTTCATTTATGAGATTTATTTTGATGACACTTGAGAGATGTGAGTATCTAAACACTACTTGTGAGGTGCTAGTATGTAATCTCCGTGCTTATTATGATTGAAGTGGAACGATTATTTGTTGTAATTACTTTTATGTTTGCATTAAATGACCCCTAACTTGTATTTTGATTAGAATAAAAGCGCATTTGCTTGAGGACAAGCAAATCTCAAGTGTAAGGGTATTTGATGAAGCGAAAAGTGTACCGCTTTTAAGGGGTCATTTAAGCCCTAAATCATATTTATTTGATCAAATATTGCCCTAAATCGTTCCTTTTGTCATTTTAGGTACTTTTGAGGAGAAATCTGGAAAAGGAGGCATTTTGGACGTTTTTGGAGCATAAAAGTGAAGAAAACGACAAAGTCTCAAAATCGGCCAAAAGTTACCTTTGACGGCGTCACAATTTACTCTGGACGGCGTCATGCTTTGGCAAGAAAAAGTGGACGTGAAATTTACTCATGATGAGCCAGTGAAAATAGCATGTAAATTCTGACGGCGTCACGCTTTAACTTGATCAAGGGCGTCACGGCTTAAATCATAAGGGGACGGCGTCACGTTCACGAGCTGACGGCGTCAAGCCTTGATAAGCCAGAATGGATTTTGGAAGAGCTAAAGAGGGACGGCGTCAAGAAGGTCATCCGGGAACCCTAAAAGCGGCGAGGTGACGGCGTCACAATCCATAAGGTGACGCCGTCAGATGCAAAAGTCTATATATAGTTTTCTAATTTTTTGTCATTAGAGAGAGCTTAGTGTGTGGAATTTTGGGAGAAAACCCTAAGACGAATTTATCTTCTTTCTCAAGGCTTTTTGCCTTGAGATCTTCCATGTTACATTGAAGATAAGTTATCAATTAATCATTCAATATGTCTATGTGTTGTTTGATTTTATCTTATTCTTGTCTTTTGATTAACATGTTAGGCTAAATTTATCTTGTGTTTGCTTAGATCTAATGAAACCTAGCTATTGATTATTGGTTGTTAGTGTGTTGTTAGTTGTATTGGATGATTGTTTATCTATGTTAGGCTTAAGAAAACTGGCTAACTTCCTATTCGGTAACTTGCTTGAACGTCTTAAGAAACATGAACCAAATGCGTACTAAAGGTTTTTATGGTTGTATTTAATGCACAAGCGAATTCTAGTGATCCCATGTTAGGAGCTTCCTAGCCGGCTCGACATAGGAGTGAAGTAGGAGCTTGTAGAGTTGGGGAAGTAAGTACGCCACCCCACGAATGGTATTAAGGAATACACCCGTCATCCACGCGACTAATACACACTAATTAACCGGTAAAAGATAGTTAGGGAGTAAGGAAATCTAAGTAAACACATTTCTCTACACATAAGTTTCTCACCACATTTTCATTTTTGTTATTTTATTTTATTTGCATCCGTAGTAATTTTGGGTTAGTTGACTAGCAACTAATTCCGCCCACTCTTTCAAAACCGAGATTTTACTTGCTTTCATAAAAATATAAAAACATAAAAAGAATCTTCCTCAACCCTTAGACCTAATTAGAGTAGTCTTTCATACCTAACGAACACTATTCCCTGTGGAGAACGATCAATCCCCCGTACTTACCACTACACTATACTACATCGGTCAGGTACACTGCCTGGTGGGGTTGTAAGCCTCTTGAGATCCCTCGAGAGGTAAAACCTGTTGTAAGGTTACAAAACCACGCATCATTCGTACACCGCCTTAAGATGCGGCGTAACTTCATTTCTCTATGCGGCGCATGTCCTTTGCTGTCTTGGATTGTCACTTGTGAAATCTTGATAGTGATGCGCCGTATGTATGAAGTATGTTGCGGCGTATCTGGAGCAGAATGATCTTGATCATGTACATTTCAGTAGACTCTTAACATCTTGCTTGTTTTGCTCCATAATTGGTCCAAAATCGCCAAGTTTCACATAATACTTGTTTTTACCTGAGAATTACAAAAGTAAACATTAACGTATCAATTCTCATATATAATATAATAAAACAAGTCAAATAAATAGGATAAATGATGATAATAAAATGTACTTATTTGAGTTCATCAATATCCTACACTATATATTAGGCTAAGACAACTCATCATGCAAATAAATGCCACCTCAATGCAACTTGGCATAAAGTATTCAACCTCAATGCCATTTGGCACATCATTTGGAAGCAAAATAGGCCGGATTTCATAGTAAAAATTAGGTCTTGGTGAGGTTCGAACTTGGGTTTCCCTACTCACAAACAAAGAGACCTCAACCAACTGTGCTAAGCAATCGGTTGTGATACTATTCAAAAAACAAAGTCTACATTCTTTAATGCTAACTACCCAATGTTGTTTAACTAAAATTCAAATTTAGCTAAAATTAAAGGATTTTAATTGTGTTAACCATGGCATTTTTATAGGCACAGTTAATTACATTGTCAATCACAGCTAACCATGCTATTCAAAAATTAAAATCCCTGACTTATTAAAATAGACACATACAAACACACACCTTTGAAAAATTCGACAATATTAAAAAATTATCACAGGGTTCATAATCAAATCATAACCTATCTGCTACATCTATATCTTAACACAAGAGAGCCTTGCAGGACGTGATGCTTTGTGGTTGTTCGATGCTATCATCATACCTATAGGTAATAAATTTTTTCTTCATGTAAAATGTTACTAACATGGAATATATAAATAACCTTATTATTCTACCATCAGTGTAGGATTGGGTGGATTTGTGGCATGCAGAGCTCTATTTGAGAGAAACAGTGACCCTTCCAAAGCGTCTCGCCAATCGGATTTGGTAATATTCGATGCACTCACGCTTGACATTCCAGTATTTGTTTCTTTAACAGATATTTTTGCTCTAGCATTTAAGTTTATGAATATGCTAGATTATTAGTTTTTCATTTGTATCGCCGGGTCATGGGTCATGGATCGTATCATTGTGTATTGATTTATATGGACATACTTCATGCTGCATTATGCTAATTAATGTCATCTATTGCCATTTTTGCTAGCTCACTCCAAGTTAAAATGTTGATTCATCTCATTTTTTTTGCCAGGCCTCTTTGAATGATCCTTGATTCGTTGCATTTCAGTTACATGAGGTACACTATTAGTAGACACTTTCTTTGAGTTGTATAGCACCAGTAGGCTCATTGGCATTGTATAAACTGAATACAATTATTATGTTACTGAATTGCTAATAAGTATTTGGACTAATTTGTTAGACACATTAGTATGTTTATATCTTTTTTGTTATTAGGACTCATACAAGCTTAATTATAATCATATATCAATAAAAAATTTGTATGTTTCTTCGGGATATTTTCACTAAGTTCTGCTAGCTGCTACATGATAATTGTAGCAACATGAATTTGAAATTTCTTATAAGATATCAAGGGTGAGCAATTTTGTAGTTATAAGATAGCTAGCGATGATTGACTACAGATATTTATAACCATTAGTCTCATGGTTCTTGCTCTTTGGCACCACATCTCTTACATACACAACAAAAGTCATTGCATGAATTATGTAGAGGTCAATACATCTTTCTCGGATATTTGATGTTTAATTAGTCGATATATTTAGTCTTTTAAAGATTGAGTTTGCTACTCATAGATTAAGTATGAGGAGTGAGGATGAGCATAAAACTGCCACAAGGGTGGAGGCGGAGGGAAGAGAAGCTGAGAGGCGAAGGAAAACCTTCTTCATCCACCATGGAAGCAGGTTTTAAATTACTTCTTAATTAATTTGTTAACAAAAACGACATACTTATGGTTATACAACAAAAATATACTTTTCACATCAAATCACTTTCACATAGTAATTTTAGTAACGCACAAATCATTTCCCATAAAGAATATGTTATAGTAGATTATAAGCTTTTTATCAATAACGTTGTATCAGGTCTAATGTTTATGATGCAGATGCTACCGGGAATGGTATAAACTCATATTAGTGTGGGCAGTCTACTCTTCTTTTGGCACACCCATGTAATTTGGCTTCATAACGGGATTGCCCGAACACCTGTATTTATTAGACATACTCAGTCAAATTGTTATTGTAACACCCCAACCTGTCCTTGGTTAAGATGCCACATCATGGTGTCTATCAGAACATACCAAATAAACGCAAGCAGAAGACTTCATAAATAAAGTCAAGTCAAGAACATCATGACTTACAAATTACAAGATCCCAAAAGTCTAAACAAATATCAAAGGAAATGTGATGGATCGTGTTTTGGTTGAAATATTGTGAATCAGGAGGTCTTGGAAGATGAAAGAACATCATCTCCATGGTAGAGTTTAGAGAGAGAAAGTATAGAAAGATAAAGATATGGAACTTGTGTTTTATTATAAATGAAAGGTGAAAGGAAAAAAACACACACCAAGCTCACCCTCCTAGTGAAGTCTAGGAGGGTATATAAAGGTCCAAACACAAGACTTTACAATATTGACGCTTCTAGTCCTTGTGTTTGTGCCTAACAAGATAGATAATGTAATCCCAAATATGTTGTCACATTTTCGTGTGAGAAGCATACCTAACAATCTTCCCCCAATGTGGCAACATATGGGATTACTTACATCATTTCCTACAAGTACAAATATAACTAAAGAAAGGTCTTCATAAGCTCTTCAAGTGCTGAGGATGGCTACAATTGACGTTCTTTGTCTTCATCTTGTACCTCGGTTTGAGAACTTTTCATCACTTGCAGGTAAACGATGTATTATGCATGAACTGGATTAACTTCCCCCCAATTCATGCTGCATATCTTTAACGGCTTCTTCATATACTTCTTTTTGGTGAAGTTTCTGAATCAGCTTCCCCCCAAACTGACAACCGTCTTCAGCAGATTCGAAACTTTGATGTAGTTAACATGTCTTCTATCTTCTGAAGGTTGTAAGTACGCAGCGAATTTGTAGATGACATCGTAAACCACACAAGGAAATCTGACTGGTACTCAGTAACGATTATGCTCAATGCAGAAACTTCCGTTTGGGGTAACATGCAAGAAATTAGCAAGATCTTCTCACATAGTAGCTACTTCGCACATCACAACCTGCGAAAGTTGAAATGATAACACCAAAATCATAAAACTGAACCACTGATCATCTCTGCGGACGTCTTCGGTAGTATAAATTGTAAGCTCGATCACGTGAGTCTGTTCTGCGTCCCTGATGTGCATATTTCTTCCCCTGAATGCAGATCCATCTGGAAAAAGAGTGTTTTTGCAAAAATGCAAGAAAAGTCAAAGAACATCCACTCTCTCTTCCCCACGATGTCTTCGCGGAATCGGAAGCATACACACTATGGTTACGATGGAAACGGAGGCAGCATAAACCCTGTATGTCCAATTATCGAAGATGTGTGAAGTGCCAAAATAGGCCGTGAGAATCAATTTGCTGATAAGATCTCTACTCTTCTATACTCTTCTCATAACTCTTTACCGACCCATTATCATTCTGACGGCTTTTTGTAGTGACCACTGATGGAGAAAACCCAATATTACGAACTTGAGACTGAAGTACAATAACCCGAACTTGTGACTTAAACATGCACTATTGTCTAATTAAGAACCTATTCTGAGCCCTACAACGTAACTCCTTTAAGCATAGATCGTTTCATATACCCATCCAACCATCCTTTACTGTATATGAACTCATCTTGAATAATCCACATCTTTGTGTGACACTTGAGCACTACAACGTAACTCCTTTAAAGTGATAGCTATACTCTATGAGCACAACAACGTAACTCCTTACATCAGGTATAACTAGATAACTTAAGTCTTAATCATTTTGAAGGTTATAAGCTCGAACAAGGATCTCGAAGAATCATGCATCCAACCAACCCCGATATCTTCAAGATACTAAGTACACGCACCCGTGATATTCCACTTCAACCTCGAATAAATAATAAAGAATTAACCCCGTAGTCACATCTTGCGGTTCAATACCCAATACTAGCCTTTTGACAGTTTAAGTTAACTATGATAATGGTTTTATCCCGATCTTGTCAAAAACGTATCCCCGTGAAAAATTTGTAATAACCAAAATTCCACTCTTCTGGTCAACGATTATACCAAAAAAAAAATAACACTTTTTATTTTAAAAATACATGTGAGTAATGAAAATTCAGCCCATGTGTTAGTTTATGTTGTTAACCAACACAACACAAACACCTTTGAAAATTAAGACAGCCCAAACAACATTGAGGCCCATGTCTTGGTTCCTGCCCATCAAACGAGATTAACTAACTGATCCAACACTAACCCAACAACCGGTCCACCTCAAAGCCAAAGGGTCCAATCCAAATATTAACCCTAACATTTCGGGTATGAATAACACCTTAACCACAATTCATTGACCCTAATCTTAAACATTTCAGCCCCCTTTCACTCTTCATAGCAGTCACCAAAAAAAATACAAACCCTAATCACTCAATATCAAACAATCCGCCTCCTTCTATCCTTATTCTCAATCACAGTCACCCCACTCACTCCCATTTCTCACTACACAATCTAACGCAGCCTCCATATTCATCCTTATTTCTTCGTTAACAACAAGATACAAACAAAAGACGAACACCAATTTTGACGGTTTGGTTTCAAGATCTTGAAAAGATCTAAGGTAGGTTTATTATGTTTTGTTTGAATTTCTTTGAACGAATCAAAGGAAGTTTATGACAGATTTGTTTAAAGACTTCCTTTATTTTCGGATATTGAACAAGAAGCAAAGCTTCTATAAGATCAATGATGGTTTACGGTTTCATCCGACAATCTTTAAAGATTGTTATAAGTGATGTACAACACTGAGATCTTGTGTGATTGTGTCTAGTGAGAAACAGAGATTGCTAGGGTCCTGGACACACGATTAAGGTGGTTAAACCTTCTAACTTTGTGTGTATGATATGTTGTGTTAAAATGATTAAGTGCGCGGAATTCACTCAACCAAACTTAGAAGGTTGTGTATGTTATGGAAATGGAATTGTTATGTTTGTTAGTTAGCAATGAAACACATAAAGATTAATCACTAAACGATTCAATATTATTAAAGATAATAATACGAGTGACCTTGAAATATCACTAGGGTTACAACCTTGAATCTTTTGTTTCTATCACTTGTGATATATTTGTGTTTGTTCTAACAGTTATGCATGTTCTAACTTATGCATGGACTAACTCTTAACACTTCTATATTTTTGACACACACACTTAAATATCACTAGTCTAAGATCTCTTTTATAGTCAAAAGATCTTTACAAATTGCTTAAAGTCTTGACCGACTTACTTGGTTAACTTATCCTATTGAGTGTCAGTACATCAGATACAACATGTATCTATGTATACAACTTGTTAACTAAGCACATGGAGTAAGATATTATCTACCGTATATTGTTGACCAAAATACAATAAATATCTTTTTGATCTTATCCTTCCATCAGCAGAGTTGTTCATTATCAGCAGGAACAATCTATCGCTATCAGCAGAATCATCAGCAGAGTTGTTAAGCCTATCAGCAGAGTGAAATGCTCTATCAGCAGAATTATACTTAGAGTAGAATCCGATATTAAACATCTTGAATATTTAATTCCCAACAATCCTCCCCTAAACATGTGAATCCTTTCAAACATGTTTCTGAATTAAATCTTGGATTGAAGATCTTTCAAACACTTATGTTCTTCAAGATTGAATATCTTCTCAGTAATTCATCTACTTTGCTCTTCTTTGACTTTAGCAATATCAAAACATATTGAACCTATCTTGGACTAAAAGATGGTGCAATTTCCTTGGATGGAGGAATTATAAGAGGCAATGATGCTGTGTATCTTGGATGCTTGTTTCAACAAGTGAAATCATCTAACCAGCATGTCTTTGAAGTGAAATTGAAATTTTTCTTCGTTTGATCTAGATAGAACTTTCTCCTTTGGAATGTTCTTGTCATTTTCAACCTCCTCATCATCTTGTATGCTCTTGTCTTCTCCTTCCATATATTGGATTATCTTCCTTTTCTGGGCCATTATTTCCTCCCCTGAGATTGTTACCTCCCCTGAAGCAAATAACTTTTGTTTCATCCTCCCCTTGTTTGGAAGATCTCACTATGTACCTTTGACTGATCAATCAATGTGAACTTGTTGTCAGACAATATTGTACATGAAGCCATCAATTTCTTAAGAGTTTAAGTTACTGCCCTCATCACTTCTAGGTGTGTTAACTCCTATGAGAGATGAATCAGTGGACATTTTGATTCATGATCCATTAATGAATGGTTTTTGTGAATCCTTGAAAATCCTTTTAAGAAATCATTTAACTTAGTAGTATGTTTATGATTTTAGAATTGAAAAATCATACTACTTTCAACCATTTTGAAAGAAATTAAGTGTATAACAGACACTTAATCTGCATTTCGGTTTAAAGCAACCTCTGGTTGTGTGAGAACCAATATTTTTCAGTTATAAATAACTGCCTGTGTAAAGATAAATCTATTCAAAAGATTTTCTTGACAGGGTTTCCAGCTCGTGGCATTTGTTACCTCTAACACAAGTGTTAGATTCACTTTTGCTCGCTGTTCTTTCTATCAGATGTCCTCAGACTTGCACATTATACTTAAAAGTATAAAATGATAGAAAGTGAGTTGCATCAGTTACTATCTGATCAACTAAGTCATCAATTCAATGTGAAATATCATAACTAGATTTCAAGAAAGAAGTTTTAAGGAGTTTTAAAGTCCCAAACTCAGTCCATCATAAACCTATTATGGTCAGCAGCTAATATCTCAATCCTGCTGTTTCCATTTCACTTGAAAACATCCTTTGTGTTTACATATTCATACCTGAAATTGTTAGTCTAAAACCAAAAGAACAATGTACAAAGTACTTGTCTTGCATTAGTATAATCATAAAACCAACTGTATGAATAACACAATTTACATTTTGTACTAGCAGCACCTTGTGTGCTTTAGCAGTACCTTATGAATCAGTAGCAACAACAAAAATTTATTTACATAAACACATCATATTGAAAATTTAAAGATTAAGCATTCCAATACTTGCTACCAAGTACTGAAACCTTGAAACATCAAAAGCTTTTGTTAGCAGATCTGCAAAATTATGTTCTGAAGCAATTTTAAGAACTTGAATTAATCTTTTCTCATTGCAGTCTCTTATAAAGTGATGTCTAATTTCAATGTGTTTTGTTTTAGAATGTTGCACTGGATTTTTAATAATACAAATTGTACTACTATTATCAATATGAATAACAGTGTTTAAGAAATTGTACCCATAATCAAGGAGTTGGTTTTGAAGCCATAGAACTTGACTAGAGCAACTTGCAGCAGCTATGTATTCAGCTTCAGTTGTTGAATTTGCCACACTTGTTTGCTTCTTACACTGCCATGAGACAAGTCTACACCTAAGGAATTGACATCCTCCAGTTGTTGACTTTCTGTCTAAGCTAGCACCAGCATAATCACTATCCGAATATGCTACCAAGTCAAAAGGAGATTCTCTAGAATACCATATACCCAACCTTGGTTGACCTTTGAGATATCTAAAAATTCTCTTGACTGCAGTTAAATGAGAAAACCTTTGGAGTAACTTGAAATCTTGCACAAACACAAACAGGAAACATGATATCAGGTCTAGATGATGTAAGATACATCAAAGAGCCTATCATAGATCTGTAATTGTGTACATCTACATTCTCTCCATCTTCATCTTTCAGAAGGTGCTTCTCAGAGTCCATTGGTGTGCTTGCTATTTTTGAATCAGCAAATTGAAATTTTCTAAGTATCTCTGCAACATATTTGTCTTGACTAATAAATATGCCTTCAGATGATTGCTTAACTTGCAAACCCAAAAAGAATGTAAGTTCTCCCATAGAACTCATCTGAAACTTATCTTTCATAAGCTTCTCAAACTCTAAACACATTTCTTTCCTAGTAGATCCAAAGATAATGTCATCCACATACACCTGCACTAACAGAAGATCCTTCTTGTGCTGTTTGATGAACAGTGTCTGATCAATCTTTCCTCTTTGAAATCCATTTTCTAATAAGTAGGAAGCTAGTGTTGCATACCAAGCTCTTGGTGCCTGATGAAGGCCATAGAGAGCTTTTAATACTCTTTACACTTTGTTTGGATGTAATGGGTCAATGAAGCCTGGAGGTTGTGAAACATATACCTCTTCTCCAATTTCACCATATAAAAATGCACTTTTGACATCCATTTGGTAGACTGTGAAGCCTAAAAATGAAGCATAGGCTAAGAAAAGCCTAATCGCCTCAATCCTTGCTACTGGAGCATAAACTTCATCATAATCTATCCCTTCTTCTTGTGTGTACCCTTGCGCTACTAATCTAGCTTTGTTCTTGATCACAATTCCTCTTTAATCCCTTTTGTTCTTAAAAACCCATCTAGTGCCAATTACCTTCACACCTGTAGGTAAATCAACTAGCACCCAAACCTTTTGAATCTTGAACTGAAGAAGCTCTTCTTGCACAGCCTCTAACCAGCTTGAATCATCTAGGGCTGTAAGAATAGTCTTTGGTTCAACTTGTGATAGAAAACATACAAACAAGCAAGAGTTTAAAAGCTCATGTTGTTTTGAAGCATAAAGGGCATCAAGAAGCCCTTGTTGGTCTGAAGACATCAATTGCTGTCTTGTCTTCACACCTGACTGTATATCTCCAATCACATGATCCAGGGAATGAACTTTGTGAATTCTTGATTGTGGTGTAGTAGGAACTTGATAATTTGATGGAAGATTGTTGTAATCCACCTTATTATCTGAGAATTCTGCTTCTTTGTTTCTGAAGGGCCAGTAGCAGAGTCATTTGGCCGAACAGCAGAATCAGTAAGCTTATCAGTAGAGTCATCAGCAGAAACAGATATACTACTAGCAGCAACAGAAATACTACCAGCAGAAACACTTTGTTGTTCCTGAGTTCCATACTCTTTACTTTCATCTTCAACACTTTCTTTAGCTTTGCTAGAAGAAGGTTCATCAGTTGTCGAAGTTGATTCCACAATTGTACTTGACCATATTGGCATTATCACATAATCTTGATCTTTCTCTAACTCTGCCTCATTTGTTGTATTTGAACCTGCAAAATCATTAGTTTCTGCAACAAAAGGCACATAATTCATTGAATTTGTTAGATATTCCAGATCAAATAGCCATTTTAGTCCTTGACCTTCTACATTGGATTTGTTTTCTAAAAACTCCACATGTAGATTTTCTTCTACTATTTCTTTTCTTGTGTTGTAAACTCTAAAAGCTTTGCTATTAAGAGAATAACCAACAAAGAAACCTTCGTCTGCCTTACCATCGAATTTTCCTAAATGGTCTAAGGTATTGAGAATTGTCACATGACATCCAAAAGGTCTAAGAAATCCTATTGCAGGAGTTCTACCATTAAAAAGTTCATATGATGTCTTATTGTGAGGCTGCACAACTAAAACTCTATTTTGAACATAACAAGCAATGTTGACTGCCTCTGCCCAAAAATTTATTGGTAGCTTAGAATCCGCTAATATTGTTCTAGCAGCTTCAATTAGTGTTCTATTCTTTCTTTCAGCTACACCATTCTGTTGTGGTGTTCTAGCAACACTAAATTCTCTCTTAATACCTTTTTCTTTGCATAAATCATCAATAACTCTATTCTTAAACTCTGTCCCATTATCACATCTAATGACTTTTACTTTCTTGCTTACTTGATTTTCTATCTGTGTAATGAAGTCCTTAAGGATGCTGGATGTCTCATCCTTAGTGGCTAAAAAGAAAACCCATGTAAATCTACTATAGTCATCAGTAATAACTAGACAATATCTCTTATGCATTATGCTCATCACTGAAACAGGTCAAAATAAGTCCATATGTAGCATAAACAAAGACTGATTGATAGAGTTAAAAATCTTGGGCTTACAAGTGGCTTTGTGTTGTTTGCCTTTTAGACAAGCAATGCATGTTTGATCATTTTCAAATCTTTTGTGAGGTAAACCTCTTACCAAACCATTCTTAATAATTTTATTTATGGTTTTGAAGTTAATATGACCAAGCCTTCTATGCCATTTCATTGATTCATCCAATGTGGCCTTTGCAACAAGACAAGTTAAATTCTTTTTAGGAATAATATTCTTCATGTCTACACTGTACATATTGCCCTTTCTAGGAATTCTAAGAAGTACTTGACTTTCATCAGGCATCTTAAAATCAGGAGAAATTACAAGACATTCAGTCTCACTGAAAAGAACATTATTCTTTTTGTCACACATTTGTGAAACACCAAAAAGATTATAATTTAGCTCTTTTACATAGTACACATCTTCAAAATCTAAATTTCCGGTTTTGATTGTACCTTTACCAGAAATTTTGCCACGAACACCCCCTCCAAAGGTAACATATCTTCCATTTAAAGCTTCAAAATCTGAAAGATAAGACATGTTGCCTGTCATGTGCCTAGAACATCCACTATCTGAATATCCTTGATCCTCTTCCTGATCATTTGAATGTCCCTGCACACAAATAAGAGTGTTAGTTTCGTTTGGGGATCCAAGCCATTATTGACTTGGATCTGCCTCTTGCATCAATGTAATTGAATCTTTTAAGAATAGTTGATGCAACATTGGATTTATGAATCCAACATGCTGAGGCCTTAACAGCATTTGCCCTTTTTCCCTTATCAGCAGGAACTGATTGCTTAGCAGCAGGAACTGCTAACTTTTCAATTCTACCCTTTGGTCTCCAAATCTGTTTATGGACCACTGATTTTAATTGAATGGGACTTAGAACAGTTGTAGGTGCATGTTTGAAAAATGTTTTTGCACCCTTAGCTGTTGATTTTGGGTTAATAGTCATAAATGGTCGAGCAGCAGAGTAAAATTTGCTAACAGCAGGATCATTTGGTCTATCAGCAGAATCAGATTTTGAGATAGACTTGTTTTTGACTACTCTGGGTTTGATTTCTTAGAACTAGAGTGAAAGTGAGATTTAGGAGTTTGCCTTTTGTGATTCACTCTATAGTTTTCATACCCAGATACCCATTGGTTGCAGAAAGCTGCAAGATGGTCAAAACTACCACATGTGTAACAAGCTTTATTATAAAAAGCAAAGTTATCACCTAATTGGTTAGACTTGAGGTTGTTCCAATTCCTTTGGTTACCTCTGGGCTTGTTGGTGGTTCTGTATTGTTCACAATATCTAACTGGTTGCCTAACATGCTTAATGTTTGATTTAGGCTTATCAGTATTGTGTTTGACTATCTTAGGAACCTTTGTTCCTACTTTCTTAACCACATCAAGTTTAGACATAACCTGTTCTTTTTCATCATCACTATCAGTTGTACAATCTTCAACAACTATAGCATCTCCTTTCTTAACAAAGGACATCTTGTCCTGATAAGTTAAAGTTTTATCTAAACTTTTACTTATCTTTTCTACCTTAAGACTCTTACTAGTCTTAGAACCATATTCCATGATTGGTTCTTGAAACTCAGCTAAACCTGTATGTGATAGGTCAACACCTGGAGGTGAAGGAACACCTCTATATGGTGGAGGAACAGTTTTGTAACCTACACCTGAATTAGCTTTATCAATTACCTGAGCTTCCCAAATCTTATTCATTCCCTGTGAGGCATGTGCTAGAGTATCTATAGTTACCTTAACATTTTCTTTTTCAGTTTTGACTTCAGATAACTGTCTACTTTGATCATTAAGAAGTTCATCTCTAAATGCTATTCCTCTTTTTAAAGCATTTAAGTCATCAGTAAACGTAGATTCATTCTTTTTATAATGAAGAATCTGTTTTTCTAGAACTCCTACACACCTCTTGTGATTAGCTAAATTATGAAGGGCATCAATTAACTCTTCTCTAAAAGCATCAAATCTCTTTTTAATGTCTTCATAATTTTTAAGATTAGGACATGAATTAGTACAAGTAGGAATAGTATCTACCTCTGAATCAGAAGAAGCCATTAGAACAATCTCATCGACAACAAGAGCAGCATTTGGTGGTGCATCCTCTTCAGTAGCCATAGAGCTCCAATCATATCCAATACCATCAATGGCCAGCATAGCCTTTGGCTCTTCCACCAGTACTTCCTTATTCCTTTCTTGTTTATACCAAGTGTTCCTATTATCCTGCTTCCTTGGGCTTCTACATTCTTTAGCAAAGTGTCCCAACCTATGACAGTTAAAACATTCTACTTTCTTCTTATCGAACCCAGCAGTATCATTACCATTTATGGTAATTTGCTTTCCAGTTTTCTGCCAAAACTTCTTAGCCCTCATGCTAAGTAAAGCAACTTGCCACTTAATATCCTTTTGTAAACTAGCAGAAGGACCTTCATGATTTAAAGGAGAACCACTAGCTTGACTGGTTATAAAGGCATAAAATGTTGGATCTCCAAGTCCAGCAATATCCTTTTGTAAACTAGCAGAAGGACCACCATAAGTAACATTAGAAACACTTTCAACTTCATCTACCTCTTCTGTATGACTAACACTAGGAACTGATAAGAGTGCAGCATTCCCAGAACTAGTACCATAATTTCCACCTCTCTTTAGACTTTGTTCAACAATTTTAAAGTTGTTGAACAAATCATTAAGCTTCATTGTTTCAATTTCTGGTTTGTTCATCCAGACAATAACATGAGTATGAAAATCACCAGGTAGACTTTTCAAGAACTTCATGTTGAGATCTTCCTTCTCAGTCTCAACACCCAACACAGCTAACTGACTAACAAGCTTGTGTAGTCTTGAAAATAGCTTATCAAGAGACTCATTACTAAAAGCAGTAAAGTTTTCAAATTGGTGCTTTAGTAAAGTCTTCTGTGTCTTTTTGGTAGTTTCATTACCACCAAACCATGCACAAATCTCTTCAAAAAGAGTTTTTGCATCAAGATATTTGTTAAAAGATAGCATTTGCTCACCAGGAATGGTCATAAGCAACAGGTTTCGTGCTTTCTGATCATTTCTCTTCTGTATCTTTTCATCATTGGAGACTGGTCCAGTATTTCTTTTTCTTACTGTCTTCCCTTCAACAAGAACATCTGAATAGCCTAAAGTGAAGGAATCACCATACTGAATTATGTCCCAACGAGCATAATCTTGAACCATGAAATATTGCTCAACTCTCATCCTCCATAACTCAAACTCATTGGGTTTGATCATGGGCAACTTTGCAGCAACATTTGTTTGAACATCTTGTACATCCATTTCTTGTTTCTTCTAAAAACAACAATATCAACCTTAGCTCTGATACCACTTGCTAGGATCCTGGACACACGATTAAGGTGGTTAAACCTTCTAACTTTGTGTGTATGATATGTTGTGTTAAAATGATTAAGTGCGCGAAATTCACTCAACCAAACTTAGAAGGTTGTGTATGTTATGGAAATGAAATTGTTATGTTTGTTAGTTAGCAATGAAACACATAAAGATTATCACTAAACGATTCAATATTATTAAAGATAATAATACGAGTGACCTTGAAATATCACTAGGGTTACAACCTTGAATCTTTTGTTTCTATCACTTGTGATATATTTGTGTTTGTTCTAACAGTTATGCATGTTCTAACTTATGCATGGACTAACTCTTAACACTTCTATATTTTTGACACACACACTTAAATATCACTAGTCTAAGATCTCTTTTATAGTCAAAAGATCTTTAAAAATTGCTTAAAGTCTTGACCGACTTACTTGGTTAACTTATCCTATTGAGTGTCAGTACAATAGATACAACATGTATCTATGTATACAACTTGTTAACTAAGCACATGGAGTAAGATATTATCTACCGTATATTGTTGACCAAAATACAATAAATATCTTTTTGATCTTATCCTTCCATCAGCAGAGTTGTTCATTATCAGCAGGAACAATCTATCGCTATCAGCAGAATCATCAGCAGAGTTGTTAAGCCTATCAGCAGAGTGAAATGCTCTATCAGCAGAATTATACTTAGAGTAGAATCCGATATTAAACATCTTGAATATTTAATTCCCAACAGAGATGTGATGTGGTTTGTCGTAGTAATTAATTATAATCTGTGATGAGGTGGGATTGATTGTAGGATTAGATTGAGTTGTTGTTGATGGGTTAGATTTGTATTTGAGTAATTGTTGTTGGTTCCTACTTCTCCTTTTCCTTCCATTTATTATTGCAAGTATACTGGTTCGAGTAGAATAACATGGTCTCTGGTCATCATCACCTTTTTTTTTTTTTTAATTTTAACTGTTTGACCGGTTGACCGTTGACTGCTGACCATTGACCATTGACCGTTGACCATTGACCGTGTAATCCATTTGCGATAAGTGTACTCATGTCACATTTGCGATAAGAGGTTTGTCACATTTGCGATAAGTGGTCTTGTCACATTTGCGATAAAACGCATTGGTGATAAAAAATGGTTCATCGCAAATGCTTTACAAGCATTTGCGATATCAGTCCGGATTTGTGATAAAAAAGGGTTTATCGCAAATGCTTTACAAGCATTTGCGATAAAATGGGGTTTTGACTTGTTGACCATGAATTCCGGCGGTTCTCCGATGATTTTTCCGGCCATCTCTTTATTTACCAGTTTTTCGACCACTTTTTATCAGTACCCAGACCAGCTTATCGACCTTGAATCAGACCCAGTTTATACGACCAGAGTTCCGACCATGTTTACCAGTTTTCCGACCATATTCCGACCATAATAATAATCACGGGATGATATAATGAAAAGTCTTAAAAAATGATATACACAACTGCTATAACAAACAGTAAGCCCAAAAAAAAAAATCATTTAAAGACTATCATACTTATCAAACTGTTGACCAAAAAAAATAGAGAATAGTGACGTTTTTGTCAAGACAAACACAAAAAAAATCAACCAAAACTAATACCAAGGCTCTTGATACCAATTGATGGATCGTGTTTTGGTTGAAATATTGTGAATCAGGAGGTCTTGGAAGATGAAAGAACATCATCTCCATGGTAGAGTTTAGAGAGAGAAAGTATAGAAAGATAAAGATGGAACTTGTGTTTTATTATAAATGAAAGGTGAAAGGAAAAAAACACACACCAAGCTCACCCTCCTAGTGAAGTCTAGGAGGGTATATAAAGGGCCAAACACAAGGCTTTACAATATTGACGCTTCTAGTCCTTGTGTTTGTGCCTAACTAGATAGATAATGTAATCCCAAATATGTTGTCACATTTTCGTGTGAGAAGCATACCTAACAAAATGAAATGAAATAAAATATCCAACATAAGTCTAAATCAAATCCAAGACAATGGGGAATCCAAACAAGGTAGGTCTTCTACTCCTACTCACATCACTCTTGCCCAGCATCCTGCTTATTACCTGCCGCATGGAAAAGAAAATGCGGATGAGCTTAAAAAGCCCAGTGAACAGATATATATACATAACAGAAAGGTAATAAGCATAAGTAAACGAATATGAACCAAATGAATCAAATGCATAAATGTCATGAGTCAGAATATCATAAAAAATCAAAGAGTCAGATAAGAATGGCAAGAAAACGCGTCTAAACGAACCACTCGAATAGACCAAAGAGACATATAGGATAGCCATGAGCCTGTCCAAACGAGCCACTCGAATAGACCACATAGTCACATTATCCAACAAATCATAATGTACAAGGAGGGGAGACCTCTCAAGTACCATAAGTCACATCATAAACACAGCAATCACACCAATCACAGCAATCACACCAAACATTTACCTAGGATGCATCGATACGCCCCCCCACAAAACAAATCATATATGTACCATGTACTAGACAAGTATACACATATATCAAAATGGCCAAGAGATCTCATATCATAACATATCATAACAAATGGGGACGCCGTTGATCAATCACACCTCCACAAAAAGTGTCATGCAATTGGTGCCTCAATGACATGGCCATGGTACCTCCATGGCTAGTTAGCTCGGGCAACAGAACATAACAAATCACATCATATCATATCAGGTCATCATATTATATTCAAACATAATGTATTAAACAGAACTGAATCATATCATAGCAATGAATGTCATAGAAAATGTATCATATGAAGGGAATCATAGCAAAGGCTCATATCAATGGGATCATAGCAAAGTAAACGAATCAAAGTCAAGGATTGGAAAGTCATGAGAAAAGACACCCTTACTGAGAAAGGGTAGAATATCTGTACCTCATGCAACACAAATCAACAAACTAGGAAAGCACTCAGAAACAGGAACTACTCCTTCTTCACAGAACCTATACAGATTAATGACCATGTATTACTTACAAGCTCATTTTACAAGTTTACTGCTTATAGTTATTCAGGTTTCCTATTTAAGGTTTCCTTCTATTTTTAGAAACTTTATTCTTTTAGTAACTTTATACTTTTAGTAACTTTCCATATTTAGTAAGTTTCCATATTTAGTAAGTTTCCATAATTAGGTTACAAATGACAATATACATAACTCAAAGGTTTAATATGTTAAATGTAATGGTTTAGGGTTTAATATGACAACTTTTAGCAATTTAGGGTTTAAAGTTTAATTTTGCTTCATAATGACCAACTCAGGATTTATTAAATTTTAGAATGCCCTTTACCCATTTTGGACAAAAATACATTCGAAGCTTTCATCACCCTCAAACCCGATATAACACATACACACACTCTCGACATACATGCAAACTCATCTCCACTCGACACACTCACACTTGTACCCTCTTGCTTTCACAATGACAACGAGACATATAACCAAGTAAAACCCCACAACAAAACAAGACACACCCTTCTCGTTGTCTTTTGGGAACCAAACAAGGCCCAAACGACCTAACTTAATAACCAGCCCATCACACATCTTATACCCCTTTTTCTTTAGTTTCGTACACATTTTTAGTCCTTATTTAGAAACACCAAAACTCACGACCCAACATGCACACCCATGAACCATATTTCTATCTTGCTTTAATTTAGTGTACATGCATGTTTTATATATAATGATCTAAAACACAACCGACCCATGATTTCATGTATATCAAATTTACTATAATAGTTACCATATATCTTATATTTAATGATAAGAACACAGTTTATATGTGATTCAACACAACACAAAACCACACATTTTGAACTACAATAATGTACCTCATTCGACCCTTTTCTATATACCCCCGACTCGACCTTATTTACACACACATGATCCGTTGTTTCCAGCCAAATTCGACACACACAAACACACTATTTAGACCATATGAAATAACAACCAAACCAGCCCTAGTTTCCCATGAATTCGACCCATATACATACAACAAACTCATTCATGAAATCCCATTTTTAGCAGCCCAAAAATCCTTGTGTATCGACCCATGTATGTAGATTCACAGCCCTACTTTTTCCTTTCTTGACCTCAATTCATTCAACACAACTAGCATGCAATCATACACATACGACCAGGTTATACATGTAAAACTATACTCAACCCATCATGCAACAATCTGATTTTAAATACCATTAAAACCTGTATTTCGATATGTATTTTGACTTCATGATTCGTGCACTATTTCCAGGTTTTATTGTTTATGTTAGTGATCAGAATATAAGTCCCAAAGACCCAATTCATAAGTTCTTTTATGTGTTTATTCGCATAGCAATATAATCCAATAAAGACCCATATATGTTTTCATTATTTTAGGTGATAACCACGTTCCATTCTTATACATTTTTGTTGAGTATTAACTTAGTTCCAGGTTATGATTGAACATGTTATGTGTGTGCAAGACGAGAGGAACAACAAGGACAAGTTAGATAATACCTTGGGTCGATTTGAAGAAAGGGACAAGAATAAAAAGGAACCCAAAATCAGAACTTATACGTACGAAATAAAGCCTCTTCGAACGCAGGTATAACCACGATCAACACCACCTTCTTGTGCCTTTCTAAAACTCTGATTCGTACCACCTTATACTCGAAGAAATTAATCACCATTCTGCCGCCACTCCTGCTTTGTTGCTATGGTTTATGTGTGTTGTTTGGAAATGAGAAAATTCTGTTGGATGAGGAGCAGATAAAGGGAGATTAAGCTGGACTTTTAGGCTGAGCAAAGTGGGATTTCAAATGACCAAATGTTTATTTTAAATATCAATGTATCTAGTCCTATTTTCATAAGCTTACATGGTGTACAACTTTTATTGTCTTTGGACCTTGAAAACATGTGACAAATAGTTTACAAAGTCATGCATGTGTCAATTTTAGATACTTAGGTTTTAGGTCTTTAATATTTTGTAACTCTTAGGTTAAAATTCTTAGTTACTTGAGCTGTATTCGGGTTCAATTCAAATTAGTAACGAACAATGCTTTTGGTTATTATAATTCTTCCCCTTTAAAAGAAAAATTTCGTCCTCAAAATTTGAAATAGGAAAATCAAACGAATACGTACCGAATAACGAAAAGAAATGCGGATAGCTAAGTTCAAGTAATATTCAATCTTAAGTTGTAACTAAGCAACCTATTAGTACCAGATCAAATCAGCCTCACTCACTGGTGGTTTCGAAATCAAACATTTCCAACGAAAGAAAATTAGCAGTTCGGATCTTATCATTAGGTAATGTAACAAAATGGATAGAGCAAAATCTTGTAAGGTAGAGGAAATATTCATATGTTTAGCAGAAGTGAAGTACTCCATCGATTGCGCAAACCACATCATGATCATAAGAATCCTCAAAACAAACAAATCAAACCAATATCCCAAAATCAACATAGAAGGAAAATACAAAATGAGAACTCAAATATCCGCACGACAAGTCAACAAAGCAACCAACGTATCATAATAATAGTAAAAGAGAAGTGAGTATCAAAATATCCAGACAACGGAAATGAGTAGAGAATTAACTAATCGCGAAGTGATTTTCTCACTGAGCTAGTTTGTTGTCCTTGGTACTCTTATTGTTGTCGTTGTTACCACCAAACTTGGGACATTCTCTAGCCATATGCCTAATCGATCCACAAGAGAAACATGCACCCGTAGCCCTATGACAAGTCATTCCAGGGAGAGTCATTCCACACGAATCACAAGCGGTAGCCGAAGACCGATCCGTACCACCCCTCTGACTAGATGAACCTGAAGAATGATGCTGTTGATAGCCACGGTGCTACTGATCCTGATACTGCTGATCACTTCCCGACCTCTGGTTGTTGTAGCCCTGCCTATCATATCCCCGTCTATCATAACCCCGCTGATCATCACCCCACGAATCCTTATCCTGCTGATTGCTTCCCTGAACTGGTCGCACATGATCCCCGTCACGATTCCTCTTGACACCTTGCTTAGCCCTCTCCTGCATGATCTTAATGTTTCGAACCGCATTAGCCACCTGTGCTACATCTTCAAACTGGATATTCACTATCCCATCTAGAAGATCGTTCCGAAGCGCCCACTTGAATTTATTTGCCTGCTCCTCCTGGGTTCCCACCTTGGCTCCCAAGATTCTTGCTAACAGAAGAAACCTCTTCATGAACTCTGTACTCGTCTCCCTCTCAAACTAGTAAATAGAATGGTACTCCCTTTCAAACTTTTCTTTCTCTGATCTCGGGAAATACTGAAGATAGAAAGTGTCACGAAAATCGTTCCATGACAGAGCCGCCACAAAGTCATCTCCTCCCTTCGCCTGTTTGTAAGCTTTCCACCAGCTGAGGGCATCTTCCTCAAATTTATAGCTAGCCAGTCTAGCCTTAAACTCGTCATCACAGCCCAAAACCTCGAATATCTTTTCCATGTGAGCAATCCAATTTTCTACATCCAAAGGAGCATTTGCAGAACTGAAAGAACGAGGCTTTTGTTTACAAAACCTCTCCAGCCACGTATGAATGGTCACTGGTGGAGAACCAGCATCCGAACCTCCACTTCCACTACCACTGGCCGTATTCTGACAGATCTCAGTCGCGATCCGTTCTGTAAGGCCCAGAATCAATGCTTCTACAGTCCGCTGAACTGCAGTAGCAAATGCAGGGTTGTTACTGAAATCTTCGTTATTATGAGTGTTCACCATCTGAAAGGTCATCAACAAATTAGCGAAGACAAAATGAAGTTTAGGAGCAAAATATGAAGGAAAGATCGTGTCAAAGTGAAACCTAATGTCTACCCAATCCTCACCGGTCAAAACCTAAGTCCTACAGGGTGTAACCTAAGGGTCCAGATTTTCACAGGCCATAACTTATGAGCTACAAGTCGCAGCCTGGGCTCTGATACCATAATTGTACTACCCCAACCCGACCTTGGTTAAGATGCCTCATCATGGTGTCTATCAGAACATACAAAATAAACGCAAGCGGAAGACTTCATAAATAAAGTAAAGTCAAGAACATCATGACTTACAAATTACAAGCTTCCAAAAGTCTAAACAAATATCAAAGGAAATGAAATGAAATAAAATATCCAACATAAGTCTAAATCATATCCAAGACAATGGGGAATCTAAACAAGGTAGGTTTTCTACTCCTACTCACATCACTCTTGTCCAGCATCTCGCTTATTACCTGCCGCATGGAAAAGAAAACGCGGATGAGCTTAAAAAGCCCAGTGAATAGATATATATACGAAACAGAAAGGTAATAAGCATAAGTAAACGAATATGAACCAAATGAATCAAATGCATAAATGTCATGAGTCAACATATCATAAAGAATCAAAGAGTCAAATAAGAACGGCAACGAACGCGTCTAAACGAGCCACTCGAATAGACCAAAGAGACATATAGGATAGCCACGAGCCTGTCTAAATGAGCCACTCGAATAGACCACATAATCACATCATCCAACAAATCATAATGTACGAGGAGGGGAGACCTCTCAAATACCAGAAGTGAGAGGGGTGCACGGCACGCACAAACCAATCACTAAGTCACATCATAAACACAGCAATCACACCAATCACAACAATCACACCAAATATATACCTAGGATGCATCCCTACGCCCCCACAAAAGAAATCATATATGTACCATGTACTAGACAAGTATACACATATATCAAAATGACCAAGGGATCTCATATCATATCATATCATAAAAAATAGGGATGCCGTGAATCAATCACACCTCCACAAAAAGTGTCATGCCATTGGTGCCTCAATGACATGGCCATGGTACCTTTATGGCTAGTTAGCTCGGGTAACAAAACATAACAAATCACATCATATCATATCGGGTCATCATATTATATTTAAACATAATGTATCAAGCAGAACTGAATCATATCTTAGCGATGAATATCATAGCAAATGGATCATGTCAAGGGAATCATAGCAAAGGCTAATATCAATGGGATCATAGCAAAGTAAACGAATCAAAGTCAAGGATCGGAAAGTCATGAGAAAAGACACCCTTACTGAGAAAGGGTAGAATATCTGTACCTTATGCAACGCAAATCAACAAACTAGGAAAGCACTCGGAAACAGGAACTACTCCTTCTTCACAGAACCTATACAGATTAATGACCATGTATTACTTACCAGCACATTTTACAATTTTACTGCTTATAGTTTTTCAGGTTAAATATTTAAGGTATCCTTCTATTTTTAGAAACTTTCTTCTTTTAGTAAACTTTCTACTTTTAGTAACTTTCCATATTTAGTAAGTTTACATATTTAGTAAGTTTCCGTAAATAGGTTACAAATGACAATATACATAACTCAAAGGTTTAATATGTTAAATGTCATGGTTTAGGGTTTAATATGACAACTTTTAGCAGTTTAGGTTTTAAAGTGTAATTTAGCTTCATAATGACCAACTTAGGATTTACTAAATTTTAGAATGCCCTTTACACATTTTGGACTAAAATACATTTGAAGCTTTCATCACCCTCGAACCCGACATAACACATAAGCACACTCTCGACATACATGCAAACTCATCTCCACTCGACACACTCACACTTGTACCCTCTTGCTTTCACAATGACACTGAGACATACAACCATGTAAAACCCCACGACAAACCAAGACACACCCTTCTTGTTGTCTTTGGTGAACCAAACAAGGCCCAAACGACCCAACTTAATAACCAGCCCATCACACATCTTATACCCCTTTTTCTTTAGTTTTGTACACATTTTTAGTCCTTATTTAGACCCACCAAAACTCACGACCCAACATGCACACCTATGAATCATATTTCTATCTTGCTTTAATTTATTGTACGTGCATGTTTTATATATATAATGATCTAAAACACAACCGACCCATGATTTCATGTATATCAAATTTACTATAACATTTACCGTATATCTTATATTTAATGATAAGAACACAGTTTATATGTGATTCAACACTACACAAAACCACACATTTTGAACTACAATAATGTACCTCATTCGACCCTTTTGTATATGCCCCTGACTCGACCTTATTTACACACGCAAGATCCGTTGTTTCCCAGCCAAATTCGACACACACAAACACACTATTTAGACTACATGAAATAACAACCAAACCAGCCCTAGTTTCCCATGAATTCGACCCATATACATACAACAAACTCATGCATGAAATCCCATTTTTAGTAGCCCAAAAATCCCTGTGTATCGACCCATGTATGCAGATTCACAGCCCTACTTTTCCCTTTCTTGACCTCAATTCATTCGACACAACTAGCATGCAATCATACACATACGACCAGGTTATACATGTAAAACTATACTCAACCCATCATGCAACAATCTGATTTTAAATACCATTGAAACCTGTATTTCGATATGTATTTTGACTCCATGATTCGTGCACTATTTCCAGGTTTTAGTGTTTATGTTAGTGATCAGAATATAAGTCCCAAAGACCCGATTCATAAGTTCTTTTATGTGTTCATTCGCATAGCAACATAATCCAATAATGACCCATATATGTTTTCATTATTTTAGGTGATAACCACGTTCCATCCTTATACATTTTGTCAAGTATAAAATTAGTTCCAGGTTATGATTGAACATGTTATGTGTGTGCCAGACGAGAGTAACAACAAGGACAAGTTAGATAATACCTTGTATCAATTTGAAGAAAGGGACAAGAATAAAAAGGAACCCAAAATCAGAACTTATACGTACAAAACAAAGCCTCTTCGATCCCAGGTATAACCCCGATCAACACCACCTTCTTGTGCCCTTCTAAAACTCCGATTCGTACCACCTTATACTCGAAGAAATGGATCACAATTCTGCCGCCACTTATGCTTTGTTGCTAGGGTTTATGTGTGTTGTTTGGAAATGAGAAAATTCGGTTGGATGAGGAGTAGATAAAGGGAGATTAAGCTGGATTTTTAGGCAGAGCAAAGTGGGATTTCAAATGACCAAATCTTTATTTTAAATATCAATATATCTAGTCCTATTTTCATAAGCTTACATGGTGTATAAATTTTATTGTCTTTGGACCTTGAAAACGTGTGACAAATAGTTTACAAAGTCATGCATGTGTCAATTTTAGATACTTAGGTTTAGGTCTTTAATATTTTGTAACTCTTAGGTTAAAATTCTTAGTTACTTGAGTTGTATTCGGGTTCAATTCAAATTAGTAACGGATTTTAGAAACAATGCTTTAGGTTATTATAGTTTTCTTCGTTGATATTTTCCTTCAGTTCTTTCTTGCCTACAGAGACACAGAGATTAAGAAGACGATATCTAATCGAAACCTCATTGCTCTTCGGTCAGTATTTCTACTTTCAAATGGAACCAAAGTCATGAACTTATAATCATTTTTAATGGTAAAATATACCATTACCAACAGTAAAATTAATATTTTGATCCAACTATGTTGTTGTAGGTACTTTAAGATCTCATTTTATATTCGATTTAATTTCATGTATGCCCTCGAATGTTTTATATAGGGAGAATTATAGACTTATAGTTATAGTTTGTCTAAGATTTCAAGTATGAAATTCATTCTGCCCTTAGTATTCTTAAAGCAGCTATTTAACTCTTACATGTTCTTTGGTCAATTTTTGGATGTGATAAGTACTCTATGATGATTAAATATGATGCTTACTTGGTATTGTTGGAATTTAATAACATGACAAATCATAAATTAAACACATAAAACATCAAAGCAAGTGCGGAAGCGTAAGGATCATATAATTGTAATTAGTTAACCGAATATAAAAGTATAGCAAAACAAGAATCAATTCTTTAATAATCAACAAGATGAACCCTAATTAGGGTTTATGTAGATTATAAGAATTACCTCTTACCATTTTGTAATTCAATCCAAGATTCAAACAATAGTGTGTCTGAATCACGTTCTTATACACACGTACTAATACCAAGTTAACGTTATGCTTGTAATTAAATCACAAAACTCTAACCAAAACAATTTTTTTTAACAAAAATCGATCAACCCTAGAAAAGGGTTAGAATCGATCGGCCTTAAAGAAAAAACAATAAGGAGAAGAAAACTTTAGGGTTTTTGGTATTGTGTGTGCACAAAAAGGTACAAAAACAAAGACCCTTAAGTTTGTATATATACTATGTGAAACTTGGAGAACAAGTTGGATAAGGATTGGGTATCCAATCCTTCTCCACGACCGGCCAAGCCCAAGAGGGGGTTTTCGGATCCTTCTTGACTTCCTAATTTCACTCTAGTCCTTTTCCTTTAATCGTTAGTCAATTATCATTAATTACTTAACGGTCGTTAATTGTTTTGTGTATTTAATAATTGAATATAAAGTTTTATATATTAATTATTATTCGTTAACTCTTCATACGTAAAGTGTGCAATCCTGTGATCTCTAGTTCGATCCTAACATACATCTATTCATATTTTGTCCATATAACTAACAGCTCCCACTTGGACATATCTTAATAGTGTAATCACATCAGTTAGCGTCTAGCAACACGCCGATGCCTCTATTACAACTCGAGTAAGGTTTCCTGGAAAAACCTTTTGATGATTCATCATCATTATTATCCTTTTGTTTCTAATACCATGTTAAATAAGGATATGGATCTAAGTCATTCCTTTATTAAACTATTTTGTTTCTCGTTGTCTATGACTGAGCAAGATTACCAAATCATCTGAACGTATTCCAGATAGATCTTGGGCATGCGCACGCAAAATCTTGTCAACCCCACGAGGGTCCCAACAGTATTAAACTCCAAAACAAATTTAAAGGAACAAATTATTTATTGACTACAAGCAAAACCCATACATTTTGTAACACTTTTGAAAACAATCCTTATGACTACCAGTTACGTATAATATTAAATTGTTCCACAGAAATGCACTACATGCACGACAGTTTTTTGGTATCTCAAGTCTGAGGATAACTATTCATGATTTACTTAATGACTAGATCCATAAAGTAAAATCATGTAGTTTGGGATAAGTCCTATATTCAATTCATTGAATATCATGTGAAATTGGCATGTCAACGCATCAATACACTTTTAAGTATATTATACCAATACTCAGATTTGTCATAATTTAATGATATTCCCATATCATTAATTGACAACAGACTATTTAGAATAACTAAATTATTCATGGATTAAATATTCAAATATAGGACACAATTTATTATTAATGAAAATAAAGGTACCAAGTACTTAAATTCATTACAAATAATAAATGCTTAACATCCTTTATCCAAATACTAAATAGATCAATGCATGATAACTCTATTTGATGAATTATGCCTCAAGTGATGATAATCATACTTGTTGACACGGCATAAATCAACCAACTTTGATCTATCAGAATTTTGAGAATACTTATTTTAAGAATTCAATTAGTGAAGTTCTTGTATGTGTGCATTCAAATAATTTGATATTGCCACATAATACTTCATAAAGTGTATGACATCCTCTGCCACCAATTTATGATAATCAAACTTCCAAACACTTTAATGTTTAAAGTATTCTATTCTTTAATGTATTATGCAACTATGCTCTTACTAAGCACAACTAGTTTACATAGCCGTTAACAAGGATGAAATCCTACCATGACTAGTATTGAGTGTCATCTCAATTAAACCAGCATCATTGTATACAAACAATAATATGCTCTTTAAAACTCCGTAAACTCTAGTATCTATTGTGTAATGTTTGATACCTACCAAAATTTCAAGTTTGTTGGCTATGACAATTTGCACAACAACTGACATATTGTTCATACTTAGAATCTAAGAGCAATTCCAGGTTGAGGAATGTAATTCTAAGTCCAAACATATTCTATTAGAATCTTCATTACACAAGTTATCTAATAACTTTCAATAAGATATCAATGTTGTCAAATCATCTTGCAATCTAGCATGATACAACAATTTAATAAAATGATGTACATGAAAAATCCTCAAATCAGACTTAGGTTTCATTCATGTTCTACATATCCATTTAGACTTTCTAAATGATATATCATTTTCTATTAGATACATTTACCGCACATGTTTAAATTAATAAAAATATATTTCAAGGTTGTATGTTTTACTTCTTAAATCTTTCAAGTAAAGTTTCATCCCAAACTAAAACTAAACATTTAACTTATATGAAATGTTATTTCTTATATGTCATGCAACATATATGATTTAAGAAAATAAACATAATACTCCCACTAGCTTTTTGGAATACTTAGAAATTATTTTATTTCAATTATAAATCAAAAATTGGATTTAATAATTAAAAATAAGAATAATCTCCTAGATGCATGCATTTATCCATTCATGGATTATTGCACTTTGTACACTATCAAAGATTATTTGAATTCATAAACTCCTTTTGATTACTTACCGTCCTAGCACAAGTAATCTCTTCAAGAAAGAGTTTTTATATTCCATTGTCAATTTCATTAAATATGACAATCATAATCTTTATATATTTAATGTGTTTAGGAAAGAATATTCAATCACAGTTAATTGCTTAAGTGTGATCAATAATCTTGTCATAAGACATGCATTGAATATGTGTACAATATTGTCCATATGATTTCTGCACAAATATTTAAACCACTAGGGTTATCTTATCTTTAAAGAAACTCATCCTCATTTTCTAGTCTAACTATTCAGATAAATCAAGTTTCTAAAAATCGATTATCTTTTGGACATCATCTTTAACATTCACAGCATGAGTACTTTACCCAATTCAATATTTGGTAATGTATCATAATGATTATCAGGTTCACCATAATCCTATAACTCATAACCCTCAGCATATTAATCAAATATCTGAGGTATCCTTGTATATATATGAATGAGAATTCCATCATCTTGAGGTTTAACATTTACATGTCTAGTCTCATAATGATATTTACTAGTGTATTTTAGAAGATTATGTATCTTGTAATTTTATCTTTTCAAGATCAAAACACCCACTTGCTTTTAGTAATTAAAAGACTATCTATAAATACTTAGCAAATAGAGCAACAGTACAATGTTATCTTTTGGAACATTACAAAACACAATGACAGTTCCTGACTCTAAGTTTGTTAATAACCTACTCATAAGCAGTTTAACAAATTCAGAACTTCATTTTAAGACTTAATGTGATTCATTTCATTCCATTACAAAATGGTGTCTTATTAATCTTCTAGATTGGAGTCTTATTGAGTATATCCAATCCATACTCAATTTTCTAACATTGATAACTTTTGGAAGAAAAGAAGTCATAGTTATCTTTAATCATACAATATAACAAGAGTTTGATTTTCCTAACTGAACATACCATAAACATCTGGTGTTTCATTAGGATTAATATTGTAAGAAAATCTAACAATATTTAAGATAACCATATTTCTTTTGGCTTATCTATTTAGCAACTAAGTCATCTTAATGATGTAATAAAATTTCCAAGCCAATTGCATGCCTTACGATACAAGTCCTTTTGACTAAGTCACTTCATGTCAAAGTCTCAACAAGAAGACATAAACTATTATAATCCCACTATTCATTATAAATCATTGATCAACTCAATGACTTCTTGTATATGTCTTAATTAGAAACATAACAATTTAACGTCATACTTTATTATAAATCTTGTAACAGTTAAAAGACTTCATGTTTATGACTTTACAATAAAACATAAACATATTTCAATAAAGTATTCATGAACACCACCAATTTGGTTTCATTAGTAATTTCAAGTAAATTTATTCCTTAACAATAAAGTAGGACTTCATTATTTCTTTATTTATTTATGTCCTTCAAATAACACATAAATATTCAAATTGAAGTAGCATTAGATTACTTCATTCATTTATGTCATTCCAAGAATTCATAAATATTCAAATTGAAGTAGTCTTGTTATCATATTGACACATGTTTTAATAGGTGTCTAATTTAGAAACTACAAATTATTCATGTACGGTCTCACGTTGTGAAGGATTATACAAACACTTGGGATGTTAATCTTAATAATGTGTTTGGGATATTTAGGAATGAATGTGCTTTAGTATGCAGAATCTACTATAACACACTTAAAAGAAAAACAAAGGTGGTGAGTATGTTAACGTGAGTTATAATGAACAATGAACACAACTTGAGTAACACAAAACGATTCAATATTATTGATGAAATAATACGGATGATCTAACTATCACCAGGATTACAAAGTAACCTTGAATCTTTGATTTGTTAAGGATTTGTGAATAAGTAACTAAGTTACTAGAGAGATTGTGTTGGTTCAGGTTATTGCTAAGTTCTTAGTTGAAGTGATGTGTAAAAAGGTGACTAAGGGTTCCTTTTATAGGATAAGGAACCCTTTTACATGTTGTGAAGTTGCACAATAAAATAAGATACTTGGACTTTTCTAGCCTACTATTTATTACAACTTCCAATGTAAACTACTCTGTATATTCTTCTGCACAACATAGAAGACTGAACTACTTCTACATAACGTATTACATTGTACAAAGACTAATAATACAACTAAATATCTACAAATAAATATCTATCAACTTGACATTCAACTGGGCAGTACCTTCTTCAACTAGCAGTACCTTCTCACCCAGAAGGTACTGTTAGTACATCTTCAACATCTTTAAAATCAACTAGCAGGCTCAACACTTCATCTGGCAGGCTCTTTGACTTGAACATTTTATTCCCAACAATCCTAACCTAAACTTGTTATTTCCTTTAAAATACACAAGTTTCTTATGAATAAAATACATACCTTGAGGATCTGAGGGAACTCTTCCAAAACCTTTACTCTCTATTCCTCCTTTTTCTTTCACATTGCTCAAAAATACTCATCAGCAAATTTTGAACAACTCCTAACTTTTCTTCATCTTTATCACATCTCAACCTCTTTGAAATCATGGTTGTAAGAACTTCATAGCTCAGAGGATACTCATTTTCAGCCAACATAAAGAGCTCAATCCCACTTTGTGTAAAAAGATGATGAATACTGCTAAGGCTTAGAAATTCCCATGTGGTTGAAGGATCATGATATGGAAACTTCCAATGAACATCTTTAGGATTAGGATCATACATCCTATTGAACTCTACCCAAAGTTCTTGTTCCTTAACATCAGTGTTAGAATTTGTGTCTAGCCTGATTTGAACTAGATTCCACAATTCTTCTAAGTCAGCTCTATCACATGCTCTAATCAGATTTTCAAAGTTTTTGAAGATAGCAGTTTGTCCCCCAACCCTAGTTATTTTCCATGACTTTCCTGATCTATCATGGTGAATTTCCCAATCAATAATAGGGTGTCTAGACCTAATTGGATCAGCATGTATAATTGTTGGTAAAGCAATTAACATTTTACTTACTTGCTCTGGATCCGATTTTGCTTCTTCTTTCTTTTGAGCATCTTTCTTTTTCATTGAAGGCTTTGCATCAGATGGGATTTTGTAGTAACATGTCTTGTAGGCATTCAGATAAAGGAAATGAATTTCTTCAGGAGTTTTCTTCTTCAGTTGAGATTCAGTCCAATTGGCTTGATTTCTTAAAAACTTCTTCATGAAATTCACTTGATCTTTTGGAGTTTTGCCCACCTTAAAACCTCTTTTCTGACTTTCTTGAATCTTTTGAAAAATATCATCCAGAGCTGCTTCTCTATATTTCTTGTTGATAAAAGTTTCAAGCTCTGCTGTTTTCTCTTCATTAGAAAGATTCTTGTCATCCATAATTATGGAAGCTTGACCTCTTACAATTGGATCATTGGCAATAATCCATTGCATATGTGCATCAAATGTTTCCTGAGCAGCTTGAGTGTCAAGAAGAGTTTGAGCAGCATCTTTTTGCTCTTGCATTTCTGCAAGCAGTCTTGAAGCTTCTAAAGCCTTTTTCATTTCTTCTTCATGAAGCCTTTTGGAGACTTCCTCATCTAAAGCCATTTGCACTTGCTCACTTTTCTTCAACCTTTTGGGCTTAGGTTCATCTTCAACCATAATTTTCTTGCCCTTGTCTTTTGGAGTTGGTTCTTGGCTTAGAGCAGTAGATTGCTCATCAGCAATAAATAACCTCCCTTAAACAAACAAATCCCCTTGAGGTTGTGATTCCCTCTTTCTCTTGTAGACATGCTTAGCAGACCCTTTATAATCCATAGCCAACAGCCTCTCTATCCTAGCAGGCTCTTGCTCTGCTTTAGCAGGCTCTTTTGAACTAGCAGGCTCTTGCTCTACACCAGCAGGCTCTTCATCATATACCTGAGTTCCTTCATGAAAATGAAATTGAGCCTCCTCTTCACCTTCAGAATTACCCATCCTCCCCTTTTTGGAAGAGTGACCCAAACTTTCAGCATATGATCTTGAAGAACTAGAGAATACCAACTTTGAAGATCTTTTTCCCTTGAGCATCTTCACTTCTTTCTCCAATTTCTTAACCCTCTTAACTAACTTGATGTTGATCTCAGAAATTTTTGTGTTCTGACTTTTAAGAGCATTTTCTAAGAGTTGCACCTTCTCTTTTAGCTCTTTTACTATCTGAGAATCCAGACTTTGATGTTGAGGTGATTGGGATGGAGTTGCATGATGTGATGGTGTTGGTGGTGTTGCAGATGGTACTGGCGATGGGATTGGTGATACAAGATGAGTTGGTTATATGAAACCAGGTGAAGAACTTGATGATGGTGATTCAGATGATGGTGTTGGTTCTTCAACATGTTGTGGTAACATTTCATTAAAAAGTGGTATTTCTTCCCCAGTGAAACCAATTTTCATGTTTGAAAACACCTTGTGTGAAAGTTTTGGTGTTTCATAAAGTGAGTGAGGGGGAAGTAACAAATATTTTGATTTTGTGATGATGCACTGAATAAATCTTGGATACATCAAAAACTTTGTTTGGCTATCCACATTTTTAACCAATCCTTCAAAAATATGTTTGGAAAAATTGAATTTTCTGTTTGTTGCCAAGCAAATGAGAGCAGTAGCCATGTTACCACTAAATTGCTCCCAAGAGGTTTTCTTTTGGCTTAAACAATGAAGGATTGTATGGATAAAAAATCTCCATTGTGGAGTAAAATGCTTTTTAAGAAAGGTGAGTTTAGTAGAATCAGCATTATACCCCATTCTTTCCAAATTTTCAAAAATTTCAGTATCAGGCAATTGACTAATACCATCTGAATCATCGAAATGAAGATGTCTTTGAATGGATGACTCAGTAAGAGTCAAAGTTTTGCCATCCACTTTGGCTTTTATCCTTTGGTCCCCATTTTCAGAAGTTTTAACTTTAGCTATTTGCCAAAATTGTAAAATTTGAGATTCATAAATAGTGGGATTTACAAGTAAAGCAAACCTGATGTAAGAATCATTTAAAAAGTCCACTATTTGTTGAAAAGAGGCATTATCCTCAGACTTTTCCAAAAATGCTAACTGATTGTGACGTTTAACAAAAGTTAGAATAGCCATGGTGAAAATTAATGAAAAACTTGATTAGGATGGTGGGATTTGATGGTGGTACTGGTAGAAGATGAAATGTGAGAGTTAATTGTGATAAGGACTGATGAAAGATATTATGAGAGTTTTACTTTTAACCGAAAATAATAAAATGTATAATAAGTAATTGAAAAGGCGGTTAAAAAGATCTTTTATATGTGAAATATAATATAATATAACATCAGTAATTTACAGAACTACCCCAACGGCTAATTGTAACTACCAGGCCCAATGGCTAGAATTTTATCTGACAGGCTCAACGGTTATCTAGCAGTACCATTTTACTCTACTAGTACCAAAATTTGAACTACCAGTACCTTTGAAAGAAAATTTTTCTTGGCAGTCTCTTTGAAATTTTAGCAAAAATCCCTTATAGTTTTTAGCAAACTATCAGCTATCAACGGATTTGATTTGTCTTTACCAAAAGCCGTTTGCTTATGGACTAGTCAACTATTTACTGTTAAGTATGGTTAGTTAAATACCATATAGTTGTTGGTAAACTATCAACCATCAACGGATTTGATGTGTCTTTACCAAAAGCCGTTTGCTTATGGACTAGCCAGCTCTTAAGTTTGTAAAACTTGGTGAACTAAATACCATTTCCATTTTGACCTGAAAGATGGTGCAATTTCCTTGGATGGAGGAATTATAAGAGGCAATGATGCTGTGTATCTTTGATGCTTGGTTCAACAAGTGAAATCATCTATTAGCATGCCTTTGCATTGAAACTTTCCTTAGTTTGATCTAGATAGAACTTTCTCCTTTAGGAATGCTTCATCCCTTCTGAATATTTGATCTATTTCTATCATTTTCAACCTCTACATCATCTTGTATGCTCTTGTCTTCTCCTTCCATATATTGGTTTATCTTCCTAATCTGGGCTATTATTTCCTCCCCTGAGATTATTACCTCCCTTGAGATATAAATAACTTATATTTCCCCGTTTTGTTTGGAAGATTTCTTGTTTTGTTATCAACCTGAAATTTGTTAGTTGCAAACCAAAGGAACAAAGTGCAAAGAACATGTTTTATAGCATTGTAAACATTTAATCATCAAGATGAACAAAACATAGCAAATTTTATACTAGCAGGACCAATTATGAATTGACAGTACTTTTTGACTAACTAGCAGTACCATGTTTAAAAGCCAATACCAGTTATTTTATGTACAAAAACACATGTTTTTCAAAGATTAATCATTCCAATACCTCCTACTAGGTATTTGAATCTACCTAAATCAAAAGCTTTGGTGAGAAGGTCTACAAAATTCTTTTCAGAATCAATTTTGACAACTTGTATTAACCTTTTCTCATTGCAATCCCTTATGAAATGGTGTCTGATTTCAATGTGTTTTGTTTTTGAATGTTGAACTGGATTTTTAATGATACAAATAGTACTGCTATTGTCAATGTAAATAATGGTGTTAAGAAAATTGTACCCATAGTCAAGCATTTGATTTTGGATCTAAAGAACTTGCCCACAAAAACTTGCACCAGCAACATATTCTTCTTTAGTTGTAGAGTTGGCCACCATTGTTTGCTTCTTGCATTGCCAAGATATGATTCTGAAACCAAGAAATTGACATCCACCAGTTGTGTATTTTCTGTCTAGGGTTGCACCAGCATAGTCACTATCAGAATAAGCCACCAAGTCAAAAGATGATTCCCTTGGATACCATAGACCCAACCTAGGTTGACCCTTGAGATATCTAAAGATCCTTTTGACTGCTGTGAGATGAGAAACTTTGGGATGTACTTGAAACCTTGCACATACACATACTGAGAACATGATATCTGGTCTTGATGATGTAAGGTACATCAAGGACCCAATCATTGATCTATAATTGTGCAAATCCACATCTTCACCCTCAGCATCTTTTAGTAACCCCTTTTCTGAATCCATTGGTGTACTTGCAACCTTAGAATCAGCAAACTGAAATTTCCTCAGGATCTCTGCTACATACTTATCTTGGCTGATAAATATGCCTTCTTTTGATTGTTTCACTTGGAGACCCAGAAAGAAAGTAAGTTCCCCCATGGAACTCATTTCAAACTTACTATGCATAAGTTTTTCAAACTCTACACACAACTCTTGGTTTGTGGATCCAAAGATAATGTCATCAACATAAATTTGCACTAGCAAGATGTCTTTCTTGGTTCTTTTGATGAACAAAGTTGGATCAATCTTGCCTCTTTGGAATCCATTTTCTAATAAATAGAAAGCCAATGTTTCATACCATGCCCTAGGAGCTTGGTGTAGACCATAAAGAGCCTTGGTAACCCTATACACCTTGTCTAGATACTCTGCATCAATGAAGCCTGGAGGTTGAGAAACATACACTTCTTCTCCAATAGTACCATATAAGAAGGCACTCTTGACATCCATTTGGTAAACAGTGAAGCCTATGAAAGAAGCATAGGCCAAGAATAGCCTAATTGCTTCAAGTCTTGCAATTGGAGCAAAAACCTCTTCATAATCCAACCCTTCTTCTTGAGTATACCCTTGGGCCACCAATCTTGCTTTGTTTCTGATCACAATTCCCCTTTCATCTTTCTTGTTTCTGAACACCCATTTGGTTCCAATTGCCCAATGACCTTTGGGTAAATCAACCAGTTTCCAAACCTTCTGAAGCTTGAATTGAAGAAGCTCTTCTTGCATTGCTTCAAACCAACTTGGATCATCTAAGGCTTTGTTAATCTTTTTGGGTTCAGCTTGTGAGAGAAAACATGAAAACATGCATATGTTGGCAAGTTCATGATTCTTTTCTTCATAGATAGATGAGATAAACCCTTCTTGGTCTGTAGTTAAGACTTGAGTTCTTGTTCTAACACCAGAATCAATGCTACCAATCACATCATCAATTGAGTAATCTTTGAGAATTCTTGTGTTGTGTGTTGTAGGAACTTCATAGGTAAGTGGAAGATTGCCAATCCCCACTTCTTCTGGTAAAGAATCATCTGTTTGAACATTTAATGGTTCGGCAGTACCAATTTATGAACTGGCAGTACCATCTGGTGAACTAGCAGTACCATTCTCATTTGCACTACTTTCTTGATTCTCATGACCCTGAGTTCCATGATCATCTTCAGTATCTTCATTTGTTGTATTTGAAGGTTCTTCATGACTTGAAGATAAATCCAATCCTTTCCAAATTGGCATCCAGATGTAATCTTGATCTTTAGGTGTTTCAACATTGTCTTCAAAACCTGCATTATCATTAGTATTTGTACCTGAAACAGGCACATAATTCATAGATTCTGAAAGCCTATCAATGTCAAACATCCAATCTAGCCCAATTCCTTTAACATTTGCTAGTTTCTCTTGAAACTCTATGTGCAAATTTTCTTCCACTAGCCTAGTGCAACTATTATACACTCTATAGGCTTTACTTTGCAAAGAATACCCTATCAAAAAGCCTTCATCAGCTTTTCCTTCAAACTTTCCTAAATGATCTTTGGTATTGAGAATAGTGACATGACATCCAAAAGGTCTCATAAAACTTAAAGATGGTGTTCTACCAAATAAAAGTTCATAAGGAGTCTTTTTATGTGGTTTAATCACAAGAACCCTGTTCTGCACATAACAAGCAGTACCTACTGCTTCAGCCCAAAATGAAATAGGCAACTTAGAGTCTACTAACATTGTTCTAGCAGCCTCAATTAGTGTCCTATTTTTCTTTTCTGCTACTCCATTTTGCTGTGGGGTTCTAGCTACACTAAATTCTCTTTTTATTCCTTTTTCCTTGCAAAATTCTTCCATAACCTTATTCTTGAATTCTGTCCCATTGTCACATCTGATTACTTTCACTTTCTTATCAACTTGGTTTTCTACCTCAGTTATATAAGACTTAAGAATGTCACTAGTTTCATGCTTAGATCTTAAAAAGAAAACCCAAGAAAATCTGCTGTAATCATCAGTAACTACAAGACAATATTTTTTACCATTCAAGCTACTCACATTAGTAGGACCAAAAAGATCCATATGAAGCATGTATAAAGCTTGAGAAATTGAGTTATGGGTCTTGGGCTTACAAGAAGCTCTATGTTGTTTGCGTTTTTGACAATCAACTCATGTTTGGTCATTTTGAAAAATCTTTTTGGGTAAACCTCTAACCAAATTATATTTTGCAATTGTATTGATTGTTTTAAAGTTTACATGACCAAGCCTTCTATGCCAAAGTATAGATTCATCCAATGAGGCTTTTGCTACTAGACAAGTTAAACTCTCCTTAGGATCAATGTTCTTTAAATCAACACTGTACATATTGTTCCTTTTTGGGATTTTAAGAAGAATCTGACTTTCATCAGGCATTTTAAAATCAGAAGAAAGAACCATACATTCATTGTCAGTAAATAGAACATTGTTCTTTTTGTCACACATTTGTGAGACACTAAGGAGATTAAACTGAAGTTCTTTCACAAAGTACACATTTTCAAAATCTAATTTACTGGTTTTGATTGTACCTTTACCAGTAATCTTTCCTTTGATTCCTCCCCCAAAGGTAACATATCCTCCATCAAATGTTTTGAAGTCTGTGAGGTAAGACATGTTGCCTGTCATGTGCCTTGAACATCCACTATCTACATATCCTTGATCAGCAATATCATTTGAATGTTCCTGCACATATATAGACATATTAGTTTCCTTGGGGTACCCAAGCCATGACTGACTTGGGTTTGCCTCTTGCATCAATGAAATCAAACCTCTTTAGGATTGTTGATGCACCTTTTGATTGGAGTGGTCTCCATATCCAACATGCTGAGGACTTAACAGCATTTTCCCTTTTAATCCATTTTGTGGTCTTTGGTCTATCAGTACCAATTTTGGCAGTACCATTTGGTCTAGCAGGACCTTTTGGTTTTGGTCTCCAATCTTGTGTTTTGACCACAAATTTCTTTTCAATGGGACTTTTCACAACTCTTTGTGCATGTTTGAAAGTATTTCTTGCACCCTTAGTAGTTGGTTTTGAATTAACAGGCTTATTTGGTCTAACAGTATGATTAACTTTTGGGTGTTAGACTTAACAAAACTTTTTCTGGGGTTTGTTTCATTTGGTTTAGACCTTGAAGTACTCCCAGAAACCCAATTGTTACAATAAGCATGAGTATGATTAAAACTACCACAGTAATAGCAGGCCTTATTGTACATAACAAAATCATCACCAAGTTGGTGTGACTTAAGATTGTTCCAATTTCTTTGGCTACCTCTAGGTTTGCTATTACACTTAGTACAACATTCAACTGTTTTCAGAACAGTTTTAGCCTTAGTCTTAATCTCTTCACTTTTAGGACTGGTTGGTCCTACTTTGTTTCCTTTGTTTGAAACAGTCTCTTTTTCCTCATCATCAGATGTCCAATCTTCAATAATTGGAGCATCTGAGCTCTTATCAGTGAGCACCTTTTTGTTAGAGAGTGAAGCAACACTAGCTTCTCAAAAGGTTCACTTTTCTTTACAGGTTTCTCTAGAGGTTTATTGGTGAATTCATGTAAACCTGATTCTGCAAGATCTAATCCTGGGGGACAAGGGATTCCTCTATAAGGAGGTGGACAAGTATTGTATCCAATCCCAGATTTGATTCTCTTGTTCATTTGATTTTCAACTATGCTTCTAGTACAATCAGAAGCAGTTTCCAAAGTTTTAACAGTTAGTTGAATATTATCCTTTGCCAATGTCACTTTAGCACACTCAGTTCTTAACATATTTATTTCAGCATCTTTCAAAAATATTTCCCTATTAAGAATGCCTTTTGCATCAGAAAAAGTGAGTTCATTTTCCCTAAAATGGATTATCTGCTTTTCAAGTTTGGCCATACCACACTTATGATTAACTAATTCTTGATGAGTATTTCTTTGTTCTACTTTCAGTTCATCATAAAGTTTTATTAAAGTTTGTAATTCTTCAAAAACCTTACAAGTATTAGAACATTTAGAAATTTGTACCTCAGGATTGGAGAAGGCCATTAAAGCCATTTCATCTGAAGTTGACTCCTCTTCACCCTAAAGCTCCAATCAAAACCCATCCCATCAATAGCTACCATAGCTTTAGGCTCAGTGATTTCCACAGCCTTGCTCTTGCCCTCAAAGCTTCCTTTCTTCTCAAAGCTTCCCTTGTTCTTGTGCTCAAAATCTCTTCCCTTATCATCCTGCTTCTTTGGTCTTCTACACTCTCTTGAGTAGTGACCCTTCATGTGGCAGTTGTAGCACTCCACTTTGGACTTGTCATACCCAGCAGGCTCATTACCATTGATGATAATCTTCTTTCCAGTTCTCATCAGTAATTTCTTAGCCCTTATGCTCAGAAGTGAAAGTTGCCACTTTAAGTCCATTTCCTCAAGATCATCATCATTGATCTCTTGAATACCTTCAAAAGTTAATATGGACCCATTGTGTTGTGATGTCAAGAAAGCATAACCAATTGTTTCATCTAGAATTGTTTTGGTACTGTTAGAAGTACTGGCAGTACCAAAATTTGTGTTGGCAGTACCTTCTTCTCTACCATCTTTTTCTTCATCTACTACCTTTGAGGTGCTTGGAGATGATACAAAGGCCATATTTCCTGAGCTTGAACCAGTAGTCTTCTTTATTTCATGCTCTACTATTTTAATGTTGTTGTAGAGATCATTAAGACTCATCTGATCAATATCTGGTTTGTTTTTCCAGACAATGACATGCATAGACCATTCAGAGGGTAAACTCCTAAGGAATTTGGAGTTTAAGTCCTCTTGAGTTATCATCACTTCATGAATGGCTAACTGACTTGAAAGCTTTTGTAGTCTATTGAACGTGCTATCCAAAGACTCATTTGTTGTGGCTGTAAAGTTTTCAAACTGATGTTTGAGGAGAATTTTCTGAGTTTTCTTGGTGGCATCATTTCCACCAAATCTAGCCACAATAGCTTGAAAAAGAGTTTTAGCACATTTGTACTTGTTGAAGATCAAAAGCTGGTCATTTGGAATAGTCATGAGAAGCATACTCCTGGCCTTGAGATCATCTCTCTTTTGGATTCTTTCTTCTGCGGTTGCAGGGTTTACTTGCAAATTTGTTACAAGTGCATCGTTCACTGTGGAGGTGGTGATTGTAGGTTTGAATGAGTTTCCTTATTCAATGATCTCCCAAAGTGCGTAGTCTTGCACTTGGAAGTATTGCTCTACCCTCAGTCTCCACATATCAAACTCATTTTGTTTGAGTAATGGAAGTTTTGCAGCCACATTGGTTTGAATGTGTTCAACGTCCATTGTTCTTTTAAATCGTAAATATCAGCCTAGCTTTGATACCACTTGTGGAAACTCGTTTTAAACCTTCTACAAGTACTAAAACTAGTTACGTAATCGTTTATAGGCTCTAGGCTGTTAAGGCTTTATCTAGGATTTCTACGTTTAAAGAACAATGATAATATTGGCAGAATATTCAATGAAAGAATACAATACTATCACAACAAGGTTTTGTCAAACTTTCACCGTTTGTTATTCCAACTTGGCCCCAATACTACTTGATCAATGGTAGTACGATTACACTCTAATCAGGGATCAAAGAACCTTGAGGCTAAACAAACTAAACAACATTAGACCCCATGTCCAATGTTCATCAGACCCCTCGTCTGATGTTCCCACACACACTCTTACTTAGTGTTTAACTTCTTAGCATACTAAGAACTATTTTGCTCTTTATTAAACACACCTTTTATCTAAGGGTATGATCTCCCTTTTATAGTATAAAGGAGATCATTTACAAATTGATAAGCCTAGTCATCTTTTTGCTTGCTCAAATATCTAGATATTATTTTCAGTATATGAATGACTCATATAAATAATATCTTCTTCGTTCTTATCCATCTAGCAGCAGGATGACTCACTGATCAGCAGCAGCTTGGTAACACTAGCAGTACCTTGTTTGTACTAGCAGTACCTTTGAATCAACTAGCAGTACCTTTGCTCTACCCGTACCTTCTGGCAGTACCTTTTTGTACTAGCAGTACCTTCACTTGTAGTAGCAGTACCTTGCTCTGAACCAGCAGTACCTTGAAATACACTAGCAGCAGGTTGATTTGAACTAGCAGCATGTTGATTTGAACTAGCAGCAATCATTTACATTACCAGCAGCATCCACTTAGCTTATTTTGCTTATCATTTCAGCATTCTTCATGTTTTATTCTTCTTTGTTTTTGTATCATCAAATCTATGAAAATATAATTCCCAACACACGTAATCATGGAAATTTACCTTGTTGTTGCAATCTAGCTAAGCTCTCACATAACATAAATTGCAACACCAAGTGTTTCTTGAATTAGATGTGTATAAGCCATATTAGAACGTTAGTCTCTTACCTTGCAATCAAGAGAATCCTTTAAATCATATCTTTATGAGTTGTTTCTTGCACATAATTAAAGATTTCACCCACTTGTTCATGGAACAACCTCATAGCAGATAAACAACATGACACACGTTTGCTTATGTGATCAATATGATTGTGTCATAGATATTAGCATAACAAGTAGATGTAGGACAACAATGTCTAGTAAGGAAACGTACAAGACTATCCTGAAAAGTATGAGTGTCTACATTCGAAAAGTGATTATCTTGAGACATTCTAGAGATAATATAGATTACTACTAAGATGACAAAGCTTGTAGCTCCCACTGAATTAGAGATCATTACAATAATTCCTTATTCAGTAATAAGAACACAATGCTCCCACTAGATTTGACAACATTGTAAGTGTTTCATTAGCCAGTGAAAGAAAATATTGTGCTTTTAACTTTCCTACACCTTTGAATGTCCATACGTAATAATTACTTATGCAATAAAAGAGTGTATTCTACTACGTAAATGATGGACTATCCATCAATGCTATTAATTTGAAAAATTGGGCATGCAATTTCTTCCTTAAAAAAGTCTACCATCCCCACAATGGTATGTAGTACCTTTAAATGGTCAAAACAAAACAACTAGATACAATATACTAGTTTGCCTTTTACCAATTTTGCGGTAATTAGTCTAGCTTCTAATTTAATAACTCATAAAATGTGCAATACTCTTAACTATTAAAGTTTGCTATGAGTTATATATTAGAATTTAGACAAATCTAATATTCCTATCATTACCTTTCTCAATCATGAAAAGGAATAGGATTAAGTCTCACTCTTCTTTCATGGAAAAGAGACTATGTTTGTCTTTTCAGTAAATTTTTCTTAATCAAACATTTGTTTGAAAACATAACTAGATTAATTTACCAAAGCCCAAACTACGTTTACGGTTTAACGTTGCATTAATACATTTAAACGAATTAACAAAATTCAATTTTAGTATTTTCGATAATTAAATCTCTTGAGACAATTGACATAGTTCCATTACATCAGTTGATCTGCTTGTAATGAAAGTATTCAACAAGGTAATTTTCGAACAATAATTGGCAAACATTTTCCAATTCCTAGATCATTATGGGATTTACAATTGCCAAACCAAGTTGCAATGTAAGCATGTTTCATCCCCATCTAACGCCTTGAGTTCTAGCTCTCACTATTTACTCAATTAAGTTGTCAAATTTAAAGAACTGCAAATGTGTCCAGTTGAGCTAGATGGCATTAACTTTACATTAAAATCTAGCCAAGTTCTCACATGACGTAAATTGCAACTTCAAGTGTTCTTTTAACTAGATGGCATTAACTTAAATTTTAATGGTACTAGTTTTTGATGTGATAAATCAAAAATATATATGAAGAAGCATGCATACAACTTCATACCATAAGTTTTAATAAAAAACATTTTATTAACCAATTTCACTAAGATTAAATTAACAAAGTTTAAATTGAGGTAATGGGTTCACCAATCAAAGAATTACCTTCAATTATCGTTCACTATATCGTACTTTTGCATAAGTCAAAAGACTTAGTATTTCGGATAATTGCCACAAAGTGGTGTGTGGAATTAAAGGTCAATTCACCATGTGAAAACGTAGAGGGGGGGGGGGGGTGAATATGTTACCGTTTAAAAACTTTAAATCTTTTGTATCAAATATCC
The DNA here is from genome assembly GCA_021014915.2 of Artemisia tridentata subsp. tridentata. Taxonomy (NCBI): domain Eukaryota; kingdom Viridiplantae; phylum Streptophyta; class Magnoliopsida; order Asterales; family Asteraceae; genus Artemisia; species Artemisia tridentata. The sequence goes on along the minus strand of CP139509.1, from coordinate 267,220,007 downwards.
AATCAAGCTTGCCATAATATGAAAAATGTCAATTATAGTCTTATGACTAATATAAAGCATATAGTAAAACAAGTTGTCACACAAGCATAAACATCAAGCCACAACACAATCAATAATATGGTGCAAGTATAAAAGTAAAGCAATAAGTAAAGGAAAGTGCAAACCGGACACGATGATTTATAGTGGTTCGGTTACGGAGCTCCTCTCCGCCCTACTCCACTCCCCGAGTACCCAACTCGAGAGTTACTTCACTAAATCAACAAGCTCCCTTCTTGGCGAAGAAAACCTTACAAACGTCGCTTATAATTTTTCCGGTACAAAGCTAAATACCGGGTTCTAGTTCGAGGTAGAACCAACCTAACATCGCCTGTACAATATTTCCAACACTAAGCTAGATGTCGAGTTCTTTTACAAGGGTACAACCACTCCCGTTATGTTTTATGTCCCAACATAAAAACCTTGTGTTTTATGGCACAAACACATAAACCATCTAATCTAGTTTGGTGAATCTATTGTGATGATACAGTGATGTTTATAATGATGATCCGTGACACAAATTTCTAATGGATATGAATGACTAATCTAAATTAACTTCCATTGGTAGGAAGCCTTCAATAGATGAAGATCACAAGTTCCCTAAGCTTGTTGTGATAGATCTTCATATAAGTATGCTTGTGGTAGATGATGACTTCAAGATCTCTGAGCTTGCTTCATAGGATCATTTCGGGAGTATGCTTACAACATAATGAAAGTTAGACGCATTATGATCATGATAATGAGGGTGTTTAATGTATATTACTACATTGTTAATGACTAATCTAAATGTATGCAAGATGTTAGAGAAGATGTGTTTTGAAGTGGTGAAGAAATATGTGAAAAATGGGCTGCTATTTATAGCCATTTTGGCTAAGTAACCCACGGATCACACGGAACCAAAAAAAAGGGTTCCGCCCTTTATAAATTTTGGTTTTATGGTCCCCTGAGAGAGAATCTATAAAATCTTTAGAAATCTTTCTGAAATCTACCTAAGATCATTCTATAATCTTAGCCAAATATTTTCTAAGATCTTCCCAAAGTCCAAGTAAGATATCATCTTAGATTTTCCTAGATTAAGATGATTCAAGGCATGATGTAATAAACCATTTTCTTTTTGACTTGAGTATATAGGAAAGTTAACTTGTAAAATAAATTGTAACTAGTTTAGACAAATGTCTAAATGTAACTAGTTCAAGAAAATGTCTATTTTAAGTGCTTGTCAAAATAAAATGTATTTTGTCAAGTGTAAGTAAACTTTAGTACTTAATGCAAAATGTAAAATGAGGTTCGAAATAGAATGGTTAACCTATTAAAATACTTAATGACTCTAAACGTATTTTAAACATTCTAAATGATTTGTTAAGGGATTTGATCATAATGCACATAACAAATATGTACGAACCTGTGTTGTAGCATACGAGGACTTGAGACGTTGAGAGGTGTTGAATGTATGTTGAGACAAAATATGATTATGAGTAACTTGTACATTTTACGTTATCTATCACGTTTACATATTTCGTCATCATCAAAAAAGGGGAGATTGTTAGTGCAAATATCACGTTTACATATTTCGTCATACATGTTTTTAACATTCTGTGACATTTTTTCACAGAGGACCACGGATCCCACGGAATCCTTTTAAGGGTTCCTTGCCCTTTGGAAGAGGGTTCCTTGGTCTGCACAGTCCAAAATTTTTGCAAACATCAAAAACTCATAACTAATTAACCGTAAGTTCGTAGGAGTCGCGCCACCTATCAATTTAAAAGGAATTGAGTCTACTTTCTTTTAAAAATACTCTTATGGCCTAAATCTAAATTTAAGTGAGTATAATAAACAAAATATTACATTGTGTCCAAAATATTAAGTTTCGTTTTGACATAGAAACCCAAACTTTTGAGTCGGGCAATTTAAGTTAGTATCCTTTGAACATTGATTTAATTTCTTTTGAAACTAAAAAATTTTGTGATATTTATATATTTATAAAGGAAACTAATCAAGCTTGGTATACATCATCATATTTAAACGCAAAGTGACGAAAAGGTTTTTTTATTTATTTATTTTTTTTGGCTATGCTAAATGACTACTTGTTTTAGTTTATGTTGGTTGCATATATGCAAATTGTTGTTTACACTTGATTCTTTGTGTAACATAAATATCAATCTTTCCATGTTATTTATTCGCTTGATTGTCGATTTCTTGTTTATGCACAATAGGACATTTGCTAGATTTTGTGCACTAAGTTGGAAAATTATTTTTGCATTGCTTATAGATTTAGATAACTTTCTTTGCATATGTTAGACTAAAATCTTGCATAATTCACTTAGGAATGAGAACTAAGTAAAACTAGTCAAGTATTTTGAAAAATATTGTTTCGCACAAACTTCCACCTAATAGTTCAAGTGTTAAAATGTGTCACTACCTTCAATGATTATCTAAACATATAGTATCTTTGAAAAAGGTGTTTGGTACAATAATTAACAATGATTTATGAACTATTATGTGCTTTATGAAATAATAAGTTTGCTACTATTCTATCATGTGAACTAACGGTTTATCTTGTAGGAAGATAACATAGTTATATTACCAATCCTCTTTTTTCACTTTATTAGTGAAATTTTTAGCTCTTGCTTGATCTATACCCATACATGTGTTAATACTGTTTTATTGTTGTTTTCTAATCACAACTAAGTAATTACACATGTTTTAGAAAAATTTACGGGATTTGAACGTGGTTCGGGGGATGAAAAATGCCCTCTGTGAACTATTTTGGCACCACGAATCAGGCGGAACCAAATTTTTGGTTCCGCCTGTGTATTATTTTGGTACCGCCAAAATATTACCCGCGGATGAGGCGGAACCAAATTATGGGTTCCTCCCATTATGTCACAAGGTGCCACCAGACCTTCAGTAACACTTCTTAATTTTTGTTTAAATCCCCACTCAAGATCACTCACTTTTGTTACTATGATACTTTTCACTGATATTCACTCATATTAGGATCATGTCATCTCACTTGCACCAATAGGATAGCCATCTCTGATCATACTTTCAAATTTCATGAAAATGCTCCGAGGTACCTTTCTCTATAAAGGAAGGAACCCTAAAATTGGTTCTTTGCTATCCGTGGACCACTGAGATTTTGTAATCATTACACACATTCACTGCATTTTTCCGTCCTTCACTTATCCTTTATCCATTAGCTTGATTTGTTTTATGAAATGACAAATTCCTAACAAATTCGGACTCATTGTTTGCAAAGATAACATATAATATCAAAAATCACAAGTCCAACTTATGACTGCAGATATTGTCTTGTATCCACATATGTTGCCTCACTTGGTTAACATGAAAATAATGTGTCATCCTTCAAGACAATAAGGATTTACATCTAGTCATAACTCACACTCAGGTTAAAGATGTATTTTGTCCAAAATATTCAAGTAAAATTGACTAACGATTGTAGTCATTAAAAGTCATATCCGAAAAATCAAAGTATTTTAACAACATATGTTAAAACACTTATCCTAACACTCTCCTAATCAATAGGAATAAAACAAATGTCAATAGGTCTTCATCCTTAAATATTTAGCACTTAAGTTCACTTGTTCTTTCACCATCATCTCATCACATTCACCTCTGTGATATATCTCAGCCCCTAAGCTTCACAAACATGACCAAAACTTCAAGAACCTCACCCACTAGTTTTACCAACCAATGTACCACAAGAATTAGTATCCATCCTTGGTGTTTTCAACATCTATAAAACCTTAATACTCCCATAGCACAACAAACCTCTACATCACCACATCCTTCTTTAGACACAGTAGAATACCTACCACATAGATCAACCAATCCACCATCCTTACCATCATTTGAATCCGTTGAATGCATTTGTTAGGTCACCATGATAGTAGAACACAAGTATAGTAAATGATAGAAATGAGATGAAGAGATAGAGAGTGATTGATTACTTCACACAATAAAATAACAAAGGTTTGCTTGCATAAATGAAATAACTAATCAATAAAAGAGTATGTTTACATGTCTATATATAGGAGTGGAAGACTAGGGCAACACCCCTTAGCTTCCATCCATACGTCTAACTTAAACATAAGGCCCATGGGCCTTCTTCATGGACCTAACATTAAGAATAAACATAAAGGCCCTGTTTCTAAAGTAACCTATTACATATGTTTAAGACCAAGACTTTTATACTAGTGACACATATTCCCAACAATCTCTCCATAAGGGTTGGTCATCATAGGTTTCTTGACGTCTTCTTTGCTTCTTTGGCTTTGACATCTTTCGTATCTTTGTTCTTTGTTCTTGTTCTGTGTGATGTGGTAATGTTGTGTTCAGCCTTTCATCAATGTTTTTAACTCTGGTTTATTTACGTCTTTTCCACCATGCTCATACTTCTTTTGACTTTGATCTTTATACTTCAAGTGATTCTCATTCTTTAGATTTGATCTTTGACTTTTGAACGTTTGCTTCGATCTTTGATGAGAATTGTCTTTGAACTTTGAATGAATTTCTGATGTAGGTATGAGCATGTGGAGATGGAATGTAGTTGATGATAATGGTGGTAGTGGAACTCCTGGTCTCCATAAGTACCTGCATGTAAACAGTTAGCAATAAAGCATCCGACACTTACAGGTTTGGATTTTGAGATTGTTAATAGCATAGTGTGAAAACTTTCTCTAATCCTTGCCAAGGCCATTCCTGAATCAGATGCCCTTAAGAGAGCTTACACAGGTACACCGAAGTGTATCAACGATTCAGGTGAGCCGCTGAAGTATACCAAAGTATTACTCCACGACTGTAGACCAACAAGGGATTACCGAAGTGACCTGCTGTCAGGGCTGTTTGATGTTGACCCTGGTAGGAAGTTCCATTCAATCATTGAGAATTGTGAATTCCCTCATGAATGTTCTTAGCAGATTGCTAAGATCTGCGTAGGACTCTTGTTATTTACAACCGGTGTCCTTAATTTTGAACAACCTGTGTAGAAATATTAAGTGTTCCT